>OZ018320.1:186807041-187269927 GCA_963969495.1 Ceratothoa steindachneri
TATCAAACACTACATGAGACGCTGACCGCGATATTATACTCTGCTGGTCCAGTCCAAACCTGGTTTTGGCTTTTCAGTTTATAACTCCGCATCTTCCTCGACCTTCCATCGCATGGATACAATTTAAAACTGGTCTTCGTCTAGGTTCAAGTGCTTTACGCTTCTCTCCAGTGACTAGCATTCGAACGGAGTGCCCTTTCCTTCACTTAGTGAGCATCCGTTCCTTCCTGTCTGCAAAGACATTCCCTCCAGTTCCGCCGGATAACCCCATCCTTAATATTTCCCTTTGTGTCTGCTGCCCCTCCGATGATCACTGAAACCTTTCCGGGACAGTGACACCACTCTTTTCTGCATTCCAAATCCCTCTGCTCCCCGTTTGTTAATCTCTTTTTCTGGTATCCCTCTGTGAATGATGACCCACGCAAGAATCAGCAACCACCTCTTACCAACTGGCAAGGCTCTAATGCCGGTTAGGGTCCTCAGGTCTTTATTTAGTCATGCAACCGCTTATGCTCAGAGCAGGGCCATCTTCACAGTTGGCTCCCGATCCAACTCCCTCCAAAGCTCGCCCGCCGCCATCGTGGTTGAGACGGCGCCTGGTTATTTCTCTTCCTTCTCGCTCTTCTTCATACTCGACAGCGTTGCACGCGATCCGGGAGGCCCTGCGTATCGCCTTCCTATTTCCTCCCACCGAATTCGTTTTATTCATGGATTCCTGAAGTCCGATCTCTGCCCCATTCCTTTTATTGTACCCCCAATCTAAGCAATTATGTACCTCTGATCCTGGCCGAAGACCAACGATTCTCTGCAAATAACCATTTTTCCCTTCCTCACTACCACCCGTCTCCTCTCTCTGATAAGGTATCCCACATATTTGTTTCTTTTACCTAATTCCAGCCAGTTTCGCTTAGTGGGACGTATACACGTAAATCGGTGGTCAGCCTCCTCCCATAAAAACAAGGTCTGTTAACCAAAGTCGTGTACTCTCAGCACTTATTCTGATTTATGACCTTACTACCTTCAAAATGTTTAAACATTCCCGGACTAACCTTGGAAGGACCTTGGCAATTATATCATTCGAAAGAGAATGGAAAACAACATAAGGGTTTCAAATTTCGTTAGAATCGGCCAAATAGTTGTTATTGTCAAAACACGGGACCAACATAGTGAGATATAGAGTCGTACCTGACTAAAAATCAGTGCATTTTAGCACGTCCTGGAGTAATGTGTTCGTCACACACAAGGTGCGTGCAGCACATAACTGTGTTACCCTTTCTAAGTGTAGCCCAAAGCTGCAACTATGCCCTCATTCAGTCATCTATTCGTTCATTCTTATCTCCTACAATCCTCAATCGATACCCACTCTTTCTAAGTCATTCCATAATCTACAACCACAAATTTTCTTCCTTGCAGACCTCAACTTTACCCATATAACTCTCTAGCTCACACATTCATTCCCAACCGATGCATCTTTTCCTAATTCAGAAACGCTAACACATCTTTTTTTACCCCTTCCACCATGATCCGCTCTTCACTGCATTTAATATTACACTAGGAGCAGATGGCATTTCTGCTACCTCCGACCACTTGTGGGATTAAGGAAGAAATCTTTGAGCTTACAGTCTAGACATCTTGTAGGGGACCAGGTCAAAGTGGAAGGCTGTTGCATGTTGTAGGAATTTTATACCACCCTCCCCCCGGTCCATGCAACAGCTAGGAAGTGGAAGTTTGATTGCAACTTGACCTCATATGGCATGCATCCAAGTGGGGCGGTCGTGTCATATCCACTTGGGACTGACCAATCTTCAAGAGTCGCTGCCTGAGACTCATTTTCAAGTTTGTCTTACATATCACATGTATCATCAATCTCCCTCATTTTAACACATCTACTACTTCTCTCCATTACATTCTTGCTTCCAACCCAGTGCTTAAATTCGCACTTTGATTACCCGAATTCCTTGAACCAACTCGCTTCTGGAAGTTTCAGATACTCTCGGCCGAGTAGCGTTGGCGAACTTTGTCATGCTTCAGCTTTTCACTATTCCCTTTACCCACTTCCTTTCTTGCCTTGCCCTATTTTTGGAATGAAAATATCCTCGTGGGTTATAAGTTTCCTTTATAGCAATATTCTTTCCAGGTGACGGAAAAAATTCACACCATCATCAAACAATGCCACACAGATTTTCACGGTGCTGACGTCTTTACCGATCCAATTCTTGCCGAGCAACACGCTTCAATCCACAAAATTCAAGGCTTACTCAAGACCTACGACGACATGACGTCAGGCTTGAAAGGGTGTCAACTGAAATTCGCCGAATACTTGTTTGATCAAAAGTTCGCGGCTTAGTTTCAGCATCTTAACTGCAGTTCGACATCTCTAATCCATCGACTGCCGTATATGTTTGAAATCCTAAACGGACTTTTTTTTTAATTGCACCACCCTCTTTTTTTCAATCATAAACGTTAATTTCTATATAGGTTAGACAAACTTAATCGTATATTTTTGTGTATTTAGTAAGATATTAATAAATAATGCTGACTGGAACAACCAGAAGCATTTATCATAAAAATTAAACAATATTTTTCTTTGTACACAGCCCTGCTATCACACACTTCATTACATGCGAAATATGAAAATATAAATTAGTCCCAGGAATGAGAGGAATAGGATCCTATCCTACGTAACTCCATTCGCGTATCGTATTCGATACGATAGAAACAAAGAAGTCCATCGATGTCTTTATAAAGAAGGCTTCGCGCCAAGGCGAGGGCGGACAAAAACAAAGAAAGAAAAGAGGAGCGATAAAAGACATTCTTTTTTTTTTACTTTATCTTGACGCTTAAAGCAGACGGTAGAATATCACAATACGACACTTTACTATTCAAGAGTGAATAAACGCCACTAAGTAGTAATTTTCAATTTTATAATTTCTTCTGGCGGCCGCCGGCGAGGGCATAGTCGCTGAAACTATATAAAAAGAATCTTTAAGCCAAGTCATTTAAATCCTAAACTAAAAGAAATGTTATCAAATACGACGCAGCCATTCTTGCGTCATTGTGTTGTTCACTTCTATAATCATCAGTTATTAGGGCCACCCGAGCCTTTTTTTTTGTAGGGGTCCACCACCCCCGAACTGGATGAGACTAATATAAAGATCAGAATGACACTCACTGAAAAGCCCGAGGGCTATAAAGGTCAGTACTCGTTGGGAGCTTAGCAGTTGGCAGAGAGAATAGCAACATTGCGATTTGCAACCAACCTTACGTGGCTAAAAGGAGCTACCCATTCCATATCAAAGGAGTGTGGATATAGAAACCACTTCAGCGGGTTCTGTAGACGGAAGAGTGTTGTGTTGTGAGTGAAGGAAGAGGGATGGAGCAGACAATGATATTGTGAACGGTTTGGTTTGCATGGTTATGTATGTGGATGAATTGCCTGCGGGCATGCGTCAAACTCGACGCAACGCGAATTGCAGGCAAGCTCCCTACGAGCGCCATTTTTTTTTGCGTACTCTCCTGTCACCGGGTACCCAGCGCTTTATCCAGTAGGGGAGCGAGGGGAGAGGGCTTTTAATTACAAGGCTGATCATCTCCCTCTGCTGGAGGAGTAAGAACGCCACTGCAGATGGTGTCAGTTGTACGTCAAGGAAGGCGACTAAATGTGGCCGCGCAACATGCGTTAGATGGAGACGCTAGGCTATGAACCCGCCCATATAATAATCCCATGGGTTGGGTTACGTGACCCATCAGCCCCAACCTGCCACCCTGAAGTTTAATTGTATGGATGTGTGTGTGGGAGGAGGGGAGTGAAAGTGTGAGGAAGGTCTTTCTTTACAAAATTTTCCTCTTAAATTTCTGGAGGACCTCGTTAGTTTTCGCTTCTAATAACAATAATAATATCGTTGCGAGCTTGAAAGAAGACTAAGTCCGGATAAAGGCTGCTGGCAATGTGAAGCCGCGCTATACATAATTGACGTAATGGTAGATTGTCGCATCACTCCTAAATACTATTACTATTAATAACGTTGAGTTAGTTAAAATGACCTCCCTGGGATACACACGCAACTCCCAATTAGTCGCCTACAGTCCCAAACAAAGGTCGTACCCATGAAACCCAATCTCGACCTCCGCAATTTCTATAGGGTATAAGAAACCCGAGCCACCTATGCAAGATCCTTATCATCCGCCAGTGGCTTTGTTCCTGCTTGTTCCTTAAATCCCACTCGCATCCGATGCTCTTGAAGAGAAGCCAGTCTGAGCGCCCTCTCACCCTGTTTTATTATTACTAATAATAATAAATCAAGAAGGGAATAAACGCACTCAAAGGAACAAGTAAGTCCCACTGCAAACCAATATTTAACAACGATGATACGAATGTCGAAAATGAGCCGACGTCCTGTGATGATAGAAGATATGATAGACATACCTTTTTCCGGGTTTGAGAAATGCAGTTGAGTCCCCGGTTATTCTAAAGCCATTTTAGGTGCCGTATATTCTTATTTCTGTCTACTCTCTCCTCGTTTCCCAACGAGCATATCTGTACTATTTGGTACTCTTAACTACCACACTATTTCCATACCTGCGTAAGATCTGGAGAATGGCTGAATTCTAATTCCATAAAAACAAACAGTTTAGAAAAGGTAACAAATTTCCTACACATCTTGACAACACACTTTGTCCATATTTATTACATTTCCCTACTGGCTACGACTCATTTGGTACGAGTTCTCATTAATGGAGCTACCACATAAGCCTATCATACGTTACCCAGTTTTTCATTACCTAGAATGAGATCACAAAGAGACGAATAAACGTAAGGTTTGGAAAGGAGCGAGCAAACGCATTTAAACTATTCTTTGAACCAAAGTGAGACAATGAGATCGGTTTTCCTCAGCCATTACGTTGTAACCACCCATACAACATTTGAGATCGAACAGGGTCGAGTGGGAATATCACTTCCCACGCCGAAAATTAAGCCAAATTGGCTATGTTGGTCCGATTCGGGTCGCACTTTGCGGAGGCTGTCATATGTTGTTATAGAACTCTTGGTTTGGCTGCATTAGAGGTAGCATATTGTTGATAAAATCCGCCCCCAGATCGAGATTAACAGTGCCACGAACGTGTTAAGAAGGGAAGATTAGCGCCCATCAACGAGCATGAAGAATAACAAAGGACTGAGATTGCGACGTCAACCTCTTGCAAATGCTAACAGATCGAGGAATAAGAAAAAACCAACAACATCCTCCCTAACGTGTTTATACCCTTGGATGAGAGACAAAAGGGAATAATTTTGCCCAAACGAATGCACTAAAAAGACGCCCCTTCCCCTCCCCTCCCCTCTCTGGCAACAAGTTTGGTTTATGGAATCATACAAACTAATGTATACTCAAATATCATCCAAAATGTATAATTATTTTTAAAGCGACCCTTTCTAACTGTTAATATCAAATCTAAAAATACTCAATCGTCAGATATGGCAGCATACCCAACAGTCCTTGAATTGCTTTTAATTTTTAACAGCATATAAAAGATTAATAACATTTTCACAAAATTTTACGTTGGTAAGGAGACAAAACACGCCCTACTTTTCAGTTTTGTTGATATGTATAACTTAGCTAACAACTTAGACTACACTGCAAAATGAAACACTACTCTGAAATCCTAGATTGTTTAGAAGCACCCTTTTCGCAGACATTATAAAATCAACATTATTCGCACGTACAATTGCCATAATTACCCATATCACAATTTACGCTCAATTTTGTTCAGTCACAATTCAATATATTATTATTTAATGAGAGATGGAGTGTTTGCGGTATTTCAACCATTACTGTCGAAACATTTTGACACGGTTTGGATATTACAAAAAATATTTGGGCATTAACAATTGGCTCTTTTTTAACACTATAATTAATTTTTCAATGTGCGAGGAAATATATTATACAACACCAAAGCCTACCTTGGATTTATAAACCATAAATAATTATATCGTAATGCCCTTATTTTTATTCAAAACATTGTGGAAAATGTGACATGATTAATTGGGTGCAACTGTACATTTGTAAAAAGCAAGTGTGTGTGCACCTGTACCATGTATCTCTATTGGAAATATAAACTCAATCCCTCATAAACTCTCTATATATGAAATATTATATCTCCATCTCCCAACCGAATGACTAAAAAAACAAAAAAAGCATATATTTCGAAAATTAAAACATGAATAAAAAAACAAACAAACGGTGATAAAATAGATATTAAAAACGAAACTTAAAAATATGATCAGCATATTATTAGTGTTGTCATGTAGAAAACGGCTTAAAATTACGGACTTTTTCCATCAGCAATTATCCAACACTTGCTGGGCTCAATGGATGATGAGGAAAACCCTCAAGAATGCTAACTACTCTTGCCCTTTACAGGGTAACTAACACACTTGTAAGGGCGGCTGGGGTACCATGTGAGACTTCTGCTGAACCTGCCTCAGTGCAACGCGTAACTGAATGAGAATTTCTCGCTCGTCTTGGATTCTCTCGGTGAGAGAAGAGTTGTCCATCTGAAGAAGAGGGGAGAGAGAGTCTAAAAGGGAACAGAAATTTGTAAACTTGATGCAATTGGCGAACCCAAGCTTGTTCTGCCTCCCCATCACCATCTATTCAGTATGAGCTAAAAAAAAAATCAAGAAACTTCACCCTACAGTCATGTCAAAAGCAATATACAAATCGCCCTCGAGTGTCATACCGCAACTCCACGCACCTAAAATCAGGGTTGGCATGTTTTTTTTTTTCTCACCTTAGTTTTTCCAGGGGAAAAACATGGGGAAAAACATGGGGAAAAACAAAAACTGGGTATAAGGTTCTGAGAAAAACCGGAAAAAACTGATTTATGGAATAAAAGTTATTAAACAACTAAATAACAGCAAATAACTTATTATTAACATTATTAAATGAAAAATAAAACAGAAACACTTTATTTGTATGTGATGGAAGTTGTAACTAAAATACATTCTAAATTTCTAAGATAGCTAGTAATTATTTCTACATCGCACATTCAAATGATTATTTTAGTTCATTAATTAAGCCACATCGACATCAATGTTTGATACAAGATCTATCTCATCTTCCAACTCATCGGTGCCACTGTCAACTTTGTTTTTCCACCCAAAGTATCCATACACTTGCACCACCTTTGCAACACGCTCGTTGCTCAGTCAATTTCTTAATTTGGTGCGGATAAGACCAGCTGAACTGAAAAGCCTTTCTATGCCAGCGCTGGAGGGTCGACACAATAAAATAGCCATCATCAAAGTGCAAAACCTTTTTACTGGGGCTATGACTACTATCTTTTCAATATACTGCCAGTACTTTAAGGGTGACAGTTTTTGAATGGATTTGGGAAAAGCCGTTGCAGGAAATATGGAGGAGTCTGCAGTTTCATATGCTGCCAACACCAGAATGCAATTTTCCTAGTTAAAGAGCTAATTAGGTGTTCTTCAATCTCCTTTTGATTTCACTCCTAATGTCTTCTTTGATGTTGCTGTGTTGCAACCACCCAAATAAGCTGTTGTAGCAGTACTTTCCACCAAGTTCAAATAGTGTGCACTGCAGCCATATATTACTAGACCTAAGCTCCATTCAAAAATGAACTGAAATTTACAAAGAAAACAATCCAATAAAGAAAATGGCCACCTTACATGTATATAATTTGGTGATGTAGTCACATATCGGATATTCCACAAAATATCTGCATCCTCAGATGTTTGAAAATTGACATCCAATAGCGACTATGGTGGTAGAACTTAACCGACAATAATAAAAATAGCTGCTCACCTGTCTTACTAGTTTAATTTTTGCTTCATTGTCAGACACAAATCCAACAAATACTGATCTATAGTTTGTTTCTGCATCCATAATGCTCTTCTTAGCTAATTTAAAGCAGTATTTAGCTGTGTTGGATTCACTTCTGGTGCACACTGAATTGAGGAGATATGATTTTTCCTCAGTGAAATGTAGTTGCTAGAGTTGGTTCATTGTGGATGTTAGACCGCCATCTTGGGAAATCACACACATTTTATCTTTAAGCAGATTTTTCATTTCCTTGATTACTTTATCATGTGCTTCATCGAGCAATGGGCCAGCTAGCTTCTTTCTCATTAAGACAGTTTTGTGCTTAAGGTCCGTTTTTGTTTCTTCTAGAGCATCATGGAATGTCTCATCATCAGCAATTCGGAAAGGAATCCGATTCTGAAAATATAACTTCGTATTTAAGATTAACAGTATTATTATTTAGTAAGTATACTTTACCTCATCAACAATTTTGGAGTTTTTTATTCTTGTTCTACAACGCTACTCCCACCACCAGAATACCGCAAGAGAGGCGCAGTAAATCACTAAATAGTAACTCTGCAGGCAAGAATCGATGGAAAGTCAGTGTAAGAAGAATCAAATAGAACCTAAAAGATAAATATTCACTCAATTCTTGAACACATGTACACTGTATAACATTATCAGGCAAACTATTACACAACCTAACAGTCACATTCACAAAGCAACACCCAAATTAGGATGCTTGGGGGGGTGGTGTCATACTATTTGACACCAGTGCAGCTCTAGTCAGTCTAGGCGGGACATAAAAATCTGGCAATAATTAATTAACCATGGTTAATAATATACAAATTTTGTGAATTAATTAAAACAATTATGCCTAATGAACAATGGTATTAATGAACAACTTACCTTATAAAAGAACTGCCCACTTGGTTTTGATTGCTTTCAGTTTTTCTTCACTAGTTTTTTGAACAATATTTCCCAAATTTATAATTTCTTGATAGGCATTGGTTTTGAGATGGCTGAAAAGGTTTGGGTAAATTCTGCAATTTTAATTGGTGTTGAAAAAATTAGGCCATGATGTGATTGATGTGTCAAGTACAGATGAGACATTAGTTACATTACAGATACTAACATCTGATGCAGCAGGCTGGAGAGAGAGAATCACTCACTGAATCTATGTCTACCACAACAGGAGGTTCATCATGTTCTCTGCGCCCAGCAGCACCTTGATTAGTCTGAGTGGTACCTTGTAGCTCAATTGTAAAACTTGATAGAGAAGACTAAGAAAGTGAAGGTTGTGCTAATGTGGTAGCCAAAGCTCTCTTCTTCCTTATTACTAGGAAGCAAATCTAACATTTCAGCATCTTGTTCTGAATTGTCATTGCCTTCATTAAAGCACTCTGCCAATCCTCTTAGGTAAAATTGAAAGAGATTTTTGTGGATTTTTTTTTGTGGATGATATCTCAGTATATTTAGCCAAAGGTGCATTCTTTGGTCTGCCTCCCAGTGGGCTAGAGTGCTTCTTCAAGTCAGTAAATTTTGGCATCAGGTAGAAACTTAAGCATACACACCTGTAAAGAACACTTAATGATCAAAGATTGTAATGGATCTGAAACGAGCAGTTTCACCATGAGTAAGAAAAATATTTATTTCTATTTATGCAACTCACAATGAACTCCTGGAGAAGTTGAGAACACTGACACAATGGCAGCTAAGTAGCTTGACAAGTCACAACTCATAAGTTCTCACACAACACAGTTACACTTGTAGCCATGTAGGTACATTTTTGTGATATGCTGTAGCTTGCATATCTGCTTGCTTTTCCAAGTCAGCCAATAATGTGAAAGATTGTGAGAAAATAAGAGCCAGTAATAAGCCTCCGGATCGTTACTGGGTCTTATTTTCTGAAAAAGTTTTGTTTTCTTACAACTTTCTGTATTATGACAGTGATAAATTGAATATATGTATATGTATTAGGATACCTAAAAGTCTAAATAATAATATTGTATTTGTAATATGTTAATAATCTGATTCTCATTATACTTATCATATTAGATTCATAGTAAATTTAATAATTCACTATGGACAGGTGAGACTAGAATATGGATCCCAAATGCTGCTGTCATGATGAATTATAAATTTAATTCTTTTTTTATTTACTTTGTGATGATCTACAGTAATAGCGCCTATATACAATTAATTTATAAAATTGCAAAGAAATATTATTCAATATCTTTAAAGGGTTTTCCCAGTTTCTTCTGAGAAAAACTGGTAGAAAGGTTTCAAAGGTTTTTCCCAATCAGCCCTGCCTAGAATAGACTTGACTAGAATCTAGTGAATTCCTACAAGGGCATAAGTCGTCGTAATTATGTAAGAACCTAATGCTAGACTAAATTAAAAACAACAACAAACATAAAAGCAAAGCTCACCCCACAAAAAAACAAACAAACACAAAGTCAAATAGTACAAAAGTCTGCGCGGTAGCGACGATCACTCAGACTGAGACATTCAACAAGAATGTGCCGAATAGTCAACGCATTAAGGAGCGGGGGAGAGTCCCATAAAATGGAGGGGAATCACGCGAATGTGCAATATTCGAAGAAGAAAGAGAGCTACCTGAAGCAGTCGCGGCATTGGAATACTCGCAGCGAAATAACAAGCAACTTTAAGTTCCCTTCGGACGTCTCCCATCTACTTTGCCAGATAGCCCGGAGGGCTGACCTGCTCTTGCCAAATGGTCAGTGTGAAGAGCGAAACCATGATCTGTTAGTGCTGTCCTTTAAAACTCTTTGGGGCCTGCATTCGACGCAATCCCTACATGTCCAGGAACAAAGCAGAGGACAATCTCGACATCTACCCCGCTTGCAGTAAATGTGGCATCACGGACAACACGAACCAGGGGGTGCGGAGATTGAAATGCCCAGAGATTTTTTTTTAGCACACATCTGGCGACTGAACACAAAGGGATAAATAGCCGTACTAATTTCAAACAAAATATTAAGCTACAGTAAAGTGGCCGCAAAAAAAAATGAACACTGCTTGCGCAATAAAAAAATACCTAAGCGTGAATACGGATATATTATAATTGCGTCTCTAAATTATAAAAAGTGTGTTATACAGTGCTGCCGTAGTTCCCGCGCTCCAATATCCGAAATCCCCAAAGAATTCGGTGCTCACGCAGAGCTTGTATCGACAGGTTGATTATTATTTTATTTTTTTTTAAGAGCTCACCTAGGGACTGCCTACTTGGGCATTAGTCGCAGTATAAAAACTGGACTAGTTCTAGGCTACTTTAAGATAAAATTAAAGAGACGAAAAACACCCCAAAAAGGGGGGAAAGGAAGCAAGCTCCTGCGTCGGGGGGAGGTCCCCCCGGCGCAGGAGCGTGCAACTTGAAGGGAAAAAAAACAAAACTAAACACAACAAAAACAAACCCTGCTTAAATAATAGGAAGAAGGCCGGCCTCCCCCGAAAAGTCAACAAGTCCACCAGTCAATGTGCACGCACTCGTCCCGAGTACAAGGGACATGCGGTAGCGACCGCGCCAATCCCGGTACCGGAACAGGTAACGTGCGCGAAGATCACCCAGACTGGGACATTCGACAAGAATGTGCCGAAGTCAGGGGGACGACGCAGTCGTCACAATAGGGCGAAGGCAAACGCTCCATCAAATAGCGATGCGTCACACGAGTGTGTCCGATTCGGAGAAGACAGAAAGCGACCTGAAGCCGTCGCGGCATTGGGGGATAGGTCCATGGGAACAGTCGCGGCGCAATGGCACGCAACTTTAAGTTCCCTTCGACCGTCTCCCATCTTCTTTGCCAAGCAGTCCGAAGAGCTGCCCGTATTCCTGCCATGTAGTCAGTGTGAGGAAGAGCGAAACGCTGGTCCGGTCACAGAGTCCTCGCGGACTCTTTGGAGCCCTCATCGGCGTGCTCATTCCCCGCAATTCCTACATGCCCAGGAACCCAGCAGAAGATAATCTCGACATCCGCCCGGCTCGCCAAAACTGTGGCGTCACGGATATCGCGAACCAGGGGATGCGGAGATTCCAATGCCCCGAGAGCACTCAGGGCGCTTTGTGAGTCGCTATAGATTACAATCCAGTCTCCGAACCGGGCACGTCGCGTAATCTCCCGTACCGAGTGGTGTATTGCCACCAGCTCGGCCGTGAAGACATATTCAGCGCCTGGCAGAGCCCCGCTGACTTCAAACAGAGGGGATACGGCGTGGAAGCCGACCCCCTCTTTGAACTTGAGCCATCCGTATACACTGGCACGGTTCCAGCGTGACACGAGGTGTGGTCCAAAAAGGTCGAACGCAATACTCCCGGCGCAGTACAAGCTTTGGGAGCAGAGGCGTGGCGACAAATACCCAAATGTGGTACCCTCCAGGGCGGCGTCCTGGGCAGAACCACAGGCGCCACCGGCCCGAGAGCTACAACTAGCTCTCGAAGGAGTTTCCTGGCCCTAAACCCAAAGGGCTTAGGGTATGACTGGCGTCGCTCGGCAGCATAGGCACCGTCGAGATCAGCTGCGGATGCAGTGAGAGCTGTTGGCGACTGAGGAAGGCGCCGGGCTCGCGCGTACAGGCGAGTGGCATCTCCCCAGCATCGACCAACAGGCTCTCAATGGGGAAAGTGCGGAAGGCACCGGTCGCAAGGCGAAAGCCGGTGTGGTGGATCGAATCCACCTTCCGCAGTAAACGCTCAGCTGCGGATGCATACAACTCGCATCCGTAGTCGAGCTTCGAACGAACAAAAGATCGGTAAAAAAGTAAGGCAGTAGCTCTATCAGCACCCCAAGCGCTGAACGTCACGGAATGGAGAATGTCCATGGCGCGGGTACAACAGACCCTAAGGCTGCGAATATGAGCCTCCCAGGTGAGGCGTCGGTCAAATACAAGACCAAGGAAACGGTGCGATTCAACCACTTCGAGGCGTACCCCATTAAGAAACAAATCTGGATCGGGGTGAAGCCGTGGATGGCGGCAGAAGTGCACCACCTTAGTCTTAGCCAAGGAAAACCGAAACCTGTGCGCTTCGGCATAGAGAGAGACGCGGTTCAATGCCTGTTGGAGTCGACGCTCCAGAGTTGGCATCTAAGCCGCGACAAAAGAGATCGAAAGGTCGCCCACGTAGAGCGTAGCGAGAACATCTTCCGTCAGCACCGAGGTGATGCCGTTGATGCTCAGGGCAAAGAGTGCGACAGTGAGGACACTTCCCTGCGGGACATCTTCTTCCTGCTCATTTGGGCCAGAGAGGGCTCTCCCCACCCGTAAGCGGAATCGATGATCTCGCAAAAATTCAGGTATAAGCATTGGGAGGCGTCTCCTCGCCCCCATCGTATGAAGAGTTTCCATGATACCATATCGCCATGCGGTATCATAGGCCTTCTCCAGATCGAAAAACACCGTGGCGTAGTGTTGTCTACGAAGGAAGGCCTCGCAGACGGCATTTTCCAGTCGGAGCAGAGCATCCGACGGGGAGTGAAACTTGCGGAAGCCGCACTGTGCAGAAGACAGATAGCCTCCGCTGTCCAGGAAAAAGGCCTATCTAACATTTACCAATTTCTCCATCACCTTGCACACGCAAGAGGTTAGAGAGATTAAGCAGAACCCGGCCAGGTTTAGTGATCTCTCCCCGGTTTGCGAAAGGCAAGCACAGTAATGATTCGCCAGGAATCTGGGAGGAGACCCTCCACGAAGATCCTGTTCAACAAATCTAACAGAAAGGCCATGCCTCGCTCACCCAGGTGTCGAAGCATGCCGTACGGGACATCGTCCGGACCATGGGCGGTGTCCGCGCACGAAGCAAGAGCGGAGCGCAACTCACTCACAGTAAACCTGTCGTTGAAGGGTTCTCCAACTCTGGAGGAAAAGTCCAGCCGGCGGCCTTCCGCGACATCACGACGTGCATTGAATGCTGGCGGAGCAGCATCCCGGCTAGAGAATGCGGAAAAAAGCGGTCGCGAAGGATTCCGCCATGGACGCGGGGTCCGAGATTGCGGTCCCATTCTCTTGGAGAACGGGAGGGGGGTCCTGCGAGAACTTGCCCCGAATCCTTTTGACTCGCTTTCACACCTCTGCTAAAGGGGTCTTCCCGTTAAGTGAAGACACGTATGCCCGCCAAGAAGAGCGGCGGGAGTGCTTCGAAATATACCGGAACCTAGCCCTAACCCGACGAAATTGACCGACATTGAAATCGTTCATGCGGCGATTATAGCGCATGTAGGCATAACGCTTCTGTTTGAGGGCCATCTCACACTCGGCCGACCACCATGGGAGAGGTCGGAGTGCAAAACGGCCAGACGTTCTAGGAATAGTAGTCAAGCCCGCGGGGATGAGTATGCCGGAGAAGAAATCAACGGCCTCATCTACCGACCTAAACTCCTCGACTGAGATAGAGAATTCAGTCATTTCATAAAATGAAGGCCTCAAGCCACCGCCAAGCACCACCGAGGTGGGCTTTCAGGCGGCAGTTGCCCTGAAAATGATATTTGAATGGGAAAGTGATCACTACCATCGAGGTCATCGAACACCCCCTAATCAAAATCAGACTGTGCATCCGAAGAACACAGAGATAGGTCAAGGCAAGAAAATGAAGCGGTTCTCGGACAGTGATGCGTAAACTAATCCACGTTTAGGACAGCCATCTCAAGCTCTTCGATCAGATCGGCGAGGACTATTGAGTAATCTCCCCAGAGAGGATGCCTACCGTTCAGATCTCGGGGCAAGAGAAAGGGCCTCGGCAACCGTGCCACGACGCGGCGGAAGTCCCACGCGTCGAAGACAGCTGACGGTGGAATATACGCAGAAATGATAGTATATCTCCTATCCAGGTGCAGCTGCACAGTCACTGCCTGAAAGGAGGTATCTAAAAAGAAAGGAAGAACGGAGACATCATGCCGGGTGTAAACCGCGCATCCCCCAGCCCGGCCATCCCGTGGTGGTGGGGTCGCAAGACACTTATACCCCGGGAAGGCAGGCAGGGGGCACTCGCCTAAAAGGTCTCCTGCAGAAAAATAGGGAACGGGACGAGACGAGCCTCCGCAGCTCCTCCCAGTTGGCCAGGAGTCCACGGCAATTCCATCGAAGGAATATGCCCTCCAGGCCTAGCTCGGAGCAGACGCGGGGGCCCTCCTTGAACATAAGAACCTCATGGAAATGGCCGTACGCTTCCCGGAGGCAGAACTCCGGGCGCTGTAGGCAGGACAAAGCGCTGTCGCTTTCGAGGACTTATTGGGGGAGGTTGTGCTCGCCATGATAGTCTTTTCCTCCCTCCGCCTCGAAACCTTAGGCGGACGTTGCGGCTTCGGAGGCACGGGGCCCTCTTTTCGAGGAACCACCGTCTCCGAGCCACTCGCTCCACCACTAGGCGTGGGCGAAGGAGCCGAAGCTCCTTTGTTGCTGTCTTCCTTTCGGGGGACAGCTTTAGGAACCCTAGCGACCAACTTCAGGGGTGTTGCCTCCTGTGAATCTAACGACTCGGTGGAGGTGCGTGGCGTTTCGCCTTACAGGAAACGGTCACTCTGGGGAAAGAGGGGAGAGCCCTGGTTTTAGCCGAGGCTGGGTATGAACCCTTTTTCCCACCAGCTCTACCAGGGGAGCGCCCGGGTTGAGTAGAGCCCGCGGAAGGGCTCCAAATGGGCGCGGAAACAACCGTGCTCGTTGGCCTGGATGCGCCAGGAGCAGAGGGTGCCTTTCATACCATTGAGGAATATGACGTCCCAGGCAGTGCCGGGCGCGCCAGGACCAAATCCTTAGCCTCGCGGAATGAGAGTCGATCTTGGGCCTGAACGGCCAGGATTTCTTTCTCAAGGAGATATACACCACATTGCTTCGAAGAAGCGGGGTGCGGCTCTCAGCAATTGACACACTTGGCCAAACACGATTTAGACTTATCGTGTGTGGCCTTGGAGCAATTTACACAGACTTCGGGTGACCCCGACTCGGCACGTCTACAAGAACGATTCGTATGGCCGAAGCGGTGACAGAAATAGCACCGCCGCGGCAGTGGCACGAATGCCTTCACGCGGTAACGGTACCAACCGGCACGCACCGACTCAGGGAGCTTGTCACAGTCGAACGTGACGAAGAGTGTAGGGGTTGGTCTCGAGGCTTCTCCCTGTTTTCTCATCACACGTTCGACCTTGACCGCCCCATGGTCGGCCAGCTCTAAGGTGATGTCCTCAATGGAGTAGTCAACGAGTTCCCTCGCATAAACTACTCCTTTTACAAAGTTTACGGTAGAGTGCGGTTTTTTTTTTTTTTTTTTTTATTAAGGGGCTATCTGGCGACTGCCGACTTAGGCATAAGTTGCCGTAAACAAACAGCCTAGTTCTAGGCTACTTCAAAAAAAATCAACAGGAAACAACAATAAAAAGAAATAACAATAACAAAGCAATAACAAAAACGATAACAAAAACAACAATAAAACCGGGTTAAATGAAAGGGAGAAGGCCGGCCTCCCCCCAAAAGTCAAAAGGTCCACCAGTCATGGTGCACGCACTCGTCCCGAGTACAAGGGACAGGCGGTAGCGACCCCGCCCATCCCGGTACCGAGACAGGTATCGTGCGCGAAGATCACCCAGACTGGGACATTCGACAAGAATATGCCGAACAGTCTGGGGGACGACTCAGTCGTTGCAATAGGGCACATGCGAGCGCTCCATCAAGTAGCGATGCGTCACACGAGTGTGTCCGATTCGAAGACGACAGAAAGCAACCTGAAGCCGCCGCGGCATTGGGGGATAGATCCATGGGAACAGTTGCGGCGCAATGGCACGCAACTTTAAGTTCCCTTCGACCGTCTCCCATCTTCTTTGCCAAGCAGTCCGAAGAGCTGCCCGTATTCCTGCCATGTAGTCAGTGTGAGGAAGAGCGAAACGCTGGTCCGGTCGCAGAGTCCTCGCGGACTCTTTGGCGCCCTCATAGGCGCGCTCATTCCCCGCAATTCCTACATGTCCAGGAACCCAGCAGAAGATAATCTCGACATCTGTCCGGCTCGCCAAAACCGTGGCGTCACGGATATCGCGAACCAGGGGATGCGGAGATTCTAATGCCCCGAGAGCACTCAGGGCGCTTTGTGAGTCGCTATAGATCACAATCCGGTCTCCGAACCGGGCACGTCGCGTAATCTCCCGTACCGAGTGGTGTATTGCCACCAGCTCGGCCGTGAAGATAGAGCCCCGCTGACTTCAAACAGAGGGGATACGGCGTGGAAGCCGACTCCTTCTTGGGACTTGGAGCAATCCGTAAACACTAGCACGGTTCCAGCGTGACACGATGTGTGCTCCAAAAAGGTCGAACGCAATACTACCGGCGCAGTACAAGCTTTGGGAGCAGAGGCGTGGCGACAAATAGCCAAATGTGGTACCCTCCAGGGTCGCGTCCTGGGCAAAACCAGGGGAGCCACCGGCCCGAGAGCAATATCTAGCTCTCGAAGGAGTTTCCTGGCCCTAAACCCAAAAGGCTTAGGGTATGACTGGCGTCTCTCGACGGCATAGGCACCATCGAGATCAGCTGCGGATGCAGTGAGAGCTGTTGGCGACTGTGGGAGGCGCCGGGCTCGCGCGTACAGTCGAGTGATACACTGCACGCGGCGCAGAGCGAGCGGCATCTCCCCAGCATCGACCAACAGGCTCTCAATGGGGGAAGTGCGGAAGGCACCGGTCGCAAGGCGAAGGCCGGTGTGGTGGATCGAATCCACCTTCCGCAATAAACGCTCGGCTGCGGATGCATAAAACTCGCATCCGTAGTCGAGCTTCGAACGAACAAAGGATCGATAAAAAAGTAAGGCAGTAGCCCTATCAGCGCCCCAAGCGCTGAACGTCACGGAACGGAGAATGTCCATAGCACGGGTACAAGAGACCCTAAGGCTGCGAATATGAGCCTCCCAGGTGAGGCGTCGGTCGAATACAAGACCAAGGAAACGGTGCGACTCAACCACATCCAGGCGCACCCCTTTAAGAAACAAATCTGGGTCGGGGTGAAGCCGTGGATGGCGGCAGAAGTGCACCACCTTAGTCTTGGCCAAAGAAAACCGAAACCTGTGCGCTTCGGCATAGAGAGAGACGCGGTTCAATGCCTGTTGGAGTCGACGCTCCAGAGTTGGCATCTGAGCCGCGCCAAAGGAGATCGAAAGGTCGTCCACGTAGAGCGTAGCGAGAACATCTTCCGGCAGCACCGAGGTGATGCCGTTGATGCTCAGGGCAAAGAGTGTGACACTGAGGACACTTCCCTGCGGAACACCCTCTTCCTGCTCCTTTAGGCCGGAGAGGGCTCCCCCCACCCGTACGCGGAATCGACGATCTCGCAAAAATTCAGATATAAAAATTGGGAGGCGTCCCCTTGCCCCCATCGTGTGGAGAGTCTCCATGATACCGTATCGCCATGCGGTATCATAGGCCTTCTCCAGATCGAAAAACACCGTGGCGTAGTGTTGTCTACGAAGGAAAGCCTCGCAGACGGCATTTTCCAGTCGGAGCAGAGCATCCGACGTGGAGTGGAACTTGCGGAAGCCGCACTGTGCGGAAGACAGATGGCCTCCGCTGTCCAGGAAATAGTCTAATCTAACATTTACCAATTTCTCCATCAACTTGCATACGCAAGAGGTTAGAGAGATTGGGCGGAAACCGGTCGGAGTAGAGTGATCTCTCCCCGGTTTGCGAAAGGCAAGCACAGTAGCGATTCCCCAGGAGTCTGGGAGAAGACCTTCCACCCAGATCCTGTTGAACAAATCTAACAGAAAGGCCATGCCTCGCTCACCCAGGTGTCGAAGCATGGCGTACGGGACATCGTCCGGACCATGGGCGGTGTCCGCGCACGAAGCGAGAGCGGAACGCAACTCGCTTACAGTAAACTTGTCGTTGAAGGGTTCTCCGCCTCTGGAGGTAAAGTCCAGCCGGCGGCCTTCCGCGACATCACGACGTGCATTGAATGCTAGCGGAGCAGCATCACGGCTAGAGAATGCAGAAAAAGCGGTCGCGAAGGATTCCGCCACGGACGCGGGGTCGAGATTGCGGTCCCATTCTCCTGGAGAATGGGAGGGGGGTCCTGCGAGAACTTGCCCCGAATCCTTTTGACTCGCTTCCACACCTCAGCTAAAGGGGTCTTCCCGTTAAGTGAAGACACGCATGCCCGCAAAGAAGAGCGGCGGGCGTGCTTCGAAATATACCAGAACCTAGCCCGAGCCCGACGAAATTCAGCGACAGTGAAATCGTTCGGACGGCGCTTATAGCGCATGTAGGCATAACGCTTCTGTTTGAGGGCCGTCTCACACTCGGCCAACCACCATGGGAGTGGTCGGCGTGCAAAACGGCCAGACGTCCTAGGAATAGTAGTCAGGCCCACGGCGATGAGGTTGCCGGAGAAGAACTCAACGGCCTCATCTACCGACCTAAACTCCTCGACTGAGATAGAGAATTCAGTCATTTCCTGAAATGCAGGCTACCGCGCCCGCGCCAAGCACCCCCGAGGTGGTCTCTCAGGCGGCAGTTGCCCTGAAAATGATATTTGAATGGGAAAGTGATCAATACCATGGAGGTCATCGACCACCCCCCAATCAAAATCAGGCTGTGCATCCGGAGAGCACAAAGATAGGTCAAGGCAAGAAAATGAAGCGGTTCTCGGACAGTGATGCGTAAACTCATCCACGTTTAGGACACCCATCTCAAGCTCTTCGATAAGATCGGCAAGGACTTGTCCCCTGGGATTTATGGAGTAATCTCCCCAGAGAGGATGCCTGCCGTTCAGATCTCCAAGCAAGAGATAGGGCCTCGGCAACCGTGCCACGACGCGGCGGAAGTCCCCCGCGTCGAAGTTGGCTGACGGTGGAATGTACGCAGAAATGATAGTATACCTCCTATCCAGGTGCAGCTGCACAGCCACTGCCTGAAAGGAGGTATCTAAAGAGAAAGGAAGAACGGAGACATCATGCCGGGTGTAAACCGCGCATCCCCCAGCCCGGCCATCCCACGGTGGTGGGGTCGCAAGACCCTTGTACCCCGGGAGGGCGGGCAGGGGGCACGCGCCTAGCATGGTCTCCTGCAAAAAGATAGCTAACGGGGAGCGGGACGAGACGAGCCTCCGCAGCTCCTCCCAGTTGGCCCGGAGTCCACGGCAATTCCATTGAAGGAATATGCCCTCCAGGCCTAGCTCGGAGGAGACGTGGGGGCCCTCCTCGAACTGAAGACAATCACGGAAATAACCGTACGCTGTTGGCCGGACAAAGCGCTGGAGGCGCTGTTGGCCGGACAAAGCGCTGGAGGCGCTGTCGCCTTCGAGGACTTTTTGGGGGAGGTTGGGCTCGCCATGCGAGTCTTTTCCTCCCTCCGCCTCGAAACCTTAGGCGGGCGCTGCTGCTTCGGAGGCGCGGGGCCCTCTTTTCGAGGAACCACCGTCTCCGAGCCACTCGCTCCACCTCGGGGCGTGGGCGAAGGAGCCGAAGCTCCTTTGTTGCTATCCTCCTTTCGGGGGACAGCTTTAGGAACTCCCGAAGATGGCCTAGCGACCATCTTCAGGGGTGTTGCCTCCTGTGAGTCTAACGACTCGGTGGAGGCGCGTGGCCGTTTCGCCTTGCGGGAAACGGTCACGCTGGGGGAAGAGGGGGGAGCCCTGGTTTTAGCCGGGGCTGGGTATGAACCCTTTTTGCCGCCAGCTTTACCAGAGAAGCGCCCGGGTTGGGTAGAGCCCGCAGAAGGGCTCCGAATGGGCGCGGAAACAACCGTGCTCGTTGGCCTGGATGGGCCAGGAGCAGAGGGTGCCTTTCTAACTACTGAGGAATATGACGTCCCAGGCAGAGCTGGGCGCGCCAGGACCAAGTCCTTAGCCTCGCGGAATGAGAGTCTATCCTGGGCCTGAACGGCCAGGATTTCTTTCTCCAGGAGATATGCACCACATTGCTTCGAAGACCAGGTTGCGGCTCTCCGCAATTGACACACTTGGCCACACACGATTTAGACTTATCGTGTGCGACCTTGGAGCAATTTACACAGACTTCGGGTGACCCCGACTTTGCACGTCTACATGAGCGATTCGTATGGCCGAAGATGTGACAATAATAGCACCGCCGCGGCAGTGGCACGAATGCCTTCACGCGGTAACGGTACCAATCGGCACGCACCGACTCAGGGAGCTTGTCACAGTCGAACGTGACGAAGAGTGTAGGGGTGGGTCTCGAAGCCCCTTCCTGTTTTCTCATCACACGTTCGACCTTGACCGCCCCATGGTCGGCCAGCTCTAGGGTGATGTCCTCAATGGAGTAGTCAACGAGTTCCCTCGCAGAAACTACTCCTTTCACAAAGTTCATGGTAGAGTGCGGCGTCACACTCACCGGGGTGCCATCAAGTGTCCGAAGAGCACTTATCTTAGGCCGCCTCGGCGGGATTCGCCGCATTCGCCAGAAGGCTCCCGTCAGAGAAATGGGTCACCTTCGGCTCTCTACCAATTGCACTAGCTAATCCTCTCCTCTGATGGATCATGTTGCCCTTGGACAACATGGTGCCATCAGTGGAGCGAATAACGAGGAAGCGTTTGAAGCCAGCGGGATCAAAAACGCCAGGTAACCTCTGATTCAGGGGCCCCGATGTCATCGAGGCTCCGCCCTGTGCACTCTTGGTGTTAGTCTTGGTCAGGGGCTCCGCACACGAGGGGGTAGAGGGGCCGGATGTGCTGATTTTGGCTTGGTCGCCTACCAAAGTGGCCGCAGACCCATCTGTCCCCGCAGCCCCCGCGGATGGAGAGGAGCCCCGAGTCTTTTGTCTTTTTCTTTTTTGGAGAGGAGGGCGGGGAATGAACCCGCTTCTCACCCCCGCCGGCAGAAGCCCCCAGGCCAGATGGACCGGCCTCAGCCAGTTCCCTCTCCGAAATGGAGAAGGTCCTGGTTGTCGTAGGGGCACCTGTCGGAGGAGATCCCTCCCCTCCTTTTACTGCCTCGGAGCCCTCAGCCATTTGAGGAGGACCTTGCATAGGGGCGGATTCGGGTTCGGTTTTTGGCGCCGAGCCCGAATTCCCCCCCATGGAAGGCCCTACCGTCTGAGGCTGGGTCTCAAGGACCATGTCTATCACAGGAGGAGCCTCCAGTTGGCCTTCCCCTCCCAGGACATCGCAGGTCCCCTTGGCAGCGTCAAGAGTCATTTGTGGGGAGGCACAATCCTTAAACCCCGGCAAAGTTTAAAATTCTTGCCAGCAGGTCTTTTGAGGGAAGCGACCGAAGGGGCCTGGCTTCCCTCTCCCCCCTAAGGGGGTTTGCCCTACCGAGCCGCTTCGATGGGGAGCGGCTGGCTAAGGGCTGCCTGCTGGCTTTCTTGGCAGTCCCCTTGGAAAGAAAAGAGGGGACTGCCGCTGGGAAAAGGGAGGTGCCCGAAAGCACCTCCAGAGAATGGGGTGAGGGGGGAGTCCCCTGCACCCGTAGGCGAAGGAGAGGAGTAAGCCTCCTCTCCGGTTAGAGAAATATGGAGGGTCCCCTGTGCAAGCACAGGGGGGGGGGGGACCTCCATTTTTTTGCTGGAGCTGCCCGAGGGCGGCTCCGTTGTTCTTGGGGAAGTTGGGGGTTGTGTTTTTTTTTTTTTATCTTCATCATTGGGCATGGTGACCCTTTTTTTAACACGGGATGCAATAGCGCACACCTCTCGCAGTAGCCCGCACTGCGAGAGGTGCTTACAAGCCCGGCAGAGCCAGGCGCCGCCATTTGGGACCACCCCTCCCGCCTGGTGGCCTGGCAGTCCATCGGCATGGCGGCTCCACCTTGAACACGGCGTAAAATATATAGATTGTGAAGAGGAGAGGAAAAGGGATTGTGAGGAAGGTATGGGTGGGGATGAAGCAGGTTGTTAAAAACCAGCCACCCCAGAGCGGAGCTCAGGGGTTAGGGAACATTGTCCCCCACCCCCTCAGCGGGACGGTTGGCTGAAAGGAAGGTCAACATCTACCCTGTGAAATTAGAGGCTGACCAGAGAAAGTTGTGGGAGAGGTTGTGTGAAAAGAGAGGAAACAAGTGTTTTGAAGGAAGGAAGAGAGGCTAAGCTGGGGCCGGACGGAGCGCTGGATCCCGTCAGCACGGCGAATCGCCGCGCCCCTTACGGGGACGGTAGAGTGCGGCGTCACACTCACCGAGGTGCCATAGTGTCCGAAGAGCACTTATCTTGGCCGCCTCGGCGGAATTCGCCGCATTCGCCAGAAGGCTCCCGTCAGAGAAACGGGTCACTTTCGGCTCTCTACCAATTGCACTAGCTAATCCTCTCCTCTGATGGATCATGTTGCCCTTGGACAACATGGTGCCATCAGTGGAGCGAATAACGAGGAAGCGTTTGAAGCCAGCGGGCTCGAAAACGCCAGGTAACCTCTGAATCAGGGGCCCCGATGTCATTGAGGCTTCGCCCTGTGTGAAGAGGAAAGGAAAAGGGATGTGAGGAAGGTATGGGTGGGGATGAAACAGGTTGTTAAAAAAAAACCATCCCGAACCGGAGCTCAGGGGTTAGGAAACATTGTCCCCTCCCCCCTCAGCCACAATCCGGGACGGTTGGCCTGAGAAGAAGGACAGCATCTACCCTGTCAAATTAGAGGCTGACCAGAGAAAGTTGTGGGAGAGGTTGTATGAAAAGCGAAGAAGTAGGGGAGAAATACAGGCTCTCTGAAGGAAGAAAGAGAGGCTAAGCTGGGGCTGGACGGAGCGCGGAATCCCGTCAGCACGGCGGCCAGGATGGCAAATCGCCGCGCCCCTTAGGGGATGAAGAGGTTGTAGGGAAAGAGAGGAAGTAGGGGGTAGAAATACAGAGTGTCTGAAAGAAGGAGAAGAGGCTAAGCTGTGGCTCGGTGGGGTGCTGAATCCTGTCAGCACGGCAGCCAGGAAAGCAAATCGCCGCGCTCTGGTGGAGCGAATTTGAGTGCGTGTGTGAAGGGCCATTCTCCCACCCCTTTTCCCAATACTCTCTCCCTCCCTCTGTAAGAATGTGTAGGTGAGTGGGAATGTTTTTTTTTTATATATAATATAAAGTACAAGTGTGGTTATTAGGCCTCCTTGTACGATTGTATTGTTGTTGAATTTTGCAACCAGTGGGTTTATTAGGCCTCTTTAGTATCGTATATTTATTCTCTCTAGTAAAAATAAAAATTATTGGGTGGTGATTGGATTGTCTGGATTTTTTTGTATGTATATCTATACTCAAGATGTCAAATATAATTACCCCCATATTATTTTAAATATACCACATATTTTTGTAAGTAAAGGACTGTATATACAATCCATTTCCTTTCTCATGTCTGGATTAGTGTAGGAAGCGGATTGGATCGATTGTGATTAGAGCATAGATTTTTCGACCCGCGGGGGATTAATTCCGATAATTATAGATTTGAATCCTATTTGATTTCTCATCTCTGTTTATACACTCTTCGATGATTCATTGACAACAAATGGACGGGAAGATAAGATAAACCCAGATGTGGTTTCACCTTCCTTTTTACCCACAGTTCATTTTTGTCAAGCTTCCTTAGACAGAGTGTCCCCTGAAATTCCAATTTCAAATTCCCTGACTTTTATATGACCTACATGAAATTTTGGTAAAGAATCAAAATCTTGTTAAAATTATAAAAATAAAAGAAAACCCACCATGACCAACCCCATACCGAACTGGTACAATAGAAATGTCTTAATAATATATAATAGTAATAAAGAAATAAGAAAAAAATTCAATTTTTTAGCAATAACAAATTTTCTGAAGGTACTAGGTTCATGCTCTGCTTTCTTTCTTTTGTTTTATATTTAATAAAAAAAATATATATATATATATATATATATATATATATATACATTAAGTTATACAATAGCAAGTTATATACAGAAAATCATAATTCACAAAAAATATAATATTTTTCCAGGTTAGAATTTGGTCCTCTAGGCTTTGAACTGCTCTTTCCTTTTCTTCTATTATTTTCTCTTTTTTCCCTTCAAATTCCCTTATTTCTTCCATTGCTTTTCTTTTATTTGCAGCTGCATTTTTTGTTCCATATTCCTTTTCCTTTGTTCAAGGTAATCCTTATAATATCTACAAGCATTACGACAGCTTAATAACAACCGTTTGTCTATTTCAAAACAAGACAGGTCCCAAACCATCTCTCTGATTTCATCACATATATTGGGTTGAGGAATAAGTTCTTGCAGTTTTATCAAATTTATTCATTACCATTCACAATTTTAGAAAAACTTCATTTTTAATTGATAACAATATGTAATTTAATCAATAATGTATTCTCCGTTGTTATTGAATGAAACGCCGCGCAAATAGTTGGAGAGCGATCAGAACAGATGGAAATCTGATGGAGCCAAGTCTGGCAAATATGGACGATGCGGCAGGATTCCACAATTAAGCATTTGGATGGCGTCTTTTGTCATATTGGCAGAAGGACTCCATAACATCGATGAGGTCGCTTTTCACAAATAGCTTCGGTGAGTCAATACAATTGTTGAACATAGAGTTCTGCATTGAAAATCTTGTTGTTCACAAGGAGCTCATAAAGAATGATGCCTTCACAATCCCACCACACACACAGCATCGTCTTTCGTGGATAAAGTCCTTCTTTAATCGCGGAAGTGGTTTTTTATTGGGGCTAAGCCATTGTTTTTGATGGTTCATGTTGACATAAACACACCAATTTTCGTCGCCAGTGATGATGCAGTGAAGAAATCTGTCCTCATATCCATGAGTAGCCTTGTGACGAGCAAGCAAACCTGCGGCAATGGTGGAGCATTGAAGTTTGTTGCTTTCACTCAAAGCGTGCGCAACCCATGCACCAAGTTGTTTTAAATTTCCCCATCAAAATGAAGGTGATCCACTACAGTTTTCTGATCACACACCAATTCTCTAGTCAATTGACTAGGATTTTCAATCGATCTTCATCCAACTTAATGGGGCAACCGGAATGTTCTTCGTTATTAAGATTGAAAGAACCATTTTTGAAACGTGAAAAACACCATTGAGCTGTCCTTTCTGATAAAACATTTTCTCCATCAACAGCACAAATATCGTGACGAGCTTTGGCTATGTTTGCATTGTTCCAGTCTCGATTGAAAATGAATAACAAGTGTTGAAAATGCGCCTTTCTTTCAACTTGACATTCCATTTTGAGGGTACAGAACAAAAATTAAATTAACACAACTTTTAAATAAACCGCAACTTCAAGACATAGCCTAAGCAAAAGCCTAATAATCTACGCTGTTAAGTGACATAGCCCAACCTTTGCAAATTTTGCTCCCATTATTTATTATTGTTTCTTAATATGTGCATAAATCACATCAACACAACATTAAAAAAAAATGCAAGAACTTATTCCTCAACCTAATAGTTCTTCTCGCAACTAATGACTGATCATGTAAATTACTGTCCATGCAATATTTATTTATTGAAAATCCTCTCTCAAATGAAGCATTGCCATGAAACATTGTAA
This sequence comes from Ceratothoa steindachneri, assembly GCA_963969495.1. NCBI lineage: Eukaryota > Metazoa > Arthropoda > Malacostraca > Isopoda > Cymothoidae > Ceratothoa > Ceratothoa steindachneri. The sequence goes on from OZ018320.1 coordinate 186,833,309, forward strand.
GTATCATATTAACAAAATCTTGATAATCATTTGTAATGTTAACCGATTTAAAAATAGTTGAAAGCCTTCAACTATACTAAACTGTGAGGGGGATCGTTCTATTATTTTTAAGATGGTATTCTGAAAGAAAATCAAGCAATCTTTTCTGAACAACTTTATTTCTTCATCAGTTGGTCGTCTCGGCAAGTTTCTAATAGCCATTTTTGTAGTCAATGACAAATCTATATCGTTGAAATCTAAAAGATTATCAACTTTGTAAAGATCAGCTTTTAGTAAAGCACTACAAGAACTACTATTTTCCTCATATACTTTTTGCTTCAGAATTCTTTTGCCAATATATTTTAGTAAACAAAATATTCCTCATAAAGGAATGGTGTGAATGGGAAATCTTTCTGAAATTTTGTCAAAATCCTTCAAATTGATTTGCAATAATAGAAAAGATTTAAGATTTAAGATAAGTTACCGGTGGGTTGCTGCCCAATCCAAGTGGTTCTATATGGCCGATAGGGTGAAACGAGAAATATCATCTATAAAAGGTGGAGGAGACCACTTTGTGACAAAATTTTTAAAAACGACGGGTTAAAAGATTCCTCCACCAATATAAATCGAAGATGGCTATGTTGAGGTATAGTTGAAAGGGTCGGAAAACAGGACAACCGGAGAATGGTAAAATGACTACAATCCAATAAAAGGTGGGCAACCGATTGGTCCCCACCGCAAAAACGACAGCGAGGGCTGATATGGGCATCACCCGAAACAAGATGGCCGTGAGTAAGTCTAGTGTCGCCAATGCGAACTCAGCAAAGGGCCACCTCCAACGACCGCATTCTATGACGACTCGAGGGCCAAGAGCGAATAGAATTTATTATTTTGTATAGATTGGATGATGAACAATCATCCCATTCATTTTGCCACAGTTGAAAAATATACTTTCTTATTGAAGGAAAGTAGTCCCTAAAAGGCAGAGCCGAGTTCTCAGGGAACACAGAATGTGCTGAGCGGGCCAGCCGATCAGCCTTCTCGTTGCCCAGGACCCCCAAATGCCCAGGGACCCAGCAAAAAAATAATTCTATATCGGGATGCATTTTGGATCAGCCAGTTGCAAATTTCTGTGACCAGGGGATGGAACGCATTAAAAGATCTAATTGACTGTAAGACACTCCTTGAGTCGGAGAAAAATGACAAAATCACTAAAAGGTAAAAATTGGATGAGTCTAAAGGCTAAAAGGATTGCTGAAAGTTCAGCGGTAAAAATGGATGCTACTGGCGGCAAAGATAGAGTTAGGAATTCTCCTCCTGGGTAGATGGCTGCGGCGCCCACGCCACCGTCCAACTTAGAGCCATCCGTGTATATTGGGCAGCATTGTTTGTGGGAGATCGAATGCTCTAAGAACAGGCTTTTAATGATGCGAGGGTCCATGGAGAACTTCTCCAGGCTCCACATGTTGGTACATACTGTGGGGAGAGGAGCACGCCACCTAGGGGTCAGTAAGGATGGAAGGGTAAGGACCCTTGGAGCACCCAGGTTAGAGAGATGATCTCCTATGCGAAGGTTGAAAGGGCGGGGTAAAGATGGCAACTTATCATATGCCGCCTTGATTCGGCAGCATACAGGCATCTGTAGACCTCTGATACAGGGGCTTGCTGTACTCGGCAGAGGTATCGCATGCAGATTTGAAGTCTATGGTAGGGCAAAGGGAGTACCCCACTCTCGCAGTGGGAAGAAGTACGGAAGGCTCCACTAGAAAGGCGAACTCTCAGGTTTCGAATGGGGTTCAGCATTTTAAGGGCTGAAGGGAAAGCCGATGAGTAAATTTGACAGCCATAATCCAATTTGGATTGAACGAGGGCTGTGTATAATGTTCACAATGTTTGTCGGTCACTGCCCCACGAAGTGTGTGAGAGGACTTTCAAATTGTCTAGAGCCCGCAGACAGCCTGTTCGAAGTCGGCGTAGGTGTGGTAACCAGGATAACTTTGGATCGAGAATTACGCCAAGGAACCGAAACTCGGAGACAAACTCTATATCTTCGCCTTGTAGGGAGATAGATGGCGGAACAAGAACCCCTCTGCCTCGGTGGAAATACATTGCTTTGGTTTTGGTCGTGGAAAAGCGGAATCCCTTAAGTTGTGCTCTTTTGGATACAGCATCAACCGCCAGTTGTAGCCGACGCGCTGCTGATGGAAGGCGAGGTGAGGAACAGTATAGTGCTAAATCATCGACAGCCAGAGTTGCTGATACACCTTCTAGGAGAGACGAAATAATATCATTGATGGCAATTATAAAACATAAGACACTTAAAACACTACCCTGAGGAACTTCCTCTTGGGGTTGCAGGTCAGAGTATGCGTCTCCAACACGTACCTTGAAGGATCAAGATGCTAAAAAAATTTGAATAAATGAAGGTAAAAGGCCTCTCATCCCCCAGACGTATAACTGCTTCAAGATGCCGTATCTCCATGTTGTGTCGTAGGCTTTCTCAATATCGAAAAATATGGCCAGGACTTGGTGCTTTAATGAGAAAGCTTTCCGGACTGATCCCTCGAAACGTACTAGTAGGTCAAGGGTACTATGACCTTTGCGGAAGCCACATTGAAATGGAGAGAGAAGGTGATTGGCTTCTAGGAACCAGTTTAGGCGCTCCAATATCATTTTTTCTAGCAACTTACTCAAACAGCTGATGAGAGCTATAGGGCGGTAGTGATCTGCATCCAACCCGTCCCTGCCCAATTTGACAAAGGAAAGGATGATCCCAATGCGTCATGATGACGGGTAAAAACCCTTCACCCATATAAGGTTGTACAAATCAAGCAGGAAGAGAGTAGAGTGTGGATATAGGTGCCGAATCATGTCGAAATGGATCTCATCAAGGCCAGGGGAAGTAGATCTGCAAAGGGACAAAGCGCTTTGCAGCTCATAGATGCTGAATAGAGCGTTATACGGAAGGTTAGATTTTGTTGTGAAGTTGAGAGAATGAGATTCTTCCTTTGATTTGTAGGATTGAAAAGCCTTATCGTAACGGCTGACACTGCTGACGGCGCGGAAATGGTCAGCAAAAGCATTGCTGACCGCCAGGCCGTCATTCTCCAAGGAACCGTCTAAGTTGAGTGTGGGGGTATGATGATTAGTGTAACGGCCCCTGATCTTATTAATCCTCTTCCAGATCTTAGCAGTAGGTGTCATAGAGGAAATCGATGAAACGTATCTGCGCCATGAATTTCGGCGAGCTTGACGAAGGGTTCTTTGGCGAAGCGCACGAGCTCGGTTTCGGTCGACCTTGTTGCACAAAGTTGGGTTCTTTCGGAATCGGGCATGGGCTAACTTGTAATTTTTGATAGCTGTTGCACACGTCGAGGTCCACCAGGGCACGGTTGAGCGGCCCGTGACAGGTCGCCTCCGTGGGATGGTCTGTGTTGCTGCATTGTAGATAGTCGATGTAAAGTATTCTACTGCCGCGTCCACTCCATTGAAGGTCCACAAAGATGTATTTGTGAAGGACGCCTCTTGGAAACCTTCCCAATCTGCATGACCTAAGTCCCACTTAAGGGGCATGGTTATATCAAGGCTAACTTGAAGGGCCAACAAGACAATAGGGAAGTGGTCACTCCCATGGAGATCGAAAAGAATTGACCATCGAAATTCCGTGAAGCAATCAGGGAAACAAACAGACAGTTCAACACAGCTAAAAGAGTTAGTCTGGACATGATAAGAGGTAAAATCGCGAGTATTTAAAATACAAAGAAGGTCAGATAATAAAAGAGACTCTAAAACACTGCCTTTGGCATTTCGAGTGATGTCACCCCAGTATGGGTGACGGGTGTTAAAATCTCCTAGTAATAGGAATGGGGAGGGCAACTGGTCTATAAGTTCTAAAAGGTCGGATCTTGACAATGATAAACAAGGGGGTAGGTAAATAGAGCAAACGGTAAAAAGCTTAGTAAGAAAATAAGAAAAACCCTGACAGCAACAGCTTGGAGGGTAGTATGTAGGGAGATGAGAGAAACATGGTAGGATGAAGATACCATGATTGACACCCCTCCATGAGAGGGGCTTCCAGCAGGAGCAATCGAGTTGAAAGTGAGAAAACCGGGTATCGGCGGAAAGGGCCGTATACCCAGTTTATTCTCCTGGAGACAAATAACAGCGGGGTGGATAGTCGTCCAAAGAATTTTGAGTTCTTCCCACTTTGGAAGAACTCCTTGACAATTGCATTGTAAAATGGAAGATATTATGTGTGACGATCAGATACCACTGTGGATATCTTTTTCTCTTTTGAGGCCGATATTGTATTTGAGGTTCGTCCCAAAGAGCTTGGGAGACGGAGAGCTGATTTTGAGGAGCCTGCTTTTGCAGGGGGAGAGATCATAGATGGAGCAGTAACTGAGGTTTTTTTCGTGGGTTTTGGAGAACCGACCGAGGCCCTTGATTGTAATTCGGGCTGGCAACCTGGCGGAAAAGGAAGATCAAGAAGGGATTTTCGGCCGGTAGATCGGGATTCATGGGTCGAGGGTATTTTCGGTGTCTGAGGAGTTGGTCCAACCGCCGCAGTTGGTGATGTTGGAGTATCAACTGCTTCCATCGGATCTTGGGTTGAAGGGTGAGCGGAACGAACAGGTGATCTGAGCGAGGTGTGTGGAGCTGGGTGTATATCTGCCATCGTTTGGATCAGGATGAGGCCTACGTCCTGTGAAGGGCGAGACGGACTTAAGGGCAGAGAATGTTCAACCATAGGGGAGGAGTCCATTAGAGATTCTAGGGGTTCGGCCGAGTCAGCTCCAGAGGCTGCCCGCTTATTGGTGGTCGATGACCCAGGTGAGGAATCCTTTCTCTTACCACTGGGCTTTGGGTCTCGTGGCCGGGTGGATGAACCTTCACTGGTCGATGTTGAGGATTCTTTCAAATAGCGTCTGATGTCTTCAAGCGTCTCACCCTGAGCGTCTCTCCCAGCTAGAGCTGCTGGAGAGAGGGGGCTACATTGGTTATCTCGGTGTGAGAGCAATGCTTCGGCTGCATATTCTGAATGTTTTTGACGCTGCGAGTAGATCTAGGGTGAAGTGCTTCAGGCTGGTCGGAACTCGCGCGTGATGGTCGGTTTCGTCCAGCGTCACGTAAAACGTCAGAGAAGAGCCGGCCGAGTGGCGAGGTTTGTGCTTGGGCACGCTGGCGGGCCTCTCTTATATCTAGACGTAGGGAGTCGAGCAAAGCGAGAACTTCCTTTTCATATAAAAATATAGAGCAGAGTTTCGACGCAGCACTGTGGGTACCTCCGCAGTTGGCACAGTGGGGTGTTTTGGTGCATTCGGGGCCATGGTAGTCAGAGCTACAATTCACGCAGGAGCGAGGGTGTCGACAAGCTCGGCCAACATGTCCAAATTGATTGCAATTGAAGCAGCGTCTGGGTAGTTCGATGTAGGGACTTACCGGGAGACGAAGGTATCCAGCTTTAATATACTGCGGCAGTTCTTGTCGTTCAAATGTTAAAATCAGTGTGGCGGTTGGAACTTTAGTGGAGCCTAATGTTTTAATTACCCTGTGTACGTGTGTGACACGTTGGGTACTGAGTTTACTCTGAAGGCCGGTGGGGTCGTAGTCCTTTAGTTCGTTTGAACGGCCTACACCTTTGACGAAATTCCGACGCGGATGGGGCGAGACAGTTATTGGAATTTCAGCTATCGAAGATAGATTTCGCACAAGGTTGTGTTGAGAGTGGGATGACACCTCTACTACGACATCACCATTTCCTCTTGACCACATCCGGCGGGGTTCACCACAGCGGGACTCAAAAGATTCATTGACGTCAAACACATCGACTTTTGCAAATGGGATGTCAGATGATGAATTCATGACAAGAAAGCGAGGATAATCAAGATCTGGGTCTACTTCGTTGGAATAGGGGTCCAACGAGCGAGGGAAGGCTGAAAGGGAAGCTAAGGAACGTTTGGCACGAGAACCCTTACGAGAAGGGGAGGTTTTTGGTTTATGGCTAGCCATTGCAAAAAGAAAAAAACTTTGCATTCTCCCTCGGGGCTCCCCACCATGGAGGCCTACAAGGGTCCGGCACTACTGCAACTATACAATCAGTTACGTCCGGTATGTCCTCTTGGAGAATGGATACGCATCAACCACACCATCTTTATAACCCTAATAGGCTGCCCGAGTTCTCCTACGCACGGAGAAAAGGGGCCAACGATGGGTTTCTCCTTGGGCATTCGGTAGACGAAGGCGGTGGAGATGCCCAGCCTCTTTCACCTTCATGAAAGAACAATTCGGAATCAATCCATTAAACAAGCAGAGGTCGGGTATTGATAAGGACCACTAGATAGGTGAAGGAAGAGGGGGAAATAAAGGGCAGTGGAAGAGCGTAATAGAGGAGGAAAGAAAGAGGGGCATGTTAAAAGTCTTGTTGGCAGCACCATGGGTCCCCTAGGGGGCCCAGGGCTGACCCCCCTCGCCACGAGAAGGCCAGAGCCTCTCTGGGAACAACCCCTGAAGAAAAGATCCCAGAGAGGAAGGGGGCAATAATAGAAAACAAAGCGAGTTTTGCCCCTAGCATATTTAAAAGTACCACTTGAAAAAAGTAAAAAAAGTACCCATTTTAAAAAATTTACAGTAGGCAAGTCAAAATTCCCTGACTTTTCCAGGTTCCCCAGGTTGGGGGACACTTGGTGTTGGTAAAAAACCTTTTTTTTCAGAGAAATTTATTTTTTTCATTTTTTTCAAAATTTTGTTTTTTTTTTCAAAAATTCAATATATTTTCCAAAAAGCTTTTATTTTTTTCATAAAACAATGAGTATTATACAATAATAGTCACCATTTAACATTAAGGAACTAAAGTTTGCATTATAAAAGAATATAAACACAAGAAATTAATATTTTTTTGCTATTGGGGTCAAAATAAGAAAATATTGATTTTTTTTACCCATTTTTTTCCTTTTGTATGTTTACGTATATTTATGTATACCATATAGGTATTTAATTTGATAGGTTTCATTTAACTGAGGGTAAAATTTTATTGGGTACACTATTAGCTTGGGTAGGTCCTCGTCAAAACATGTCTGTCTTTAAGCAAAAAAAAATCTATTTTAATCTAACCAAACCAAAACTAAACTAACCTAACCTATTCTTGATGATTTTAAAGTTAAATCATTAATTATAAAATTATTTTATTTTATTAAAATTCCTTTCTTTATTTTTGAAGGACCCATCTAAACTAAAAGTGCCAAATAAGGTAATAATTAATGGTTTAACATTAAAATTATAAAGGATAGGTTAGATTAGGTTTAATTAGATTAAATAGTTTTTTGCCTTAAAAACATATGTTTTGACAAGGACCTACCCAAGCTAATAGTGTACCGTTTATTGTTGCATTTAATCTTTAATAATTTTCCTATAAGATATAGGTATTAATTTTATTCAATATGGGTAAAGTTCAAGGCTCAGGCTGGAAAAAATCTAAAATAAATAAGCTATTTAAGGTCAAAGAGCAAAGTATATTTTTTGTTTTAAAGAAGTACCAAAAAGTGGCTCATGAATGATAAACCATATCAAGGAATGCAAAAAGTGCCATGAATCAGTGAAGATAAAATATTTACCAAGTGGAAAAATATCTGATACTGGTGACTATGTTGAATCTATTATTGTGGAAGACAACGCAGGTGGTTCACTTGATTCACATTCTAATGTATCATTTGAAGCTGATACCTTTGAAGAACATAATATAAGCCCACAAAGGATTGCCCCAATTTTTCTAGAGCCAAGTTGTTCCTCAACCCCTTGTGCAAAGACATCAAGAAATCTGGTCTCAGAAAAATTAGCACCTCAATCCCCCCAAAATCAGTGCTTTCATGGATCAAATGAATGATAATGATAATGTAAGTATCTAAAATTTAGGTAACCATACAATTAAAAGTAATATTTAAATTTCACAACTCCTTCTTGAAATAACATGAATATATTTAATAAAAAAAACTCAATTAAAAGCAGAATAAAAATGATTTTAGTAGAGAAAACCCTACCGAACTTGAAAATGCAAATATCCTATTTTCCCTATTGAATATATTATATACCTAACTATTTAGTTGATAAATATTTAAATTCAATTACAGGAAAAGTGTGAAAAACAACTTGCAAAAGCAGCATATGTTAGTGGATGTTCACTCAGGATGACTGAGCACCCAGAATGGAAAAAACTCTTCAAAATGTTAAGACCAAAGTTCAAATTTCCAAGCCATAACAAAATTTCTAACAAGCTATTAGATAACCAATATAATGAATATGCATCTGATATAAGAGAGATCATCAGTTCCAAATCAAGTGTTGGCTTGATTTGCGATGGATGGAGCAATTTTGATATGCTTTTTTAAATAGATTCTGATATACAAGTATTATGACAATTTCTTTTTAATTATGGCTCTATTTTTTTTAACAGAAATGAAAAGGGATAATCAATTTCATTGTTACAACTCCAGAGCCCATATTTTGGAAAGGAATTGAAACTGGTAAGTACTTGCACTTAAAAATAAACAAAATTTAAAAGTTTTATTACTTTTCACAAATTAACTCTTTGATATCTAAGAATGAGAAAATTCTTTCCATTGTGTGATAGGTTGCCTACTACCTAGGCATAACATAAGCATGATCATTCTTTTCGAGTTTGGGCATATGCTATTTGATATAATGAAAACTTTTTCTCCTCCAATTAATTAATCTATATCTGTTCAGATTTTTTTTTTCAAAAGGCAATAAATTTTTGGAAATAATTAGGATTTAGCTTGATTGAAAATCTAAAATATTCATCGTATTTTCTATACAGGATCAGAACGACATACAGGAGAATACATAAGCCAGTTAATTTTCGAGGTGATAGAGGATATAGGTCCAACCAAAGTAGCAGCCCTAGTAACAGATAATGCTTCAAACATGAGATCTGCATGGGAAAAAGTTAAAATTCGGTACCCTCACATTCATGCATATGGGTGCTTAGCTCATACTTTGCACTTACTATTTTCTGATGTCAAAGAAAATGAGACAATTGCTAAAACCCTCAAGACAACAATAACAATTGTAAAAACAATTAAACAGTCTCAAAGGCTATGTGCGTATCTCAAAGAAAAAAATAATAATAAAGTTTCTCTAAAACTGCCAGTTGAAACCAGGTAAGCTAAAGCATACAGATATTTTCAATGTTATAGTTGATAAATCATATTTAGCTTTTAACTGAAATAAGTGATAATAAAGACAAATATATTTTATTAGTAGTTATTTTCAAACTTTAAAAGTGTTGATGAAAGAGCAAAATACTTTGAATTTAATATGGTCAAGAATGATCATGATTCATGATTATGCATTATAATTTAAACCCCCCAAATATTTTAATTTATATTTATCTTCAGATGGGCTTCAGATGTTACTTGCTTAGAAAGCGTAATTCAGAATAAAGCAGCTCTCAAAAGACTCTCAGTTGCTGAGAAGGCAGCTGACTTGATTGATACCAATAATCTGAGGTCCATAATTCAATCGAACTCTTTTGGGGATAAAGTAGAAATGCTTTTCAAGTCACTGTGCCCAGTAAAGGATGCAATATTGTTGTGAAAAGGAGATGTAGTTGAACTATCTATAGGACTAAAAATCTCTTTTAATCTCAGAGAAACTGTCGCAAAAATTTCTCTTGAAACAGCTGTTTCAAAACAAATTGATAAAGAATTGATCACAGCTATTGATAAGAGAAGAAATTTTGTTCTGAAGTCAGTTCATTTTGCAGCTAACTTACTCGACCCATGCTGATTGTTATCAAAAGTTTTTATTCATTAATATGCATTCATTTTTTATGAAGGAATAAGGTTTTATGATTTTTAAATACCAATACTACCCTACAAAAATAGCAGTTTTTTTCTGAACATTTCCACTTAAAAAATTAATAGATGTAATTTTAAGTCATTGAAAATATAGGCTATTTTGTTTTGAAAAACAGTGTTAAAAACTTCTAAGCCCACAATTTTCCCTTTAAAGCATAATTATATATTATATATAATTCTACAGGTGGATGCAACAGAAATGATTTTTAAGGCAGCTGAGAGAGACCCAACCATCGAAGAAGTTTCAATTTTATGGTACTCTAACTGAATATAGGCTTAAAGAGGCTATCTTTTTAAAACCATTTCTATGGAAGCCTTTGGACAAAATGAAACTTCACACTTGGTGGAGAGCAATGGCTCCTGCTTCAAATCTCTCATCTCTAGCAGCAAAATATGTTGCACTACCGGTAACCAAGTGCAGCAGTAGAAAGAAGTTCCAGCAAACAAGCCTGGATTCATTTCACACGACGCAATCGTCTAACAAATGTTAGAGTTGAAAAATCAGTCTTTATTTCACATAACTACAAATTGTTTAACAACAGTACTGGAGGATCCTCTGAACAAGCCGCTCTTGAAGAAAGAGAAAATGTAGAAAATGAAGAGATAATGTCAGAATCTCTACAACTACAACCATCCTTTAGTGGTTTCAGTAGTAATCAAAATGAGAATCAAATGGATTTAAATTTAAGTTCCATTCTAACAGCAGATGATGATGAAATGGTTGAATTATCCTCAAATGATTCATCAGATTCATATAGCCTACATGACAGTACCGATGAGAATATCTCCGAGTTAGATGGTAGCTCAAGTTAGAGAATCAGTACCTAGTCTTAACTTCATGTCACTCAACAGATTTAGATTAACTCTATGTACTTATATTAATTTTGTTTGCCAAAGGAAAATATTGCTAGTCACAGTCCACAGATATTATTTAGGATTATGCATTTAATTTAGTTCTAGTGGTTAAACTTAATCTTGTTATAACTTATATATATATATATATATATATATATATATATATATATATATATAGTTATGGTTTATAATTATATTATGTGCTCACAGAGATCAGAGATCTTTCAAATGAATTACTGTCAATTTTCTAATGTAGACCATCGACTTTAGTCAAAGGAAACTTATGATACTCTATTTTTTTTTATTCTATAATATAAGTAATATGTATATACAAAGTTTTTTCAAGCATATAAACACATTTTTTTCCAAATTATTATATATGCTTGCAAATATCTTTAAAAATAGATAGGTTCAAACAATGAGTGTAGACTGTAATGAAAGGAAAGATATAACAGCTTATTTTTATGTTATATGATTATATGTTTATATTTGTTTCAATGTTTAAATGGATAGTTATCTTTCGCAATGTGTTCTAAAAATCCTATAAAATAATTAGTTTAGAAAAAATTATATTGCATATTATTAAGAGTCAACGGACAAGTGTTATATTACCTTTATTATATTACCTACAAAATATTTTTAGTTTATCACGTGTTTATTGAAGGATTTCTTACTTGTTAGTAAACTGCAATTAATTCATTTATATAGATAAAGGGTGTTATCTTATTGTATACCTACTCTTCCTTTAAGTCTAGTCAAAGGAATAATAAGAATTATAATAACAGTTTACTAATTGTTTAAAAAATATATATACATTGAATTTAATTAATGAGTTTATTTATCATCCTAAAGAGATTCAACTAATTAAACATTAGATCCAAATTTTGGATAAGTAGTTTCTAGTTGCATTACATTTTATTACATATTCAAAATCTTTAACTTTGAAATTAGAGGAAGCCAGATTATTTTGGAATCATAGATCAACAATTTTTGTAATGAGTCAGTACTAACTATTTAGTAGTGTAAAGACAAAAGGAGGCTACTGGCATTTGAATATTCCTCTATACAAGATTTCATTAAATTTGGTCATTGGGGAAATTTTTTCCTAAGGAATTGGTGAGTTGGCAGTTTATTCATGCTAATCTTTATATAGATATCGTCTAAAATGTTTTTTACAACTCTGATAGAGCTAAAGTTACTTATAAATATGAAAATATGGTATTGTTTATCTAGTAAATGCTTAATGTTTTTCATTTACTTCAAAATAGTACATAAAAATATGTTATTTTGATAATAAAAAAAACAAGAAAAGAAACCCCCTCCAGCTTAAAAAAAAAAACCATTGGTGCAACTCTAGGAACACCCTGTTAGAGTGACACTGTGGCCTCAGGATATCACACTCCAACTCATTTCTCCACCCCAAATAAAATAAAATTACTTCTTTTAGCATTCACTTTTAATCCTCTCCTCTCACACCCCCTACCAAAAGCCATGCTCTCAGAACAAACACCAAGTCTACACAGATAGAACCTATCCATAATCAAACTCACATCCTTTTCCCTCATTTGCTTTGCACTTCTCTCAGTACTTCATCCATCTATACATGATTTAGAAGAGACGTGGCAATATTATAACCGTAACGCACGCCTTACTTACAACGTAATTAGTCTTTACATTATTCAATAGTTTATCACTAATTCTGAGCACCTGTATGCTTCACTATCTACACGATCATAAGTTTTCTCAAATCCACCAACACAGCATATAATTTATATCTCTTATCCCCGTTGTTGTTTTTGTTCGGAGAGATATCTCAGTGCAAATGCTTACTCCACACAATCCCTAATCACTCTAAAACCAAACAAACGTTCATTCCTTATCAATCCTTATTCACCTTTCTCTCTTTTACCCTTATACAACGGCACCTTTACTGTGTTCATGGTGGAAAACAGCGCTTCCACTCAAGTCGTGGCACTTTTATGAAAAAAAAAATGGTGGGTTTACACCATCGATCTGCACTTATGCAAGCTGATTTTTACCAAGGGGAGTTACTGATTAACGTGGGATCAGAACTATGGATATCTACAGCCTGTGGTAGCCGCCGTTGAAGGCAACCCAAAACGGAACTCCATCCGGAGAGTAGCGACCCCGATGTGGCTCAACTTCGCTAAAATTGGAAGCGGTGCTTCCACTTGGCTAAGTCATAGCCCACGTCGTCCTACATTTTCTAAGGCCTAACATCCTAAACTCGTTTTGAGCGGCCAAAATTCCTCTTGAGGCTTACCTTGATCTGCTTGTTGCTCCGATCGATGGAAATCATCTCTTTGAAGAGCTCCTCATCCGTGTCACTTTCCCCTTCGCTCTCGCTTCCCTCACTCTCGCTGCTGTCGTAGGAGTGAGTCCTGCAGAGCACAAACGAAAAGACATGGAGGGGGGAATAGACAGGCCTTTTATAGCGCCTATCTGGAGACTGCTTACAAGGGGATACGCTATTTCAAGCCTAATATTAGGCTACATTAAAATAAAAATAAAAGTAAAAAAAGAAAATCTTCCTAAAACAAAACACAAGGAAAAAAAAGAAGCAAAAATGCAAGAAGGAAACACACTCAGGGGTCGGGAAGAGGGACCATGCATGCGACCTAACTTTTGGAGGAGGCTCCAAATAGTCCAGAAGTCTGTGTACACGAACCTAACGAGAGTAAAGGGTCATGTGGTAGCAACCCTGCTCGTCCAGATACTGGAACAGTTAACGTGCACCAAGATCACCCAGAGTGGGACATTTAACAGGAATGAGCCGAACAGTCTGGCAGACAACGCATTTTTTTAAAAAATTTTAAGAGCTCATCTGGCGACTGCCTACTTGGGCATTAGTCGCCATAGTCAACACTGCCTAATACTAGGCATCAATAATATAAGAGGCAAAAAAACAATAAAAAAAAAGAGGCAATAACCAGGAAGCAAGCTCAGGCGTCGGGGAGGAAATTTCCCGACGCAGTAACGTGCGAACAACTAAATTAATAAAAAAACCTAACTAGTTAAATAAAAGGGAGAAGGCCGGCCTCCCTCCAAAAGTCTATAAGTCCACCAGTCAATGTGCATGGACTCGTCCCGAGTACAAGGGACAGGCGGTAGCGACCCCGCCCATCCCGGTACTGGGACAGGTAACGAGCGCGGAGATCGCCCAGACTGGGACCTTCAACTAGAATGTGCCGAACAGTCCGGGGGACAATGCAGTCTTCACACTAGGGAGCTAGCGAGTGCGTCCCGCGAGTGTGTCCAATTCGGAGACGACAGAAAGCAACCTGAAGCCTTTGCGGCATTGGAGGGGAGGGCCATGGGAACTTTAAGGAAACCTGCGACCGTCTCCCATCTTCTTGGCCAAGCAGCCTGCAATGTAGTGGGTGTGAGGAAGAGCGAAACGCTGGTCCGGTCGCCGAGTCCTCGCGGACTCTTTGGCGCCCTCATCGGCGTGCTAATTCAACACAATTCCTACATGTCCAGGAACCCAGCAGAAGATAATCTCGAAATCCGCCCGGCTTGCCAAAACCGTGGCGTCACGGAAATCGCGAACCAGGGGATGCGGAGATTCCAATGCCCCAGGAGCACTCCGGGCACTTTGTGAGTCGCTATAGATCAGAATCCGGTCTCCGAACCGGGCACGTCGCATAATCTCCCGTACCGAGTGGTGTATTGCCAACAGATCGGCCGTGAAGACAGATCAGCACCTGGCAGAGCCCCTCTGACTTCAAAGAGAGGGGATACGACGTGGAAGCCGACAACCACTAGGGACTTGGAGACATCTGTATACTCTGGCACGGTTCCAGGGTGGCGTCCTGGGCAGAAACAGGGGCACAACCGGCCCGAGAGCTATATCTAGCTCTCGAAGGAGTTTCCTAGCCCTTTTGGGTTTAGGGTATGACTAGCATCTCTCGGCGGCATAGGCACCTTCGAAATCAGCTGCAGATGCAGTGAGAGCAGTTGGTGACTGAGGGAGTAACAACAAGGAAAGAAGGTACCCTAGGAGACCTTACGGTCCATTCAAAGAGGGTACCTTTGGACTAGCAATCGAGCGGGCACAAGGCTGCTCAATTGTTTTGCGTCCCTAAACGGCCACTTTTCAAGACCTTGTCTAGTCTTGACTTCAACTGGTCAACAGATTCACTGTTGACAACTTCCACTGGAAGTGCGTTCCACATACCGCAGATACTGTAAGTGAAAAAATTTCCACACAGATTGCGGTTGTAACGCTTCAGTTCAAGTTTGAAGCCGTGATTGCGCGTTCTGTTCTCACTCAGTGTGAAAATATCCCTGTAGTCAACATTGTCGAACCCTCGAAGTATTTTGAAAACTTCGATGAGCTGACCACGCAGTCTACGGGTTTCCAGCGAGAACAGATCTAATTCCCTTAGTCTATCCTCATAACTTTTATGTCGGATAGAGGGAATCAGCTTGGTTGCCCTGGCTTGTACGCGTTCTAACCTTGCGATATCCTTTCAAAACGAAGGACTCCAAAATTGTACGGCATACTCCAGGTGCACCCGAACCAGGGAGTTGTACAGGCACAGTACAATCTCCTGGTTCCGATAACCAAACTGGCGCTTAATATAGCCTAGCATCCTTTGGGCCTTTTTCTCCGCCTCAATGCACTGTTTCGAGAACTTGAGGTCACTAGTGATTGTTACACCCAAGTCATTCTCAGTGTCGGTGGATTCAATAGCAGTGCCCTTAAGGATATAATGAGATTAGAGGTTTCTGTGGCCGATATGCATCACTTTGCATTTGCCCACGTTAAAAGGCATTTGCCACGTGTCCGACCACTCCCCAATCTTCCCAAGATCTTCCTGCAGGCGGGCAGTATTTCCATCCTTTGCAACGTTCATACCAAGCTTGGTATCGTCGGCAAATTTGGAAATCTTGGCAACCATGTCACCGTCCATGTCGTTGACGTAGATGATGAATAGTAGTGGTCCCAGGACAGAACCTTGAGGCACCCCGCTAGTAACGGGCACCCACTCAGAAGACTGTCCATTCACCACCACCCGTTGCCGTCTGCCACTTAGCCAGTTCTCGATCCAGCCGGCTACCTTTCCGTCTATGCCAAGCGCTCGCACTTTCCGGAGAAGGCGGCGGTGTGGTACCTTATCAAAGGCTTTCTGAAAGTCTAGGTAGACCACATCCACCGCCTTGTCCCGATCGTGCTCACTGAAAACGAAGTGGAAGAATTCTACAAGGTTCGTCAGGCATGACCGTTGCCTTCGGAAGCCGTGCTGGGAACTCCTCAGTAGCAGGTTTGACTCTAAATACGACGTCACTTTGTCCACCATGATGCTTTCCATGAGTTTACCGACTATCGAAGTCAGACTGATAGGTCGGTAGTTCGACGGTTGGTTACGATCTCCTTTCTTGAAGATTGGAGTCACCTCCGCCTCACGCCAGTCTCTAGGAACGCATTTGGTCCGGATTGACATGTTGAAGATTGCGCTCAGGTGTCGTGACACTTGATCGCGCACTTCTTTCAACACTTTAGGTAGAAACCCATCCGGGCCAGGTGACTTATTCGTCATTAGGTCACTGATCTTCTTTTTGATTTCAACTTCGGTGAAGTCCATATCCTCCAGCTTTTCCCCCGAGTAGGAATCCGTCGGCTGGGGGATGGGACCACATTCTTCAGTAAACACTGAAGAGAAGTAGTCGTTGAGGAGGTTAGCATTTTCTGCATCTGAATGCTTTAATGTCCCCTCCTCGTTCCTCAAAGGGCCAATCGTTCGACGGATTGGTTTACGGCTGTTTACATATCCAAAGAACTCCTTGTAATTCTCTTTACAGAGTCTCGCCACTCGGAGTTCCTCAGACCGCTTAGCCGCCCTTATGCTGGACTTCACTCTCCTGGCTAGCTTCCGGTATTCGTCAAAGTCACCCGAGATCTTCGATTGTCGGTACACAGTTCTCTTCTCCATAAGCAGTTGGCCGATTTCTCGATTAAACCACTTAGGTTGAACAGAAGACAGACGGGGGCATTTCAGAGGGATGAAACGCGATTGAAGACTCATGAATGTGGTTTTGAAACTATTCCACGAGTCTTCAACAGCATCGCACACTTCTAGCCTCACGTTAGTCAGTCCAGCTCGAAGGCTTGCAAAGTCTGCTCTTCTCAAGTCAAGTTTCTTTGATTGACTGGCAACAGACCTTACCTTCGGGATCTTGACGCTAAATCTAACTAACTGGTGATCACTGCCACCGAGCTCTTCGCCTACAGAGATATCCTCAACGATATCCTCCTCAGAGGTGAAGACCAAGTCGAGGATATTGTCTCCTCTCGTCGGTTCTCTGACCCATTGAGTGAGGAACTCGTTGTTGGCGAACTCCAAGAGTAGCGCGCTCTCACCACAGACTGCTCTGGTTTCCCAGTCAACTTGGCTGTTGAAATCGCCCATAACGATGCACACTCTGCCTTGAACCAGCTCACCCAGCAGCTGGTACAGTTCCCTGTCCTTCTCAACGGGTTGGGAAGGGGGTCTGTACAGCAGCAGGGTCCTGTATCTGACAGGACCGATCTCTAGGTCAACGCCTAGGAGCTCGTGGTCGGATATAACGTTGGAGTTCGTAGATTTGATTGTATCCTTGACATACAACATTACACCGCCACCCTCTCTGTCTGGCCTATCTTTGTGGAAGAGTTGGTAGCCAGGAACCGTGAATTCGCCTTCAAAGTCTCGGTTTGAGGATTTTATCCACGATTCTGTTATGGCTACCATTTTGGGTTCTTCCGTCGCTACGAGGCCACGGAGCTCAGGAAACTTGTTCCTGATTGACCTCGCATTGAACAGAAGAACTTTCAGGGAGTCCCCTAATGTAGGACTCCCTATACTCTTCCGTTTCCCGGCATTATTCGCGCCTACAGGCGAATAATGCACTGTGTACGGCGTAGAGCGAGTGACATCTCGCAAGCATCGACTACTACGCTCTCAATGAGGGAGGTGCGGAAAGCACCGATGGCCAGGCGAAGGCCGGTGAGGTGGATGGAGTCCACCTTCCGCAATAAACGCTCGACTGCGGATGCATAAAACTCGCATCCGTAGTCGAGCTTCGAACGAACAAAGGATCGATAAAAAAGTAATGCAGTAGCCCTATAAACATCCCAAGCGCTAAAGATCACGGAGCGGAGAATATACATAGCGCGGGTACAAGAGACCCTAAGGCTGCAAATATGAGCCTCCCAGGTGAGGCGTCGGTCAAATACAAGACCAAGGAAACAGTGCAATTCAACCACTTCCAAGCGTACCCCATTAAGAAACAAGTCTGGGTCAAGGTGAAGCCGTGGATGGGGGCAGAAGTGCACCATCCTTAGTCTTAGCCAAGGAAAACCTAAAGCTGTGCGCTTCGGCATAACGAGAGACGCGGTTCAATGACTGTTGGAGTCGACGCTCCAGAGTTGGCATCTGGGCCGCGCCAAAAGAGATCGAAAGGTCGTACACTGAGGTGATTCTGTTGATGCTCAGGGCAAAGAGTGCGACACTGAGGACACTTCCGTGCAGGACACCCTCTTCCTGCTCCATTGGGCTGGAGAGGGCTCCCCTCACTCGTACGCGGAATAGACGATCTCGCAAAATTTCACATATAAAGACTGGAAGGCGTCCCCTAGTCCCCATCCAGTGGAGAGTCTCCATGATACCGTATCGCCATGCGGTATCATAGGCCTTCTCCAGATCGAAAAATACCGTGGCGTAGTGCTGTCTACGAAGGAAGGCCTTGCAGACGGAATTTTCAAGTCGGAACAGAGCATCCGACGTGGAGTGAAACTTAGGGAAGCCGCACTGTGGAGAAGACAGATGGCCTCCGCTGTCCAGAAAAAAAGGGGTAATCTAGCATTTATCAATTTCTCAATCAAGTTGCCCACGCAAGAGGTTAGAGAGATTGGGCGGAACCCGGCCGGAGTAGAGTGATCTCTCGCCACTTTGTGAAAAGCGAGCACAGTAGCGATTCGCCAAGAACCTGGGAGGCTACTCTCTACCTAGATCCTGTTGAGCAAATCTAACAGAAAGGCCATGCCTCGCTCACCCAGGTGTCAAAGCATAGCGTAAGGAACATCGACCATGGGCGGTGTCTGCGAACGAAGCAAGAGCTGAACGCAACTCACCCTGAGTAAACCTGTCGTTGAAGGGTTCTCTGCATCTGGAGGTAAAGTCTAGTCGGCGGGCTACTGCGACATCACGACGTGCATGTCGGAGTAGCATCCCGGCTAGAGAATGCGGAGAAAGCGGTCGCGAAGGATTCCGCCAGGAACGCGGGGTCCGAAATTGCGGTCCACTTCTACTGGAGAACGGGAGGGGGGTCCTGCGAGAACTTACCCTGAATCCTTTGGACTAGCTTAAACACCTCTGCTAGAGGGGTCCTGCCCTTAAGTGAAGACACGTATGGCGCCAAGAAGAGCAGCGGGGTTGCTTCAAAATAGACCGGAACCTAGCCCTAGCCCGACGAAATTCACCGACAGTGAAATCGTTCTGGCGGCCATTATTGCGCATGTAGGCATAGCGCTTTTGCTTGGGGGCTGTCTCACACTTGGCTGACCACCACAGGAGTGGTGGGCGTGCAAAACGGTCAGACCTTCTAGGAATAGTAGCTAGGCCCGCGGCGATGAGGTTGCCGGAGAAGAACTCCACGGCCTCATCTACCGACCTAAACTCCTCGAATGAAATAGAGAATTCAGTCATTTTCTGAAATGCAGACCACCGCGCCCGCGCCAAGCACCACCGGAGCGGGCTCTCGGGCGGCAGCGACCAAGAAAATGATATTTGAATGGGAAAGTGATCACTCCCATGGAGGACATTAACCACCCCAAAATCAAAATCAGGCTGTCCATCCGGAGAGCATAAAGAAATATCGAGGCAGGAAAGTGAAGCGGTTCTCGAGCAATGATGCGTAAACTCATCCACATTTAGGACATCCATCTCAAGCTCGTCGATCAGGTCAGCCAGGACTTAACCCCAGTGATTGATAGAGTAGTCTCCCCAGAGGGGGTATCTACCATTTAGATCTCCAAGCAAGAGAAAGGGCCTCAGCAAACGTGCTAAGACGCGACGGAAGTCCCCGCATCGAAGTCGGCTAAAGGTGGAATGTACGCGGAAATAACAGTATACCACCTAATCAGGTGCAGCTGCACAGCTACTGCCTGAAAGGAGGTAACTAAAGCGAAGAGAAGGACGGAGACATCATGCCGGGTGTAAATCGCACATCCCCCCCCCCCGGGAGGGTGGGCAGGGGGCATGCGCCACGCATGGTCTCCTCCAAAAAGATAACTAACGGGGAATGGGAGGAGACGAGCCTCCGCGCATAGTTCGGAGGAGATGCAGGGGCTCTCTTCGAAGAGAAGACCCTCACGGGAATGGCCGTACACTTCCCGGAGGCAGAACCCCGGGCGCTGTCGCCTTTCGTTGACTTATTGGGGGAGGTTGGGCTCGCGACGTCGGAGGCGGGGGGGCCCTCTTTTCGAGGAGTCACCCAGACCACCAATAGGCGTGGGCGAAGGAGCCGAAGCTCGTTCGACCTTGACTGCCCCATGGTCGGCCAGCTCTAAGGTGATGTCCTCTATGGAGTAATCGACGGGTTCTCTCGCATAAACTACTCCTTTCACGAAGTTCATGGTAGAGTGCGGCGTCACACACAGGCGTGCCACCAAGTGCCCGAAGGGCACTAATTATGGCCGCTTTGGAGGGATTCGACGCATTTGCCAAAAGGCTCCCGTCCGAGAAACGGGTCATCTTCGTTCTCTACCAATCACACTAGCTAAAGTTCTCCTCTGATGGATAATGTTGCCCTTATCAGTGGAACGAATACCGAGGAAGCGTTTGAAGCTAGCGGGCTCGAAAAGGCCGGGTAGTCTCTGAATGAGGGACCACGATGTAATCGAGTCTCCGCTCTGCGCAATAGCAGGAGCTCTGCACCCAGGGACGTAGAGGGGCCGGATGTGCCGTTCTTGGATTGGTCGCTTACTAAAATGGCTGCAGCCCCCAGTCTTTTTTCCTTTTTAGGAAAGGAGGGCGGGGAATGAACCCGCTTCTCCCCTCTGCTGGCAGGAGCTCCCGGTCCATATGGACCAGCCTTAGCAAGGTCCTTCTCCGAGATGGAGAAGGTCCTGGCAGTCGCAGGGGCACCGGTTGGAGTAGATTCCTTCTCTCCTTGTACTGTCTTGGAAACCCGAGCCGTTTGAGGAGGACCTTGGATAGTGGCGGACTCGAGTTCGGTGCTTGGCGCCGAGCCCGGATTCACTCCCATGGAAGGCTCTACCTTCTGAGGCTGGGTTGCCTCAAGGACCATGTCTATCTCGGGCGGGAACTCCAGTATGCCATCCTCCGACAGGACATCACATGTCCTATTGGCAGCGGTGTCATGAGTCTTGTCTTGGGAGGCACAGGCCTTGACCCCCGCTAGGTTTAATATTCTAGCCAGCAGGTCTTTTGAGGGAAGCGACCTATGGGGCCTGGCTTCCCTCTCTCCCCTAAGGAGGTTTGCCCTACCGAGCCACTTCAATGGGGAACGGTCAGCTATGGGCTGCCTGCTGGCTTTCTTGGCAGTCCCTTTGGAAAGTAAAGGGGGGACTGCCGCTGGGAAGCGGGAGCCACCCGAGGGCACCTCCAGAGAAGGGGGTGAGAGGGAGTCCCTTACACCCGTAGGCAAAGGAGAGGAGTAAGCGCTTACTCCTCTCCGGTTAAAGAGATTTGGAGGGTCCCTTGTGAAAGCACAGGGAGGAGGGACCTCCATTATTTCACTGGAGCTGCCCAAGGGCGGCTCCGACGGTAGATGGGGGGAAATTAAGGGGATTTTTTTGTTACTCATCCTTTGGCATGGTGACCCTTTTTTTATTCATGGGATGCAGACGCTAATCACTCCTCGCAGTAGCCCGCTCTGCAAGGGATGCATACGGGGCTGGCAGAGCTAGGTGCCGCCATTCAAAGCCACCCCTCCCGCCTGGTGACCTGTCAGCATGGCGATTCCACATTGGGCACGGCGTAAAATGGATAGTGTGAAGAGAGAAGAAAACGGATGTGAGGAAGGTATGGGTGAGGATGAAGCAGGTTGTTAAAAACGCACCATCCCAAACCGGAGCTCAGGGGTTAGGGAACATTGTCCCCTCCACTTTCAGTCCCGATCCGGGATAGTTCACTGAGAAGGTCAGCATCTACCCTTTGAAAATAGAGGCCGACCAGAGAAAATTGTGGGAGAGGTTGTAGGAGAAGTGAGGAAGTAGGAGAAATATACAGGCTGTCTGAAAGAAGAAAAAGAGGCTAAGCTGGGGCCGGAGGGGGCGCTGGGTCCCGTCAGCACGGCGGCCAGGAAGGCAAATCGCAAAGCAGGCATCGTATAAGATGCAGGGAAGAGCTCCAGCAAATGGCGGAGCGTCCCGCGAGTGTGCCGAATTCGAAAGCGAAATAAAGCGAACTCTTAAGTTCTCCTCGGCCGTGTTCCATTATTTTGCCAGGTACTCTTCCTGTCATGTAGTCGGTGTGAGGAAGAGCGAAAGGCTGGCCAGATCCTCCAATATTCACAGACTCCTTGGCGCGCTTATTCTCCGAAATTCCCACATGTCTAGGAACTCAGCAGAAGATAATCTCGACATAAGCCCGTCTCGCGGTAACTGTCTCGTCACAGATAACGCCAAACAGAGGGTGTGGAGATTCCAATGGCTCGAACACTCAGGGGTCTTCTTGAGTAGCTAAAGATTCGAACCAGGCACGACGCGCTATCTTCCGTAGCGAGTTGGGTACTGCAACCAGCTCGGCGGTGAAGACAGAAGCTGGGCCTGGTAGATTTTTTTTTTTTAAGGGGCTATCTGGCTGGTCCTGGTAGAGCTCCGGTGACTTCAAACAGATGAGATATAGCGTGGAAACCAACTACTTCGTGGGACTTTGAGCTATCCATCAATCGGGTCCGCAAGGACCTGCCCCTGGAATTAATCGAGTAGTCTACCTAGCGTAGTCAGCTAAAGGTGGAATGTACGCAAAAATAACAGTATACCTACTATCCAGGTGAATCTGTACTGCCAGTGTCTTAAAGGAGGTATTTATAGCAAATTGAAGGGAGACATCATGCTGGGTGTAAAGCGCGCATCCTCCTGCCCGTCCCCCATCCCTTGGTGCTGGGGTCGCAAAACATACCCCGAGATGGTGGGCAAGGAGCACGCGCACAGTATTGTCCTTCTAAAAATTTTGTCAAAAGCCCATCTGGCGACTGTTAACTAGGGCAAAAGTCGCTATAATCACCTTATGGCCTAATGTTAGGCTAGATTAAAAAGGTATACAAAAGACCACAAATAAAAATTCCCCTCCCCCAAAAACAAACAAGCGAAAAATCAAGAAAAGCAATAAGAAGGAATCACGCTCCAGTGTCAGGGAAGGACCGCATCCCTCCGGCCCAGCAACATGGGACATACAAAAGGAAGGGTCAAATTAACTCGAGGAGGCCATGCTACTCCCAAAAATCAGATTGTCAACAAGTCTGTGTAGACGAACCCGTCCTGAGTACAAGGGACAAGCGGTAATGAACCCACTCATCCTGATACAGGGACAGTTAACAAGATTGGGACATTCTACAAGAATGTGCTCAACCGTCTGGAGGACAACTCAGTCGTCGCAGCAAATTTCAGGCGAGCGCTCCATCGAATGATGGTGCGACCTGAAACTGTCGAGGGATTGGAGGATAGGACCATGGGAACAGCCGCTGCGAATTAGCACTAAGCAAGAGCGGAACGCAGCTCGTTCATTGAAAACCTGTCGTTAAAGGGTTCACCGACTCTGGAGGTAAAGTCAGGTTGGCGGCTTTCAGCGACATGCACTGAATGCTGGCGGAGCAGCATCCCAGTTGGAGAATGCAGAGAAAGTGGTCGCGAAGGACTCTGCGGTTTTATTCTCCTGGAGAAAGGAAGGGTGGTGCTGCGAGAAATTGCCCTAAATCCTTTTGACTAGCTTCCACACCTCTGCTAGAGGGGTCTTCCCGTTAAATGAAAACACGTATGTCCGCCGGGAAGAGCGACAGAGGTGCTTCGAAACATAATGGAACCTTGCCCTAGCTCGACTTAATTCACCGACAGTGAAATCGTTCGGGCGGCGCTTATAGCGCATGTAAGCATAAAACTGTTTGATGGCAGTCTCACACTCGGCTGATCGGGGTGGAAAACGTGCAGATGTTCTAGGAATAGTAGTTAGACCCACGGCGATAAGGTTGCCGGAGAACTCAACGGCCTCATCCACTGACCTAAATTCGACTGGGACAGGTTGTGGCGCATTGGGAAAGCACAAAGATAGATCGAAACAGGAAAATGAAATAGTTCTCGACAGTGATGCGTAAATTCATCCAGATTTACGTCACTATCAGGGCTTTCCTAATTTGCTCTCAGGCCGGGAGGGGCATGTAGCGCCTCCAGGTACCAGGTGTAACAGACTACATGAGTTATCCCTGCGTGACGGTCACCAAAAGCAGACCACAATCAGTGTAAGGTATGTATATGGTTGCAAGGACCTCTACAAGGACTCCAAACTTCGCCAATCTTTTTTGAAAATATAAGATCTTCCTCTGTAAGGAAGTTTGTAAGGAAAGATCTGTAAAGAAAATGGTGACGTAAGAAGAAGTGAAAATGAGTGAAAGATATATAGTCATAGATCCCTCTCCAGGTATGGGGCTGGGAGAACACTCAAGCCTCCAGATGTCACCTGACATCTCATTGCAAAAGCATAAGAGGATAGACAAGAAAAAGAAAGATGGAGGAGGGGCTAGGTGGTCTTGGTGCAGTAGATGCAGAAAAGGGTTGGCGAATGCAGGCACCACCTTAACCGGAGCTATGAGGGAGGGGTGAGTAAGTCTCCTGGCCTGGAGACGAAAATTAGGTCGGTGACTAGCCTGCAAATTAGCCGTCGCCGACCAAGACAGGCGAGAAGAAGCGAGCTATTGCAACTATCACGTGCCAAATGGGAACAAGGCCATGGGAATAACTCCGGGGGCTCAGGATTGGAGAACAGAAAAAAAATAAACATGACATTGCGATTCTGCTTAATTATTATATATGTCAGGAGAATGATCACGAAAGATAACCTTATTTTCATGATAAAACTCAGATTATTTCGGCATTATCGAAATTAACCAATTAATGCAGTCGGGCATCATTAGGTTATCAGCAGTTAACAAATTATTTGCATTGTAAATTAAAACAATGCGACCGCAAATCTTCCCATGGTGGAGGAATATAAACACCGATAGCGCGACATCAGCTAAGCGTCGTAGAAAATGACAAGTCACCACATCATATGAGTAGAAGGGCATGGGGCCGGGGATGCTAGATTAGGAACCGGCTCCGGTAGAATAATCACAAGAATGCGTTAAATGCATGGGTCTCGCTGGCCCAAATGCTTTAAAACAAGCAAAATGGTATACATTATGATGTGTTGAATGTGAGGTGTAAGTAAGTGTGCATCAAAAGTGCCAGTTTATATTGAAACGGTAGATTCAACTTGATGGCAATGAGTATGTGGAAGCTACTCTCACTATCTTATTCACATTACTTTTCACTAATTTGCCCTCGTGCTATTCTTTTATCCTTTCATTAACTCCTATTTATTTCGTGTGAGTGAGTGAGTGAGGCCACGGTCGAGGCAGTAGAAAACTCAATTGGATTCCATTTTATTCTGATAGAGGGGTCTGTAGGGGTGAGGGGAAAAATACCCATATCGTGACGTAGAAGGAGACTAAATCAGGATGCGGGCCGTTGATTAGGAAAGCCACGCACCCGAAAGTTTCGTTCTACGAACGCTGACACGCACCGACCACACCACGGGAGAGATTTTGCTGCCCGGAGATGAAAACCCCAATGGACGAGATGCTACGGCATAAAGGGGTAAGGTGGCGTTGATACACACTAACCTCAAACTTGTGCGAAACCAGTCGCAGTCGAAGTCTTGAAGGTCGAATAAGAGACTTTTACTATGGTGGCAAACCGTTTAGCATGGAAGGAATTGGGCAGCGACGGAGAAAGAGAATAGAAAATAGGAGGGGAGGAATAATGCTAGTGATAAAAGAGAAAAATCAAGGAAAGATGTCAAATTTCCAGACACGAATATGGGAGTGGGATAAGAAATAAAGATAAATGGGTGTACCTCCTTACAGTGAAAATAGGGTAATTAGACTGCTGTGTGTGGTTGTTAAAGTTTATAGTAGGGGATTGGGAGTAGTGTGTAGAATAACTGATGGCCTGATTGAGATAAGGTGTTTTCAGATGGGAAAGAGGAGGGGTAGATTGTGTGGTGTGCAACAGACCTTTGAAAAGACCCTCAGGGAACGATGGGTGATGTAAACTTGTTTCAGAGACCCGGAAAATGTACGAGTTAAAAAGAGTGGCACTGGCGGTCATTTAATGAAACTGGTGAGTTTCTAGAGCTTGGGTGAGATGGGTGATTCAGTAGACATTGCTGCGATGTGCATTAAAGGTGTGTAATGACAATGGGTTTTTTAAATGTGTTCATGGATGGTGAAATTCGCCTGCGTGAGGGTTGGAGTTGGGTGAGAGATGAGATAAACCATGGGCGTATCACACAGAAAGTAAGGAGCGATATGTAAAGAAGGGGGTGAAACTTGAGAGAATGAAAAACATTCGGGCCGGGAGGGCACGCAATCCTCCAGAGCAGTCGCAGCAAGGTTGCCCATACTACACAGGACATCCGCTTGCGGAGGTGTAAAAGGATATATATGAAAGGGGGAGGGGCTGTTGAGGCCGAAAAGGGCGTGAAGAATGAAAGTGCTTCACTTTCTTCCCATTCTCTCCCTCTTGCACCCGGATGGCGTGGTGGTTCAGGTGCAGGTGTTGAGGCTTGATGTATTGTATCGATGAATGGCATGAATAAATTTGCGTACCTTGGGAGTGTGGCGAAATGCATCGGAACATACAGGGCCGAATGTGGATGTAAAGTAAAAGAGAAAAGAGGATACCGGGAGCGATATCGACCAATAGTCACTGGGAAAGGTCTAACCATGTATTGATTTCGGTCAAATTCTACCATTTTGTGGTGGTATGATAACGTGAAGTGAATGGGCCTAGAAAAGTCACTAAGCTGTGCAATTGCGTAATATAGCCGAAAGAACAAAAGACTGAAAAACACACACACACACGCGCGCGCAGACACACACACTACCTGTAGGCGTAGAGTGTCTGCATCTCCTGTATTTCGTCGCGCAACCTGGAAATCTCCGTCTTCTCCGCCTGCAACTTCCTCGTCAGTTCTTGGTTCACTGCAAGGAGCTCTTCATGAACGAGGGCGAGGCGGGCGTCCTCCTGAAGGAGGACGGCGTAATCAGTGTCCTCGGTGAAGCTGTGCATCTCTCTCTTCCACTCGGAACCTGGGGTTGACCGGGAGATGAACGAGTCTCTTTCACAACTGGGCCTTGCATGGCGAAAAGCCAGAGCCAATCAATAAACCAAAGTGGTGATTTGTTTTTTTTAGCTCAGACCAGTTTCGTCATCAACATCAACCGCTTTGCCACAACCTTGGGCAGAAAGCCAGATGCGCGAGCGCACGCACACCTACCATACACTTAAACTTTGAGCAGTTTCCCACAAAATTGGGTGGACGCCGTTCAACGCCGCTAAAATTTTCTAGCCCTCTCGGTACCCATCATTTTGTCCACGGCAAAGGTCTATAGTGATGGAGCTCTACGTACTGCAGCATCTCGACAGGTCAGGGTTTATCCGAGGGCAGAAGGTTACATGTAGGCCCCTTATCTATCATCCACTCCCTCCATAGTCCTCCCTTTCTCTCTTAAACAGTCATTCATATATTAACCCCCCTTTAACGGGGTCTTCCACCCATTCTTACACCCAACACTCTCGTATATTCTCTACACAAGCCTATTTCCATCCATTCTTCTTTTAGTTTTAACGCGCCCATCTGGCGACTGCCTACAATGGCAAAAGTCGCCGTAATCATGCTCAAGCCTAAGGGAGGGGGGGGTTACACATACAAGGATCACCCGCGGGGTCCACTCTGGGTTCCGACCTGCGGAAACCCTTGGCAAACCCGTCTACGCGTGAGAGACCCGGGAGATGTTCGTAGTACCTAGCACATTTGCGTCCTACCTGGGGGTAGGGCAAAAATTTTGCACATGTTGAAAATCTTTTGAAAAACCCACCGGGAGGTCGGAACCCGTCGACATGGGGGTGTTACCCGGCAGTGCCCGAGAGTACCCGACGGGTTCGACTGCTATGTATTCACCTTGTAAGCCCGTCGGGTGCAACGAGTGAATTTATAGGGGTGGCTCTCGAGGCCTCTCCATGTTTTCTCATCACATGCTCGACCTTGACCGCCCCATGGTCGGCCAGCTCTTATGTGATGTCATCTATGGAGTAGTACATGAGTTCCCTCGCATAATCTATTCCTTTAATGAAGTTCCTGATAGAGTGAGATGGTCACACTCACAGGCGTGCCATCAAGTGTCCGAAAGGCACTAATCATGGCCGCCTCGGAGGGATTCGACGCATTCGCCAAAAGGCTCCCGTCCGAGAAACGGGTCACCTTCGGCTCTCTACCAATCACACTAGCTAAAGATCTCCTCTGATGAATCATGTTGCCCTTAGCCAACATGCTACCATCAGTGGAGCGAATTACAGGGAAGCGTTTAAAGCCAGCAGGGTCGAAAACGGCAGGTAGCCTCTGAATGAGGCGCTCCGATGTAATCGAGGCTCCGCTCAGCGCAGTTCTTGTCTTTGTCTGGGACTCCCCCACCCGGGGGAGCAACGGGGCCGGACGTACCGATCTTGGCTTGGTTGCTTACTTAACGGTAGCCTACCCGTCCGTCCACGTGGCTCCCCCAGAGGAAGAGGAGCCCCGAGTCTTTCTAGTCCTTTTCTTTTTAGGAGAGGAGGGCGGGGAATGAACCTGCTTCTCTTCTCCTTCGGTAGGAGCCCCCAGGCCAGATGGAGCGGCCTCAGTAAGATCCTTCTCCGAAATGGAGGTCTTGGCTGTAATAGGGGCACCAGCCAGGAAAGGAAATCCCTCATCTACCTGTAAGGCCTCCAAGGCACGAGCCGTTTGAGGAGGTCCTTGTACAGTTGCGGACTTGAGTTCGGTGCTTGGCAGCGAGCCCAGTTTCAATCCCATGAAAGGTCCTACCATCTGAGGCTGAGTCACCTCAGGGACCAAGTCCATCTAAAGGGGTGGCCTCCATATGGCCATCCCCCTTTAAGATATAACAGATACAATTCAAGGTTTTTTTTTTATCTTCTAATGCCGTCGAACTGGCATCGATCGAGGCAGAGCGGGGGGCAGCTACACAAACCCCCTGCAAACTTGTCACGCATGCCTGCAGGACATTAACGGGCAGGGACCGATGGGCCATGGTTTCCTTTGATACCATAATGGGGTTGGCCCTCTCGAGCCACCCGAACCGGGAATGGTCAACTATGGGCCGCCTGCCTGCTTTCTTGGCAGTCCCCTTGGAAAGTACATGGAGGACTGACATTAGAAAAAGTGACATAGAAAGGGGGGAGGGGGAGTTCCCTGCACCTGTACGCAAATGAGAGGAGTCAATCTATTCTCCGGTAGAAGAAATTTGGAGGAAGTCCATGGGAACAGTCACAGTGCAATGGCAGGCAACTTTAAGTTCCCATCGACTGTCTCCCATCTTCTTTGCCAAGCAGCCCGAAGAGCTGCCCGTATTCCTGCCATGTAGTCGGTGTGAGGAAGAGCGAAATGGTGGACCGGTCGCCGAGGCCTCGCGGACTCTATGGCATGTTCATTCCCAGCAATTCCTACATGATCAGGAACCCAGCGGAAGATAATCTCAACATCCACCCGGCATCACGGATATTGCGAACCAGGGGATGTGGAGATTCAAATGCCCCGAGAGCACTCACGGCACTTTGCGAGTCGCTATAGATCACAATCCGGTCTCCGAACCGGGCACGTCGCATAATCTCCCGTACCGAGTGGGGTATTGCTACCAACTCAGCGGTGAAGACAGACGCAGTGCCTGGCAGAGCATCGGTGACTTCAAAGAGAGGGGATACAGTGTGGAAGCCGATCCCCTCTTGGAACTTGGAGCCATCCATATACACTGGCACGGTTCCAGCCTGACAGGAAGTGTGCTCAAGAAAGGCCGAACGCAATACTCTCGACGCTGTAGAAGCTTTGGGAGAGGCGTGGCGACAAATAGCCAAAGGTGGTACACTCCAGGGTGGTGTCGTGGGCAGAACTAGGGGCGTCAACGGCCCGAGAGCTAGACCTAGCTCTCGAAGGAGTTTCCTAGCCCTAAACCCAAAGAGATTATGGTATGACTGGCGTTTCTCGGCGGCATAGGCACTGTCGAAATCAGCTGCGGATACAGTGAGAGCTGTTGGCCACTGAGGAAAGCGCCGGGATCGCGCGTATAGGCGAATAATGCACTGTGCAATGCGTAGAGAGAGTGGCATCTTCTCAGCATCGACTAGTGGGCTCTCAATGGAGGAAGTACGGAAGGTACCAGTCGCCAGGCGAAGGCCGGTGTGGTGGATCGAGTCCACGTTCCGCAATACACGCTCACCTGCGGATACATAAAACTCGGATCCGTAGTCGAGCTTCGAACGAACAAGGATCGATAAAAAAGTAAGGCAGTAGCCCTATCAGCGCCCCAATAGCTGAACGTCACTGAACGGAGAATATCCATGGGTGCAAGAGACCCTAAGGCTACGAATATGAGCCTCCCAGGTGAGGCGTCGGTGAAATACAAGACCAAGGAAACGGTGCGATTCAGCCACTTCTAGGCATACCCCATTTACAGAAAAGTCTGGTTCAGGGTGGAGCCGTGGATGGCGGCAGAAGAGCCCCACCTTAGTCTTGGCCAAGTAAAACCGATACCTGTGCGCTTCGGCATAGTGACAGACGCGGTTCAATGCCTATTGGAGTCTACGCTCCAGAGTTGGGATCGGGGCCGCGCCTAAAAGAGATCGAAAGGTCGTCCAAGTAGAGCGTAGCGAGAACATCTTCCGTCAGCACCGAGGTGATGCCGTTGATGCTCAGGGCAAAGAGTGTGAAACTAAGAACACTTCCCTGTGGGACACACTCTTCCTGCTCCATTGGACCGGAGAGGGCTCCCCCCACTCGTACGCGGAATCGACAATCTCGCAAAAATTCAGATATAAACATTGGGAGGCGTCCCCTCGTCCCCATCGTGTGGAGAGTAACCATGATACCGTATCGCCATGCGGTATCATAGGCCTTCTCTAGATCGAAAAACACCGTGGCGTAGTGCTGTCTACGAAGGAAGGCCTCGCAGACAGCATTTTCTAGTCGGAGCAGAGCATCCGACGTGGAGTAGAACTTTCGGAAGCCGCACTGTGCAGAAGACAGATGGCCTCCGCTGTCCAGAAAAAAGGCTAATCTACATTTACCAATTTCTCCATCAACTTGCACACGCAAGAGGTTAGAGAGATTGGGCGGAACGCGGCCGGAGTAGAGTGATCTCTTCCCGGTTTGCGAAAGGTGAGCGATTCGCCAGGAATCAGGGAGGGGACCCTCCACACAGATCCTGTTGAACAAATCTAACAAAAGACCATGCTTCGCAGCATGGTGTACGGGACATCGTCCGGATAATGGGCGGTGTCCGCGAACGAAGCAAGAGCGGAACGCAACTCACTCAGAGTAAACCTGTGGTTTAAGGGTTTTCCGCCTCTGGAGGTAAAGTCCAGTAGGCGGCCTTCCGCAAGATCACGACGTGCATTGAATGCTGGCGGAGTAGCATCCCGGCTATAGAATGCGGTCGCGGGGCCCTATGAGAACTTGCCCCGAATCCTTTTGACTCGCTTCCACACGTCTGCAATAGGGGTCTTTCCGTTAAGTGAAGACAGGTATGCCCGCCAAGAAGAGCGGCGGGCGGGCTTCGAAATAGACCGGAACCTAGCCCTAACCCAACGAAATTCACCGACAGTGGAATCGTTCGGGCGGCCCTTATAGCGCTTCTGCTTGAGGGCCGTCTCACACTAGGCTGAGCACCACGGGAGTGGTCTGCGTGCAAAATGACAAGAAATTCTAGGCATAGTAGCTAGGCCCGCGGCGATGAGGGTGCCGGAGAAGAACTCCACGGCCTCATCTATTGACTGAGATAGAGAATCCAGTCATTTCCTGATATACAGAACACCGCGCCAAGCAACACCGGGGCGGGCTCTAGGGCGGCAGCGACCCAGAAAATCATATTTGAATGGGAAAGTGATCAACACCATTGAGGTCATCCACCACCCCCCAATCAAAATGAGGCTGTGCATCCTGAGAGCACAAATATAGCTCGAGGCAGGAAAATGAAGCGGTTCTCGGGCAGTGATGCGTAAACTCATCCAAATTTAGGACACCCATCTCAAGCTCGTCGATCAGGTCGGCAAGGACTTGATCCCGGGGATTGATAAAGGAGTCTCCCCAGAGGGGTGTCTACCGTTTAGATCTCCGAATAAGAGAAAGGGCCTCGGCAACTGTGCCACGACGGGGCGAAAGTCCCCCGCGTCGAAGTCGGCTGACGGTGGAATGTACGCGGAAATAACAGTATACCTCCTATCGAGGTGCAGCTGCACAGCTACTGCCTGAAAGGAGGTATCTAAAGTGAAGAGAAGAACTGAGACATCATGCCATGTATAAATCGGACATCCTCCAGCCCGGCTCCCATTCCGTGGTGGTGGGGTCGTAAAACCCTTATACCCCGAGAGGGTGGGCAGGCGGTATGCGCCCAGCATGGTCTCCTGCAAAAAGATAAATAACGGGCAACGGGACGAGACGAGTATCCGCAGCTCCTCAAGGGTTGGCCCGGAGTCCGCGGCAATTCCATTGAAGGAATATGACCTCCAGGCCTAGCTCGGAGACGCAGAGACCCTCTTCGAAAAGAAGACCCTCGTGAGAATGGCCATGCGCTTCCCGGAAGCATAACTCCGGGCGCTGTTGGCCGGACAATGCGCTGAAGGCGCTCTCGCCTTCGATGACTTATTGGGGGAGGTTGGCCCCCCCATGCGAGTCTTTTCCTCCCTTCACCTCGAAATCTTAGGCAGGTGGGGAGCCCTCTTTTCGAGGATCCACCGTCTCCGAGACACCCAGCCCATCACTGGAAACGGTCACGCTGAGGAGCCCTGGTTTTAGCCGGGGCTGGGTGTGGACCCTTTGTGCTTCCAGCTTTACCAGGGCAGCGGCCGAGATGGGTAGAGCCAGCAGAAGGGTTCCGAATGGGCGCGGATACGACCGTAGTCGTAGGCCTGGAAGGGCTAGGAGAAGGTGTCTGTTTAAAAATTGAGGCATAGGACGTCCTGGGTAGTCCCGGGTGCGCCAGGACCAAGTCCTTAGCCTCGCGAAATGACAGACCATCCTGAGCCTGAAACACCGGGATTTCCTTCTCAAGGATATACGCACCACATTTATTCGAAGAAGCGGGGTGCGGCTCTATGCAACTGACACACTTGGCCCCACACGATTTGGACTTATCGTGTGTGGCCTTGGAGCAACTTAAGCAGGTTTCGGGTAACCCCGATTTTGCACGTCGACAGGAGCAATTAGTATGACGAAGCGGTGACAGTGGCACGAATGCCTTCACACGGTAGCGATACCAAACGGCACGCACCAACTCACGGAGCTTGTCACATTCGAACATGACGAATAGTGTAGGGGTGGGTCACGAGGCTCCTCCCCATTTTCTCATCACACATAGGACCTTGACGGCCCCATGGTCAGCCAGCTCTAAGGTAATGTCCTTTATGGAGTAGTCCACGAATTCCCTCGCATAAACTACTCCTTTCACAGGCGTCCCATCAAGTGTCTGAAGGGCACTAATCATGGCCGCTTCGGAGGGATTCGATACATTCGCCAAAAGGCTCCCGTCCGAGAAACGGGTCACCTTCGGCTCTCTATCAATCACACTAGCTAAAGCTCTCCTCTGATTGATCATGTTGCCCTTAGCCAACATGCTGCCACCAGTGGAGCGAATAACCAGGATGTGTTTGAAGCCAGCGGGCTCGAAAACGCCGGGGAGTCTCTGAATGAGGGATCCCGATGTAATCGAGGCTCCGCTCCGAACACTAGCCCTTTTGGTATTAGGAGTTCCGCACCTGGGGGACAAAGGGGCAGGATGTCCCGATCTTGGCTTGGTTGCTGACCGAAGTGGCAGCAGACCCATTGGTCCCTGCAGCCCCCGCGGATGGAGAGGAGCCCCGAGTCTTCTTAGTCTTTTTCTTCTTTTTAGTAGGAGGGCGAGGAATGAACCCGCTTCTCCCCTGCGCCGGCAAGGTCCTTCTCCGAGATGGAGAAGGTCCTGGCGGTCGAGGGGCACCAGCCGGAGGAGGAGTTCTCTCCCCTCCTTGTACTGCCTTGGAGACCCGAGCCGTTTGAGGAGGACCTTGCATAGGGGCGGACTCGAGTTTGATGCTTGGCACCAAGCGCGGATTCGCCCCCATGGAAGGCCCTACCGTCTGCGGCTGGGTTGCCTCAAAGACCATGTCTATCTCGGGGGGGAAGGGGGGGGTGCTCCAGTTGGCCATCCCCCCCAGGACATCACAGGTCCCATTGGCAGTGGTGTCTCGAGTCGAGTCTGGGGACGCACAGGCCTTGACCCCAGCTAGCAGGTCTTTTGAGGGAAGCGACTGATGGGGCCTGGCTTTCAAGAAGGGAATGCTGCTGGAAAGAGGGAGGTGCATGAAGGCACCTCCAGACAAGGGGGTGACGGGGAGTCCCCTACACTCCAGTTAAAGAGATTTGGAGGGTCCCCTGCGAGAGCACATGGGGGGGGGGGGGGTAACCTCCATTTTTCTTTCTGTGCAGCTGCCCGAAGGTGGCTCCGTTGATCGTGAGGGGAAAAGGGGAAGATTTTTTGCGGGGGGGATTTTCATCATCGGGCATGGGGACCATATTCTTTCTGCGGGAAGCAAACGCTAATCACCCCTCACAGTAGCCCGCTCTGCGAGGGGTGCTTATGGGGCTGGCAGAGCCAGGTGCCACCCCTCCCGCCTGGTGACTTGGCAGCCCTTTAGGCACGGCGTAAAAAAATAGAGAGTGAAAGTGAGAAAGAAAAGGCATGTGAAGAAGGTATGGGTGGGGATGAAGCAGGATGTTAAAAACCCACCATCCCAAACCAGAGCTCAGGGGTTAGGGAACATTGCCCCCCCCCCCCAGCTCTGATCTGGGATAGTTGGCTGAGAAGGTCAGCATCTACCCTGTGAAAATAGAGGCTGACCAGAGAAAGTTGTGGGAGAGGTTGTATGGAAAGTGAGGAAGCAGGGTAAGAAGAGGCTAAGCTGGGACCGGACGGGGCGCTGAGTCCGTCAGAACGGCAGCCAGAAGGCAAATCGCTGCGCCCCTTACAAGGGATAGTGAAAGGAGAAAGAAAGGATATATTAAGGTGAAGATGGGGGGGGGGGCAGGTTGTTAAAAACTCACCATCCCAAATTGGAGCTCAGGGGTGAGAGTGCGTTGTCCCCTCCCCCATCAGCCCCGATCCAGGATGGTTGGCTGAGAGGAAGCTGGTCGGCATCTACCCTGTGAAATTAGAGGCTGATCAGAGAAAGTTGTGGGAGAGGTTGTATGGAGAGTTGGAATCAGGGTAAGATGGCAGGGTGTCAGAAAAGAGAAGAGGCTAAGCTGGGGCCGGACGGGGCACTGAGTCTCGGCAGCATGGCAGCCAGAAAGGTAAATCGCCGCACTGAAAAATGGGGCAGACAGACAAGGCGTGCTGCTCCTCCAGGTATCAAGTGTAACAAGCTACTCAATGTATGCCACTGTAGGTGAGTGCAGTGAGGCCTGCACCTTGAGACATTGAGTGCCAAAGAACATCAATAATGGCTGCCAAGCTACTGCTACCCTCTGATGGCACATGTGGCCTTTTACCAACATGCTGCCATCAGTGGAGTGAATAACTGAGAAGCCTTTGAAGCCAGCCTGCTCAAAAACACCATGTAGTGTCTCAATGAGGGGCCCCAACATCATCGAGATTCAATGGGAGAGGATGGGATAGGTTGTTTCAAACTTTCTGAGATGAACAAATAAGAACATCACTCTATGTATGTATTCAAAAGCCGTTTGTCACAGTTAAAATAAAAAGGCAGAGCAATGCTCCAGTTCTATTCGCTGCCTCGAAAAGAGGTGAGCAAATTTGTACTATTGAGCACCTTTTCTACAATTATTAAATCCTTTTTGCTTCCAAGCATTGGTAAATTATGCATTTTGGGGTTAATTTAAGATTCAGTAATGAACTGTTGGTTCCTCTTTAACTTTCTTCCATTTTCCTGCCTCCCTATCCACTCCCACTAAATGAACATGTACTCATTGTATTATTCATTTCCCTCTTCAAATTTAAATTTTTTTGCTCCATCTAACAAGTGTTGAGTCTTAAGGGACAGTATGTACATACCTTTCTTCTTCATAGTTTGACCACTGCTGAGTGCCTTCGGGTATCTCCTTTCTTTCGGTCCAATTGGAGGAAGCGTCTGTGAGGGTAGCGACTGAGAGGTAACTTCGTCCTCAATGATTTCCGACATTTTATCCACCTTCTGTAATGTCTCTTTATCACTTAGAAATCGTCTGGTATCAGGGCCGCTAATGCGACTGGACACTTCCATGTTTTGATACTGAATCGGTCTTGGGGGCAACATTTTAACGGGAACCGGTTCCTGCGAGAAGCCAGGAATCGAAGACGACTCAGGTAGGGGCGCAGGAGAATCTTCATTCTTTCTTGGCACAAATGTGGCATCGGAAGCAGCCATTTTCTCTCTCCCAGATTGAGCCAATTTGTTCCTCTCAGCGCGGGCAGAGAAGGGTTTCGGGAGGATAGGAAACATTCGCTCCTTTTCCTTGGACAGTTGAGGAGGACCTTGGGCGTCTGATGAAAGGGATGCCATCCTGGAATATTCATCTTCCTTTTTATGTGTAGAAGATGCTTGGCTCTTGTCGCTATCTTCATCGCATGAGGATTTCCTCGATAAATGGTCAACATTAGAGGCAGTCTTGAAGGAAGGCGTCCCAGCAGTATCCGTTTCGCTACTCGACTTAACATCCCCGACTTTGTCATCCTCATCATTCTCCAAGGTCATCCTTGCATCTTCTCTCAATCGGAGTGGCTTGGTGGAAGGGCAAAGCATCTCCTTTTGGGACTCCTCCGAAGACAACTCCTTCTCGGGGAAAGACTCCATTCGGCTTCTCTGTTCCTGCCACCTGTGTACCACTTTGAGCTTCCTCTGTACAGAGATTATTACAATATTATTGAGGTCCTGGCAATGATGGAGGAAACTAAGCAAAGACATCTCTATCATAAGTTTTTGAAGGGTTTGTAAAGACAACTTCTAACAATATAAGGGAGAAACGCCTCAAATAGCCTAAAGCAGACTACTTGGGCCAATATAAGCATGAAGATATGTAGTTCTCCTGAAATCTCCTTCCCCCTCTTTTGCAATAATGAGTTATCCCTCTTGGGGAAGAAAGTGTACAGAAGATCCAAGACTGAGAAAAAGTCTACCAAAGCATATAATCCTTAAACTAATTTCAACAAGGATTATAGAATGTTACAACAAAAACCTGTAAATCCACTTTACTCTAAATTTATTAGGGAAATATCTAGCTTTTTAAAGTGGTGAGTCATACTACCTTTGTGCCCATAAAAGAAAAGAAACAAGCATAAGGATCTCCCAACCATCTTTTGTAGTTTCTCACAGTTCCTACTCAGAATATCCAGATATGAACATGCACTATCTTCAGGCAATTTTTTTTTATTCTTAAGTAATGTTCCAGAGAAAAATCTGGATCTGTATTCCATCTAACAAATCAAAATATTAAACCAAACTAAATATAATAACTTATAAGCATTTGGCACTTTTATTTTAATTAATATTTAATTAATTATTGAAATGAAGTTAATATTTTTTGTCTCCACCAGCCTGAATATTCAGACAAATATAATAACAAGAACTTTACATTTTTATGCAATCAATATAAACTATCAAGGAGACAGCTATACTATAAATAAAGGTATTATTGTTTTGCTTAACTTTATAAATCTTGTAAAAAAAAGTTATGCCATTACATATACTGTAAACAAATGAATGCTATATCCCTGATATTCACATCAATAAATATTAACCTTTCAACAGTGTACATATGTGCATGTCAATCAAACAGCAGCTGACAATGCCTCAGTCTGGTTTCATCACAGTAGGTATAATTATTTTTTTTATTTTAAATCATAAACAATTTTACTAAGCCTGCTTATGAAATGAAAATAACTTACTTTCTGAATACAAAAATATAAAGCTTAAAATTATAATTAGGATTTCTTACAAAATTTATACCTGAATTATATATTTAAAATTCTTTTATTTTTTTGCTCTGCCTGAAATTCTCTTCAGCAGCTCTCTTAATAGTTTTTTGTACAATTTTTGTTTCTTCCCTGCTCACTTTCTTTGTTGCTGCCTCCCTGGAAATTGCAGCCTCTTTTAGGAGCTGCTGGGCTTTTTTAACCATTTCCATGGCTTCTTTCCTTTTCTTCTCAGCTTCTACTTCCTTCTTTGATGCACAGAATACTGAAACCTGAGCAGATTTAAATCTAACACTCTTGTCTTTTTCAGCTTGGATCATTTGAGTTAGCATGCAGATTTCTCCAGCAATTTCTTTAGCCTGTCCCTCTGATTTTCTCTCCTCTGTTGTTTCTTTTGTCTAGCTTCATATGTGTTGTGGGCCTCTTCTACAGAAGAAGAGAAGGTTTTCTTCAAGTTCTATGTTGGTACAATTCTGATTTTTTACTCGGAGGTAGCTCTTCACTGACAGAATAGCATTCAATGTGTAGCATTCCAGGTTTGCTCTCTCCTTTCTCATTATACTGGCCACTTCTGAAAATGATCGTTCAGTGTCTGCATTTCCATGGGCTAAAGCCAGAAATGCTATTGTCAAGTTTTCCAACAAAGGATACTTTGTCTGCCCTGTAGCAGACTTCATCTGATGCACTTTACACCAAAACAGATCTATTTTGGGTTTATGTTGTGCAAGCTGACCTGTTGAATTAATTATTTCCCCAACATATGGATCAAGAGCAAACAGCTTCCACCATTACATCATCTATACTGTCAGGAAGAATAACAGTGGGGAGTTTTGGGGCAACCCTTCTCAATGCCTCCACAACATTGGCTCTTTCCTAACTTCAGGGTTTAGAAAAATTAAATCTTCCAGTATCCGAGTATGGAATGGTAAATAATAATGAAGCTTTTGAAAAGCTTTCACATAAAATGTACATGCCTTGCGGTGTATTTCCTCTTTGCTGTGATGAGAGATGTGATCCTTTTGCTTCATGAGGAGTTGTCTGGTACCTGTGCCCAGACTAAGAGTAGCATTTGGCAGTTGATTCTGGGACTCAGAGTATTTCAAATCAAGAAAATCTCTCCCTGTAACTATCTTTGCTAACACATCTCTCTCTATAAATCGTGAGACAAAACATTTTGTGCATTCAATCATTTCATAGTAAAGACTATGGATCATTGTTTGCTCAATCTGAAAAAAAATTTCAAAGCGAACG
This sequence comes from Ceratothoa steindachneri, assembly GCA_963969495.1. NCBI lineage: Eukaryota > Metazoa > Arthropoda > Malacostraca > Isopoda > Cymothoidae > Ceratothoa > Ceratothoa steindachneri. The sequence goes on from OZ018320.1 coordinate 186,872,545, forward strand.
AATGCCTGAAGCCTTTTAAATCTTGGCTGCCGCCTGAGAGATTTATTTTCCTTACCTTCACTTAGTGACTTGAAGAGGGCCTGGAGGCCTGGTAGTTGCTCCAAAACTCTTTCTGCAACAGGCAGAATGCTGAGCCATCTTGTTTCCACATAATGAAGAATTTTATGCTGCTCAAGATCAAGAATAATTTGATATCCTTTGAAATCTTCAACTGCTGATGGATGATTTCGAAAGAAGTAGAATAAATCTTGTAAAAAATCTTCAATATCTTCACAAATTCTTTTGTACCATACAGTGCTGCATTACTTATGTGATGGAGTGAACAACCTCCCAAGTCCAACATATGATTAGCATAGTCCTTAAACCGTTTAAGCAAAACACTGTTTTTCCCTCGCATTACATTTGGGCTATCTGACATCATCTGTATAAGGTTTTCCCATGGAATGATATCTTCTTCAAAACAATGGACAATAGCTTTTGTGATGTCTTCAGCTCCTGCATGACCCAAGGTAACAGTTCTATAGAAATGAACACAAGCTCGGCCCTCTTCCTCCTCAAACAACCGGACTAACATATTCATATATTTACATCCAAATTTCTTGTTGCTTTCATCAATCAAGAGAGAGAAATGGTGTGGCCTTAATTTCTTTATTAACTCAGTCTTCACCATAGGATACACACCATCAGTTATTAGATATGTTGCTTTACTTCTTTTCGACTGGAACTGTTCAGAAGCATTGCTATTAGAAAAAGTACGCTTCAAAAGTGGGTCAAGGTGGTCTGCAAAAAGGAAAAGCCAATTATGTTCAACATACGCAATAGAGAACAGCAGTTCTGCTTTTGTGGTTAAGTCATTTAGAGTTTCATTGGAAATCTTGGCTGCCTTTTTATGTATTTCTGTCTTTGCATGCTGCAGAAGAGCACCTTTTCCCAAATTGATGACAGAAATCCTTCGGTTGCACCACTTACAGTATCCATTAAAAGGATCCCCTACATCTTCTGAACACCATTTTTCCAACCGATCATTACAATCCTTGCTACATTCACAGTCTTTCTTATATTTCTGTTTGTGTTTTGATGCCATACTATCTAGAGAGCGCTTATTACTACATAGGATACCTAATCACCAACTGGAACAACCAATTACCAAGTAGGATACCCAGCTCCAGAAACTTAAGACTAAAAAAATTTCCTGAAAAGAAAAAAAGGTAATTATGCTGAGAATGCATGATAAAAAAGAAATAATTATCAATTGTTATACTGTTACAAATGGCATAGAATTAAGAGAATGCAATAGGGGCTACAACTTGGAAATTCCACAAATAAAAAAATTATGAAAATGAAACTACACTAAAATCTGTGGAACCAAAAGAGCCCCAGCAGTGTCCCTCAGACGTGCTTCATTGGGACTGTTCTTGCAAGCGCTGAGTATTGTAATTAGGTAAAAATAGAACTTTAAAAAGGGAGAGAGAAAATAGGATCACATTTGTAACATAGGAAAACTTGGATATTTGACACACTTATTATTTGTATTATTGACTATATGGCAAAGTACCTTTATTTAAAAAATATAGAGTAATATAGAGTGCTTCAGAGAAATATAGAGTAATAGAGAGTGATTTAGAGGAACAGCTCAAATATAGAGAACTCTATATAATATAGAGTGATATGGCAACCCTGCCCCCACCACATACGAGGGGCGGTCAATAAGTTTTGCAATTCGGATATAAGGAAACGAGATATGAGGAAAAGTGTTTTATTATTTTTCAATATAACTACCCTCGACTTCAATGCACTTGCGCCACTTGTCCCTGAGGCTTCGAATTCCCGACAACCAGAAATCTCCTCCTGACTGCTGTTCAATCCACTCCTGGACGGCGAGCTGGACATCTTCATCGTCCCCAAACCGCTAGGGGCCAGATCTGGACTGTAGGGGAGATGGTTGAGCTCCTAGACTCCGCACTCGCGCAGGGCAGCTTGTGTAACTCTGGCCTTGTGGACCTTGAAGACGTTGAAGTGGATCGTGGGGCGTCAGGTTTCTAGGGACCCAACGGGCAGAGACCTTGGTCATGGCCAAGTTGTCGTGGATGATGTTGATAACACTTTCATGTGATATTCCAAGTTCTCGCTCGATTTCTTCGACCTTCACCCGTCGATTTTCGAGGATGATCCTCTCCACACGGGCCACATTCTGCTGTTGGTCACGTCTGACGGGCGTCCTGGAGGGGGGGTCATCTTCAAGGGACTCACGACCATGGCGGAACTCCCTATTCCAGCGAGCAATGGTTGCATAGGAAGGAGCGGTGTCGGTGTACACTGCAACCATGCGTTCATGGATCTCTTTTGCATTCTTGCCTTCCTTGGTCAAAGATTTGATCACTGCGCGGTGCTCAACCTTCTCCATTGTTGAAAAGTTGTGACTGACGATCTGCGATCAGCTACTGCTTCTTAAATAGACGAGGCAGGAGCGTGCGGCTGCAGGTCCTGACTTGTCATAACTTGTTCTAACACTCCCACAAACAGCCATCCTCCTTCCTCTGTTTTACCCTACTGATTCGCAAAATTTATTGACGCCCCTCGTAAAGGCGGCTACAATTATGGAAGATTATACCCTGGGTTGATCGTCAGGATTCACATGCCTATTATGATCCTTGCAAGCAAATAGCTAACAGGGAACGGGTGGAGACGAGCTTCCGCAGCTCCTAGTTTGCCCGTGGCCCACAGCAATTGTATTGAAGGAATATGCCGTCCAGACCAAGCTCGGAGATGATGCAGGGAGCCTATTCAATGAGAAAACCAGCACGGAGATGGCCGTACGCTTTCCAAAGGCAGAACTCCGGGCGCTGTCGCCTTCGAGGATTTATAGAGGCAGGGGCCTCTTGTGCGTTTAGCGACAAGGTGGAGGCGCGCAGCCTTTTTGCCTTACGGGAAATGGTCACGAGGAGGGAGCCCTGGTTCTAGCTGACGCTGTGTGAGTTCTTTGTGCCACCAATTCTACCATGGGAGCACCAGGGAAGGGAAGGTATAACCCGCCCAAGGATTCCAAATGAGCACGGAAGCGACCGTGCTCATAGGCCTGGAGAGATCAGGAGAAGAGGCTGCCTTTTTTAGAAATGAAGTATAACAAATCTAAGATAGTGTTGAGCGCACTTGGACCAAGTCCTTAGCCTTCCAATAAGAGAGTAAAGTTGGAGCGTGAACGGCCAGGATTTCCTTTTCCAGGAAATACGCGCCACATTGTTCGAGAAAGCAGGGTGGCTCTCTGCAATTGACAAACTTAGCACTACACGACAAGGACTTATCGTATAAATCTTTGGGTAAACCAAAATTTCCACATCTACACAAGCGATTTGTAAGACCGAAGCGGTGACAGTAGTAGCCCCTCTGCTGCATTGGCACGAATTCCTTCACACAGTCGCGATACCAAATGGCACGCACCGACTCGGGAAAACTGGAACGATCAAACGTGACGAAGAGTGTAGGAGTCGGTAACGAGCGCCCCCTCTCCCCCGTTTTCTCAACACAAGTTCGACCTTGAAGGCTCCTTGATCAGTCGTTTCCTCTGTGATGTATTCTAAGTGGTAGTCCACAAGTTCCCTCGCATAAACCAGCCCATTACACCCATAGAAGTAGTTATTGAGGCAAACCAATATTCCCATTATTCGCGTTCTAATGCCCAGGTTCGCTCAAGGCCTTGTTTCTAGTAACTTGTGGGCACTGTTTATAGAGGTTCCAAAGCCTACCTTCAGACACAACATGAGGTAGCTAGTCGGTTCCTTAAGCCTAGCAATATAGTTTAGGAGATAATCATAGAGCAAATGAATGGTGAGAGGGTGAACTAGGATGAAGCATAACAACAATTTCCAAAGGCACCATCAGAGTTCTATTCAATTCAGTGCGGGTGGGAACAGTTCCTCCTGGTACCAAGCAAAAGTATACAAAAGGTTGAGGGATCATCGCAGAAAAAAAAGTAGCACTAAGAAGGAGTGAGGGGTAAGTGCACCAAAATTTTCCCAGACCTCAACAGTGTGTTCAAATCAACCCAGCCACAGGGCTTTCCTAATTTGCACTAAGGCCGGGAAGACGTGCTGCTCTTCCAGGTACCAAGTATAACAAGCTACACAAAGTTCTCCCCCTCTGGGGGAGAATTCTAGGACAAAATATTACGAGAGCTCCGGAAGATGATATTACCTTTAGGAGTGTGACGATCCTCTGTGCTTCCCACAGCTGCTCTTCTTTACTCTGCGACACGGACCCGTTGGCAATGGCGGCGTGGAGTGACGCTAAGAGGGATTCCTGCTTCCGCATTTCCTCCTGGATGTCACCCGAGGTCAAGAGGTCATCGAGGGTACTTTTCGATCCGGAGTGACTTGTGATGGGAGGAATGTACCTAAAAAGGAAGGAAATAAGTTAATAAGACACTTTGGAGTCATAGCAGGTTAGCTAGTCGTGCCGAGAGTCCGAATGGGGGAGGGGTAATTTAGAGTTCTTTCGTTTATAGGTACGAACTTGAGAACTAGGGGTTTCATACACGCCGTCCAAATTGTTTAAAGTATCGAGTTTACTAGCGTTATAAATGCATTCCATTTATTTTTTTGATTGCCCTTTCTATTCATTTATTTACGCCTGCACTACGTCTCATTCCACGTCAATGCCTTTGCAGAAGTACACAAATTTCCTGTTCAATAATTAAGAAGTGTAAAAGTCTTATCAAAGAAAATGAGAGGAAAATTTGGAATGCATAAACGAAAGAATGGAAAGGAGAAGACCCGTTTATTGTAGTGGTTTATCAATAAACATATGTTGTTGTTGCATTGCTCCCCGGCACCAGATGGCATCTCTGCTCCCTCCGACCGCTTGGAGTATTAAGGGAGAAATCTTTGAGCCTACAGCCTATCCCGTGACACAATTAACTGGGGCAACCCCTTCTGTCAGACTGTCTTGTGGAGAACAAGTCAAAGTGGAGTGAGGTTGTTGCATGCTGTGGGAATGTTATAACCACCACCACCACCCCTGTGGTCGCGGTCCATGCGACAGGTGAGAAGTGGAAGTTCTAATACAACTTAACCTCACAAGTAGGGAGGTCGTATCACATTGACCACTCTACAACTGGTGTTTTCTTGCCCCACAGGGGAGCTAGAGTTTAAAAGACAAACGTAAACGGAAATACCCTTACTTTTTGATCCCAACGTCTCCAAAGAGGTGTGTGTGACTATGAAACATGACATTGAGGACCCTATGCGAAATCTGCATCGTGGGCGAGAGGACAATGCACACGCTATGATTCGACATCTTAGTCTCCTTCTCCTGCAAACAAGACCCACTCTCTCAAAATCCAAAATTACTAAACTCAAACGGCATTTTATTTTTTAAATGCACGAGAACGAGGACCAATGGTGGAATCTCTATCGGGTTTAAAAGAGGTGGCTAAAGTTGAAAAAAAAAAACTTGTTGAAATAAAATTCATGGTAGATACATAGGTGGGGTACCCAAATGGGGTGGGGGTATTTGGAGTACAAGCTTGTTTTTTACCCTTTCAACGACGTGGCCCATGTGCTTAAGCACATACTGAAGTAGTAGTCTGTTGGGAGTCGGGAGTCTGTCGATTAGCTGCCTCATCGCCTCGGCTCGCTCTCGAGGGTTCGGGATCAGGGAGACATCCTCAAAGTGGGGCATCATGTTCACCGTCAAAATAGTCTCTGGAAGCTCTCTGAAGCAAGGGAGTGGAGGGGCGAGGTGAGTGGCAGAGTAACAAATGGAGAAAACAGAAACCAGCGGTGGATAAGACTATGCCACCTTCCCAGACCTCCTAGCATTCCCGGTTCCTTATGCTTCCACTAACACCGAGATGAGGAAATATGAATTCTAGAGTTTGAACCTCAAAGCCATTGGAACAGTACAGAAAGATTGCATTGTGCCCTCTACTTTCCATTAGCAGTTTCAATCCCACCTCAAAAACTGTTTAAGCAGTGAAGCCACCACGTGTGGCTGGTGACCATCCAGAGAGACGAGGTCACCCGAGTTGTAGGCCCTCCTCAAAGACTGGACCTTGGTCTTGACGCCGCCTAGTCGGTAAATTCCCTCGCAATTCAAACCTACAAAGGATGCGACCATCTTTTAGATTTTTCATAATAAATAGGCAATTACAATGGTTTACAGAGAAATTGTGGCAAGCACAAAAATAGTTGTTCTAGCCTAATTTTGGGGTGCGGATTTCAGATATGAAACCACTTTTTACTCATCACCTCTAGTTTTTGAGGTATACATGTATTAGAAATTTTAGGAATTGTGTTCTTTAATAAAACCCTTACGCTACCAATGGGACAATACATCCCAGTTTTTAAAAAATACCTGTGGGACAGAATTCAGCTTAAATTAGTGTATATTTTTATCCCAATGGTAGTTCTAATGTATTAGCATAATAGTGAATATCTGGCAACTCTCTATTACTCCTCGGTTGTTTTTTGATAACCAGTGAAGTGAACACGTGCTGAAAGGTTAGCATTTGTTTTATTAATTTTTTGAGAACTAATTGTTTGACCAGTTCTCAGGTATATTAGAAAATATATATCTTGCACTAACTATTTTTATGCTTTCTACTCAATATAATATATCTACATGGCTAAATTCAAGCAAATGGGCTGCCCCAAATTTCAACCCCTGTCTAACTAAACTTTAATGTTTTAAAACCTTTTATAACATTATTTGGAATAAAAAATATTCTGGTAGTGAAAGGGTTAAAAAAATTAAATGTCCTATTCTTAGATTGTGAGGTTAGGGCTGCTCGACAATCATGTTACACAACCTTTTTATATGTTGGACACATGTCTATATTAGGATTTTGCAACCATATGTATTTTGTAACCATATAATTAATGTTTATTTTGTTTTCCAGATTTTTGTGAGTTGATACATCAATCTACAATGCATCAACAAGGCAAATTCATTCTGTTATATGTGTGGGGACTTCATGACAGTTGCACAGCGCCGAACAATTACTTCCCTCCTGAGAACTACTTACTTTCATTATTTTGACTGTAAAATTGGAGATCAGGACAAATCCTGGGCCCTACACATCTGTTGTAAACCCTGTTACAATGGACTAACTGCATGGTTTAATGGCAAGAAAACAGAAATGCAGATGATTGTTATTTTTGCCTGACAAATATAACTGGTTTCAATGCTTCTTCTAGCAAAAAGATAAAATATCCCGACCTTCCCTCAGCTATGAGACCAGTTCCCCACTCAGATGATCTTCCTGTCCCTACACTCCCAGCAAATAAAGATCTTTTTCCTTCATCAGATGAAGAAATACCTTCAGGGGAATATTCTGCCAATTCGATCACTTCTGACAACAATGTCTGTTAATTCAGGAGCAAGTAGCAATGAGCCCCACTGGGTCACGCAGGAAGACCTGAATGACCTTACCCGTAATTTGTATCTATCTAAGCAGCAGGCAGAGCTCCTGGAATCACGGCTTAAGCAGTGGAACCTGGTTAAGGCAGATGTAAGGATCACAAGTTTCAGGACATGGAACAAGGACTTCACTTCATTCTTTGACATGGAAAACAGGTTGTGCTACTACAAAATTGTCTCTGGCTTGTTCACTTTACTTGGTTTCCCCCCAAATGCTTCAGATTGGCGTCTTTTCATAGACTCTTCCAAGCGAAGTGTGAAGGCTGTGCTCCTGCACAATGGGAATAAATACCCCAGAATTCCCATTGCCTACTTAGTCTATCTGAAGGAGTCGAAGCTGTCAAGTACAACCAGTACCAGTGGAGTCTCTGCGGGGACCTGAAGGTTATTGGGCTCCTTATGGGTATGCAAACAGGCTTCACAAAGTAATGTTGCTTTCTCTCTCTATGGGACAGTTGGGCTGTGTCCAAACACTATAAGCAGAAGGACTGGGGGTCTAGGAGCAGTTTCGTGCCTGGTGAAAGCAGTGTCCAAGAACATCCTCTGGTGGACATGAACAAGGTGCTTCTTCCTCCTCTTCATATCAAGCTTGGGCTAATGAAGAATTTCGTGAAGGCCATAGACAAAAATGGCGCTGCCTTCCAACACTTGTGTACTCTATTCCCAGCTCTGAGTGGGCATCTTTGGTGGACCTCAGATCCGAGAGGTGCTGAAGGATAATGAATTTGAGGAGCTTCTTACCTTAAAGCAACTGAGAGCATGGGAAGCATTTAAGTCAGTCTGTCATGGCTTCCTTGGTAACACAAGGATTACCAAGAGTGTATCGAGAAGTTGTTACAGTTTTATGGGAATATGGGATGCCAAATGTCACTCAAAATTCACTTTCTCCACTCCCACCTCAACTTCTTCCATCCTAACATCGGGGCAGCGAGTGATGAGCATGGAGAAAGGTTCCACCAAGACATTTCTAAGATGGAGAACAACTACCAAGGCAAATGGAATTCTAGCATGATGGGGGACTTCTGCTAGATGCTTTTGCGTGACATCCCGAAGGCAAAGTACAAAAGATCGTCCAAAAAAACTCACTTCTAACTGTCTGCTGTACTACGATTTGTGTGTATTTTATTATCAAAGTAATTTAGTTCCATTAATGTTCTGTATCTATGCTGTTTTTTCTCTAATATACCTTTGTAACAGATGAAATAAACATATTATATTTTAAATTTATATGCAGTATAATAAAAATGGGGTAAGTGAAAGCAAAAAAATTAGAGGTGATAAAGCAAAACTTTTCAGAAATTTGAATTTACCACCACAACAAAATTAGTAAAAAACACCTATTCACATCCTTGCCTTAGAGCAAAATTTTTTTTTGTAAACCATTGTTATTAATAAGGTGAATGAAAGAATGAGGGGAAACAAAAACTTATTTTTAATTATTCCAAATGACAATAACCAATGAGTCATCAATGCGAGTCTTTAAAATAGTTTCATAAAGAAAGTGTTGAAGGCACATTGAGAGAGTAGCTAAAAGAGTTGATTAATACAGACTAATCAAGATGAATGGAACTGTGAATTTCAAATAGAAATGGGATTCAGCCTGGCCAAGTGAGAACACAGCTTTTGAGTTGAGTGAAGCTAGGCTAAATTGGGCATGATCAGTCACTGGATGGAATTCTAGCCCTGATTTAGGCCAACTTCATGGCAGCTTAATATACTGTTGATACCCATAGTTCAGAGAGCACATTAAACTTTAGAAATGAAATAGCACAAAAGTATAAATGTTAAAGTATGGGATTGACTCACCTTTTTCTTCTACAAAATCAATGCATTCCCTCACCACAGCTGGAATTCGAATCCCGTCATGTGAAGGGCAGCGCTCCACAGCGATGCACAGAGGAACGCCGAACAGTGGACAACTTTCTGCATAGAACATCAAAACCCAGATGAAAATGAGTACAAACTTTGTAAAAACCAATTGAGAAAAATGAAAATTCAAAGTTCTATGTTCACTGATAATAAATAAAGGAGGAAGAAGAGAGCGGAAGAAAAAAAAATAAATGAGGAAGAAGAGGCCAGAAGAAAAAATAATAAATGAGGGAGACAAGAAAAGATAATAAATGAAGAAACTATAAAAACAAAGAAGACTAGCAGGAATAATAAATGAGGATAAACATACTCCATAAGGAAAATAATAAATGAGGAAGAAGAGATTTAGGAAGAAAATAGTAATAAATGAGGAAGAAAAGAATAATAAATGCAGAAGTGAGATCAGAAGAAAAAATAAATGAGGAAGGAGAGACCAGAGAAAAATAAACGAGGGAGAAGAAATGTGTGTGTGAATGGGAATGTAATTTTGTTCTTTTTTATATATACAGTAAACCCTTGATATATGAACCAAAATAAGCAAGGTCGGCTGTGAACATCGCGCGGGAGAGGTTGTTCTGGCATTCTCTTCCTCCTCCTCCTTCCTCTCTTCAAGAGTGCTACTTACTACTCCATAGAACGAACGAACCATCGGGTTTAACAAACAACCCCCATGCCATATAGTTCGTTATATCGAGGGTTTACTCTATATATATATAATTGATTTCATGTTTTGTATAAAATGTTTTTTTCCTCATCCCCAGCTATTTACCATTTGTTAATTTGTGAAAGGCCACTCTGTAAATTATACAAGATAATTACTCCCTTTTTTTAAAGAGTGGCAGGGATTGCAGCCGATCTATTGGAATAACTTAACTAAAGTTATTGTACGTCCTGGTAGGACAGGAGGTCTTTTGTAGCAAGAGCGTGACAGGATCGCTTATATAGTACCGAGCTCGGAGGAGGCGCCAGTTTGTTTGTTTTTTTAAATGCTTGAGACGCCAATATCCACCTGGGTAACACGTGAGGCCTTTCTTCTGTTTTTTTTTTGTCCGCTTGTTTGCCTTAGGCATCTTGTTGTTGACTTTTTTTGCTGATTTATTGATTGGTTGTTATTGCCCTGGGAGATTTTTTTGTTGTTTGACTTTGCATCTCTTCCTTTTATATATATATATATATATAGTCTAATTGAGTGTTTTGTATATATATTATTAGCATGTTGTATATAAATATATTTACCCCCCCCCCTACTTTTTTGTAAATAAAGAACTGTATATCTAATCTGTTTCAATTCTCCCTTGATTGGACATATGGGTAAAAATGAATTGTGGGAATGTAGGAAAGGGTGTGTGTTTAGTACCTTTTTGAGAAAGATTTGTGCGGATGTAGCGACTATGTGTGAAGCGTGCCAGGAAGGAAAATATCAGAGAGTGTATGCTGCCCCAGCAGTATTAAAGGTGATTGTGAATGAACCTTTCGAAATGGTGGCAAATGATTGTGTCTTTTCCGAGGACAGCGAGAGGGTATGTAGGAATGGTTGTGATGGTGGATCATAAGTTAATTTGCGTATGCCACACCTGTGACAAATAAATCATCATTGAATGTTGCTAGAGTAGTGAGTGAGAGAATGTTACCCATGCGCATGTGTAAGCCTGCGCGAATGTTGAGTGACAATGGACCTGAGTTTGTGGGGTGTACTTTTGAGATATTGAGTGAATGGTGGGGATCATGTGCTAACAACGCCGTATATGCCTAGTGCAAATGGTTGGCTGAAAGAACTATAAGAACTTTGAGTGAGATGTTGCTATTGATGGTGAAAGATAAGAAAGAATGGGATGAATGTTTGGGAAGAGTACTGTGGGTGTATAATATAATGGTGCATAAGGAGAGTAGCATGTCACCATGTAAGTATTTGATGAATTTTGAAAGAATTATTAGGCCACGTATGGGATTTAGTGAGAGTGATCGTGAGTTATGGAGAAAAGGGAAAGAAAGGTTTGAAAGTTTTTCTGTTGATGATAAAGTGCTGAAAGAGTTTGAAGCAAAAGGCAGACTGAATGTGGATAAGTTGAGAGAAGTTTGAAGGTCCGTTTGTGGTGAGAAACGTTTGGTCTAATAGGGTAAGTTATGTGATAGTTCGTGAAAGAGAGGATGGAAGTTTGGATGAACGTAGAGCGCATCAATGTTAGTTGCGAAAGTGGCGTGAACCTCCTGAATATTTGGCTCTACATCCGGTGAATGACTGTCTGTTGGAAAGCATGGGAGACTGTGAAAGGGTGGATGATATAGCTAGTGCTTTAGAGGGGAAGCAGTTAGTGTTAGTCGAACATGGAAGGGGAAAGCGTAAGAGTAAATGGTCAAGAAAGGATGAATGGATTGGACAGTTTGGTGAGAGTGAGGTGGGAGAATATTCATTCAGGATTTTTTGCAAAATCGAGATGGAGTATATGATAGAACGTATAGTATTTGTAAGTTTCCTTTGAATGAGTCTGAGTGTATATAGGCAAGTAAAAATGGGATAAGTGTGCAATTGGAGCAAGAGTCAATGAATGCTATGAAAGAATGGGAGGATTGATGGATGAAGTAGATACGCTGGTTGAGGATTTGAGTGAGATTGGTCAGAGTGTGTCATATGTGTTTGTGGATAAAGTGCATGGAGAAGGAGACATGGACAGACATGACTTTGCAACAAACGACAGAGACAGTTGTTGGCAATATGACTAGGAGGAGAGGTAAAGTGAAAGAGTATGACTGGGTGATGCACAAAGCATTGTGAATGAGTGAGGTATGTTTGTGAAGAAAGGGTTTGAGACATGGTGAGGTGAGGCGAACTTAGGTGGGAGGGATGTAGTAGTCCGCCTCCCCTCCCCAAAATGTCTAAGCCATTTCTTCTCTTCCAGGGTGCTAGGGATGAGGAAGACAGAGTGAAAGCGATCAGGGTGAGGGACTCGATAGACCTCTATCGTGCCTCTCATTCATCTTTGTATCTTCCTCAGGCATATGAGTTTGAAATATTTGAAGGCTGTGGAGAGTATTATTATTTGAATAAAGTGAATATTTGCTAATAGATTTATAAAGTAGAAGTGTCTGAATTGGAAGTCAAAGGAAAGAGCGAGCTCGAAGTCATCCGGGTAAAAGTCTGTGTGAATGGGTGTGTATGCATGTATGTTGGTGTTAATGATGTTTGAGTGTTGCAGTGAATCTGTGATTGAAGAAGCCTCCTCATTTCCAGAACATTGGTACCGACTAGTCGAGTGACTTATGGCTTTGAGAGGTGACAGCAGCCAGTTTTGACCTTCGCTCATTCTTGTGACTGAAAGGGAACGTCCTGATCCTCACAGGTGAGGCGTCAGTCAAATACGAGACCGAGGAAACTGTTGCGAGTCAACCACCTCCAGGCGCACCTCATTAAGAAACAAATCTGGGTCGGGGTGGAGCCGTGGATGGCCGCAGGAGTGCACCACCTTAGTCTTCGGTGGGCAGCTTTAGGAAGCCCGGAAGATAACCTGGCGACCAACTTCAGGGGTGTTGCTTCCTGTGAGTCTAAAGACTCGGCTTAGGCGCGTGGCCTTTTCGCCTTACGGTAAACGGTCACGATGGGGGAACATGGGAGAGCCCTGGTTTTAGCCAGGGCTGGGTGTCAACCCTTTGTGCCGCCAGCTTTACCAGTGAAGCACCTGGGTTGAGTAGAACCCGCAGAAGTACTCCAAATGGGCGCGGAAACCACCGTGTTCGTTGGCCTGGATGGGCCAGGAGCAGAGGTTGTCTCTCTTAGCATGAGGCGTAAGACGTCCCAGGCAGAGCCGGGCGCGCCAGGACCAAGTCCTTAGCATCGCGGAATGAGAGGCGATCCTGGGCATGAATGGCCAAGATTTCTTTCTCAAGGAGATATGCACCACATTGCTTAGAAGAAGCAGGGTGCGGCTCTCCGCAATTGACACACTTGGCCACACACGATTTGGACTTATCGTGTGCGGCCTTGGAGCAATTTACACAGACTTCGGGTGACCCCGACTTTGCACGTCTACAAGAACGATTAGTATGGCCGAAGCGGTGACAGTAATAGCACCTCTGCGGCAGTGGCATGAATGCCTCCATGCGGTAGTAGTACCAACTGGCACGCAACGACTCAGGGAGCTTGTCACAATCGAACGTGACGAAGAGTGTAGGGGTGGGTCTCGAGGCTACTTCCTGTTTTCTCATCACACGTTCGACCTTGACCGCCCCATGGTCGGCCAGCTCTAAGGTGAAGTCCTCTATGGAATAGTCAACGAGTTTCCTCGCATAAACTACTCCTTTTACAAAGTTCATGGTAGAGTGCGGCGTCACACTCACCGGGGTGCCATCAAGTGTCCGAAGAGCACTTATCTTGGCCGCCTCATAGGGATCCGCCGCAATCGCCAGAAGGCTCCCATCCGAGAAACGGGTCACCTTCGGCTCTCTACCAATTATACCAGCTAAAGCTCTCCTTTGATGGATCATGTTGCCCTTGGCCAACATGCTGCCATCAGTGGAGTGAATAACTAAGAAGCGTTTGAAGCCAGCAGGCTCGAAAACGCCAGGTAACCTCTGAATGAGGGGCCCGGACGTAATTGAGGCTCCGCTCTGCGCACTTTTAGTCTTATTTTGGGATTCCCCGCCCAGGCGAGCACCAGGGCCGGATGTGCCGATCTGGGCTTGGTCGCGTTCAAGGATGGTAACGGCTTTGTCCGTCCCTGCAGCCTCTGTGGAGGGAGAAGAGCCCTAAGTCTTTTTTTTTATTAGATCCTTTCTTTTTCCGAGAGGAGGGCAGGGAATGGACCCGCTTCTCCCCTCCCCCAGCAGGAGCCACCAGGCTAGATGGGCCGGCCTCTGCAAGGTCCTTCACTGAGATGGTGAAGGTCCCAGTAGTCTTTGGGGCACCGGCTGGAGAAGGAGATCCCTCCCCTCCTTGTGCTGTCTTAGCAGCCCAACCCTTCTGCCAGAGCCCAAATCTGCCCCCATGGAAGGCGCAACCTTTTGAGGCTGGGCTGCATCAGGGAGCATGTCTATCTCAGGAAGGGGGCCTCCATTTGGCCATCCCCCCCACATGACATCACCTGTCATGTGAGTTTTGTCCATGTTATTTGGGGGGGGCATAGGCCTTCAACCCCACTAGGTTCAATATTCGGGCCAGCAGATCTTTAGAGGGAAGTGGTCGATGGGGCCTTTCATCCCTCTCCTCACTAAGGGGGTTTGCCCTACCGAACGGCTTCAACGGGGAACGGCCGATTATGGGCTGCCTGCTGGTTTTCCTGGCAGTCCCCTGTGAAAGCAAAGGCGGGACTGCCAGATTTGAGCTAGAGTCACGTGATGACTGCAAGGAAGGGGGTGAGGGAGAGCCCCCTGCAACTGTCGGCACTGGAGAGGAGTAAGTCTCCTCTCCAGTTAAAGAGTTATCGAGGGTTCCCTGGGAAACCACAGGGGGTAAGGGACCTCCATTTTTTCTGTGGAGCTGCCGGAGGGCAGCTCCGTTGTTTTTAAAGGGAAAATGGGGAGAGATTTTGGTTTTTCTAAGTTTTCATCCATGAGCAGGGTGATCCTATTTTTTTTACAGGATGCAAACGCTAATCACCCGCCGCAGTAGCCCACTCTATAAAGGGTGAGTACAGGCCTGGTAGTCAGGTACCACCATTTCAGACCACCTGGCTATGAGTTTGTCCACTTTGACCTATGCAGCATTCGCCTTTTATGTACCATTCATTTATTCATTTCAGACCACCCTTCCCGCCTGGTGGCCTGGTAGTTCCTCAGCATGGCGCTTCCACCTTGGATGAGGCATAAAGTGGACAGTGTTTGAAAATAGAAAGGAGGAGGAGGTGAGGAAGATGTGGGTGGGGATAAAGCAGGTTATTAAGAAACCCACCATCCCAAAATGGAGCTCAGGGGTGAGGGATCATTGTCCCCTTCCCCCTCAGCCCCGATCCGGGATAGTTGGCTGAGAAGGTCAGCATCTACCCTGTGAGATTAGAGGCTGACCAGAGAAAGTTGTGGGGAGAGGTTGTATGAAAAGCGAGGAAACAGGGGGGAACACAAGTGTTCTGAAGGAAGGAGAAGAGGCTAAGCTGGGGTCGGATGGGGTGCTGAGTCCCGTCAGTACGGCAGCCAGGATGGCAAATGGTGACGCCCCTTACAGGGTGTTAGTGAAGGAAGAAAGAGCAGTTAAGCTGGGGCCGGATGGAGTGTTAAGTGCAGTCAGCACAGCTGCCAGGAAAACACATAACTGTGCCCCTTAAGATGTTGGCCAGAATGAAGGACTTCCTCCGTAATATGTGGCAGCCTTCAGGTCTGGCCTGGAGCGTGTGCTCACTGCTGAGGGTGGCCACATTGAGTAGTATTATAATTTATACATATTTATATATTAAAGTAATAAAATGTGTCTAACTGCATCAAAACTATCATTTTGCCCTTTGTGTCAAGAGTGTCGTAACAAGTGTGACAGGACTTTTGCAATACCCGTTAGATGTGACACTGTGAGAGTGATGTTCTAAGCACCTGACAAAAAGGAGACAATTACTATTATTAATTTTCTATAGTTCTATTTGTAACCTACCACTGGCTTGTTGTCATGTGCACATAAAAGGTAATTAAATGTGACTCTACCCATTTAAAATGGGCAGAAATGATGTGTTAGCAGCCTGCAGTCATGTATCTATTCCATGAATGCATTAAATGACCTTGGACTAGAGTGAATGACTATTACCCCTGTGGCTCCTTCTATCCACTACTATCTTTTTTCCAAATTCTATCTATTGCTATCTTCTTTTCTATCCTACACCATTCATGCAAGCCAACCCTCAGACTTTGAATACACAGTTATGGAAAAACCCACATTTAATCAGTGGCTGACACATCAGGACTGAATTGGGAGTGCGGACAGTGCAACAATATTGAATCATTCCTCCTACCTTCCCTGATGTCATCGGCAGAACCTTTCTTTTTCTTGTCTTTCTTGATTTTTTTCTTTTCTTCTTTCAGTCGGAGTTTCTTCTCTTCCTTTTCCTTCTTCCTTTCTTTCTTTTTATCATCTTTCTCATCCTTCTCTTTCTTTTTCTTGTCTTCCCTCTTCTCTTCCTTCTCTTCTTTATCCCTTTTCTGAAGGAATTTGAAGGATTTGGGACGTTTTGATTTCAATGGATTTCTGCTCAAAAGTTGTCAATATTTATTATATTTATACCTATTGGCACTTATTGCTCAAAATTATTTTAAAAACTGATTTTTGAAAAGTATCTTAGTGAATAAGCAAAAAATTTGTTTTTAATTTCATATGTATGGAATAAAAATGAAACCAGATCAGCAAATTTGATCAGAAAATAGTTTTCCATGGTTTCAAAAATCTTGTTTGCACTCTGATGTTTATTTGCAGACTTGAGGAAATGTGATAAATGCAGAGGCTACAAAAGTTCTTCAAAAATGAAAATTAACAAAAGACCAAGCTTCGTATTTCCTTTTTTGCCCCAAAGAGAGAAACTCCTACTACAATAAGATTTGATTAAATTTAAAGCAAAAACCAATGGTGGCATCTCCCACAGAATGTTTGTAAGGAAAGATCTTTAGAGTGAAGAGAGAGGGAAGGAAAATGCATGGGAGATAAATAACCCAATTCTTAAAGCAGGCATTGGAACCAGGAGGGTATTCAACTGCAGCCATGGGGATGGGAAGTGCACAGAATTCTCCAGTTGCTAGCTACCAGAAATGGTTGCTCATACTACAGCAGATGAAGTACCAGGAAAGAAACAGAGTTAAATGAATGGAAAAAAATAACAAAAAGATCTCCCAAGTTGGAAGGAGGTTGATATCCTGCAAACAACCGCTCCCACCTATACCAACTCAGGTTTTTAGTCCTTCCATGGCCCTAACCCAGGGTGAGTTAATGTGTGGTGTTCATGACTGCACAGTGGCACACACCAACCAGAGGTTTGCCAGTGTTTTGTCACTCCCTAAATGCTGCAGCCCCAAACTGAGGAACCAGAGGCAGTGTGACAGTGGATGTCTTACTAAGTTAAACTAATACTCAATGAGATGACCAATATCTGTTAAATAACAGACCCAGTAGTTTGCTTGGCAGCCAACAGCACATTACATAGAAGGAAGGGGTTTTCAGGTAAGACCAATTTTAAAATGAATCAAGCCCCAATGCCCAAGACACCTCAGGTCCTGGTCTCTAGCAACCTGTCGGCATTGGTAAGGAGGTTCCAGTCTCTCTTCAGACATGAGGTATCTGATCCACTCTTTAAAACTCAATAGAGGAATGAGACAGATAATTTTAAAACATTTGAGTGGATAGAGGGAAGGGGGTAACACACCAGCTTTTGCCAGCCCTGTCAGAGTTTAAGTCAACACAGTAAGTCCCCAAGCCTTTCCTGTTGGCACTAGATTCAGGAGGACATGCTGTTCCTACAGGTACTAGGTGTAAATCTACATATGTAAGTACTCCCCTGTGCATAGTGTAAATGCAAGACATGAGACTAAAGGTCTGAATGAGTGGCTTAAGAGATATGCAAAAGATTTAAGACATTCATTTTCCTGTGATATCTTTAGTTGAAATGAGAAGATTGGTTAAGGGTATGCATGATAGGCACAGACACAGTGTCAAAGTAGTCAGATGAGAAAGATTGAGGGTGTGCAAGTGACCCCCCCCCCTTGTTGAGAGCATGTTGAGATGGTCATAATTGATATGTTTTTGGTTGTTGAGAATGAGTGCTGGGAGTAAGTTTACATATGCCTTCAAGAAGTCAAATAGTCCGTCCACAAGTCTGTGTGCAAAACCCCATCTGAGTACAATGGAAAAGCGGTAGCAAACTCACTTGTCTCGGTACTGGGACAGGTAATGTGCATGAAGATCACCCAGACTGGGACACAATGCTGTCTTTGCAATAAAGTGCCAGAGAGTGTTCCATCAAATGGTGGTGAATCTCAAGAGTATGCCCAATTCAAAGATAACAGAAAGCAACCTGAAGCTGTCGCAACATTAGGGTATAGGTTCATGGGAACAGTTATGTAGCAATGGCATGCAACTTTAAGTTCCCTCCAGCTGTCTCACATCTTCTTTGCCAAGCAGCCTGGAGGGCTGCCTTGATTCTTGCCATGTACTGGGTATTGCAAAAAGTTCTGTCAACGTGATTTTTAATATAGACACGACCATGATAGAAAAAGTTGGGTCAAACAAACTTAAAGTTCTACTTTTCTAGCACAGGTCATTAAAACATCTTTTCCATTGTGTGCAGGTGAGTCAAGATGGAGTTAAAATAATTTAGATCTCTGCTCTCCTGCATACAGGCCACAACAAGTCCAACATTGCCAAGCAGCTCAATGCCAGCTGTATGACTATCCACAGAGTAGCAGAGGCTAAAGAATGGGGAAAAAGCTCAAAAATTGCCCTTGTTCAGGCAGATCTCCAGTTATCAACCATTTGTCTGTGAGAAAGGCCTTCAAAAGTGCTCCAAAGCTCAAAATTACTGCCCTCGCAAAAAACACTTCAGGGGCCAGGGTCATCAAGGAGGAGAGCAGCAAGAGCTTGAGGTGTGTGGAAAGGCCTCTATTCACTGACCATATGCAAGAACAACATTGGGAGTGCTGACGTTGCCTTCTCAATGACTTGAAGAGTCATGGCAATCGAATTATAATTTTTTCTGATGAAAAAGCCTTCACAGTTGATGTAGTCATCAACAAGCAGAATGACTGTGGTAAGCTTCGGCCCAGATATCTCTGTGGTGGTTAGATGTCCTCAACCAAGCACTCGCTCTCCATGGTATATTACGTATCTACAGCCAAGCACCCGCTCTCTGTGATGATGTTTGTCATTGTGGCTTTGAATGGCGAGGAGACGCTTCACAGATGGCATTTTCTAGTCAGAGCAGATTATAGCGAAGGCTTTAAGATGGCATTTTTCAATCAGAGCAGAGCATCTGATGTAGAGTCGAACATGAGATTCAGAAACCTCTCGTCATGTTGCGTACTGACTCTGAGGCATCCAGATCAAGATCAGTATTGGATGTTCCCTTTCTCAAATTTTCTTCAACATTGCTGCAATATTGGAATGTAATCTGCCAACCATCTGGGTTCATAAGACTTCTTTCCTCCATAGAATAATTACATGTTTTCACCACTCTCATATTTTGTCAACATGAAATATAATATTAATTTAATAAATATGATGTATAATATGAAGACATTTTGATTGTAACATACAGCCCACTCATACCAAGATTTCATACATTTCAATAGCATCACTTTTTCAATATTTCAAAAAATATCATAAGGAAGCTTGCACTTTTATTTTGCTTTCCAGATGTATTGGAAACATGCATGCAAAGTACACCAACATATTCATAAACATACCAAAGGAATAATAAAAATTCTATATGTCTGAAAACTTTTGGCCATAGCTTTACTTTCCACCCATCTTTAAGAATCTCTCCTAACAATGGTTTCTGACAGTTACCTTTCTTAGTTTTCCCTTATTATATTAAAGTAAGCCAACCATTCCTAATTACATCCATCACTAACCCAAGTTATTTCAAACTCTCTTCTCAGCATTACTTCTTGTAGTTTAAGGTGCACACATTACAACCATGCAGTTTCACCCAGGCAAATTTTAACTTCACTAAAAGAATTCTATGGTACAAACATTTAGACCCACTAATTGCATCATTATATGCCTCACGCAAAAGCCACAGTCTCTTTACCCCTACTACTACCAATCATGTTTGATTCCATCCCATCACACACTAACTTTATTTTTCTCCACATTACTCAGCAAAAACAAACATCTGAAATCTCATGTTTAAATGCATTCACTTTCTCTGCAATCTTTACCATTTCATACACACTGATTCCATACACCTATTCAATTCATGCCTGAATATAGATTAGCTGGATGGAGTTAACTTGCCCTTTTTAAAATGTATTGAAGAGTCACAACAGAACTTTTGAGGAGGCAGCTTCTTGAACTGGTGACACCTATCCAGGATTGGTCACCTTTTCTAAAATGCAGATGGTATGGGCATATCCAGCCCTATCACAGACAGAATAAAACAATATGGAAGGAGCAGGATATAAAAAAAAAGTAGTGTCAGAGGATCTGCTATTCCTAAACTCAACAACCTAAAATGCTTGGGATGGGAGGGTAAAAATTCTCCCGTTAGTCATAAAAAGCAAAAGCTCATACAAGATTGGTCTCAGGAGACATCTTCCTTCCTATGAATACCACCACTTTCTGGAAGAGATAGAGGATCCTACCAACAGACATTTCAATCAGTTTTATACGAAAATTGATTGATTGCCATTAATCATGACCAACTATTATCTGTTCATGTTTACAGGGTATTCAGGCTAAATTTGACAGTTTCCATAAAAGACCCCCCCCCACACACACAAACAATCTCTGCCCAAAATAAATCTATTAAAATAGATTATGGCTATAAGATAACAGTTTACTCAAAGTACAAATTCCACCATAGGCTCAAGACAGCCCTGAACTTGGTGCATGCATTACTCATTGTATCCCAGGGAAGATCTTCAAACACCTTGATCTTGGCCACCAGCTCCACCCTAGGTTGAAGGCAGAACAGTTGGTATCTTTCTCAACCACACCCGACACATAGTAATGCATGCGATTATAATCTATGAGGCGAGAAAGTGTAGATGATGAAGTCATAAATTTTCTGACAACCACTTCTGACTCTTGCCAGAGGTATGGCCTTCCAGCAGCTGCCAATAGCCATCTGAATTGAGCCTAAGACCCTGCTCTAACATGTGGGGTGGCATGGCATCACCCTCACTGGAGAGACACCCACAGACCATCACTGTTTAAGGGAACTTGGTCTTTATGATACATGGAATGTTGCAAGGATTATAGGAAAGCCACCTGTTGTTCCGGGTGTTAGATTTCATCTAAGAAATCTAAGAAGAACCAGCTTGTCCAGGAGCTTATTTGCCTGTCAAGCAGTTCTCCTTGGCCTTGGTTGGCTGTCAGAATTTGTCCCTTGCACCTCTTGTACCAGTGGTAGTAAAGCTCCTTATTCAAGGCCAGCTTCATGGTGGTGACTCCCAACACCTGTCTTTCTCTCTCTCCAAAACCTGGATTCTCTTGCTCAGGTCTTCCAACATCTTGTCCTGCAGTTATTGGATTAATTCTGGAGTGTGGATGCAGTCAGAATGGCTGAGATGTTCCTCTCGGCTGGCCATAGCTTCATAGTCTAATTGGTAGCTGTCCATATCAGCCCTTGCAGCCTTTACATTTTTAAAACAATTTTGGGAGACCATCTGGAAACTCTACTTGGGCATCAGTCGATGTACACAACACAGCCTACTACTGGGCTAATAAAAAACCAAATAATATGTAAATAACAAATGATGATAAAAAGGACAGGGGCTAAAAAAAATAAGAAAACAAAGCAAAAAGGCAAGAAGGAAGCGCGCTCCGGCGTAGGGGGTAGGGACTCTTTGGCGCCGTTTATTCCCGGCAATTCCTACATGTCCAGGAAACAGCAAAAGATAATCTCGACATCCGACCGGCTCGCCAAAACCGTGATGTCACGGATATCACGAACCAGGGGATGTGGAGATTCCAATGATGCGAGAGCCCTCAGGGCGTTTTGTGAGTCAGTATAAATCACAATCCAATTCAGTCTCCGAATCAGGCACGTTGCATTATCTCCCAGGCGTGAAGACAGAAGCAGCGCCTGGCAGAGTCCCGCTCACTTCAAACAAAGGAGATACAGCATGGAAACCAACCCCCTCTTCGGACTTGGAGCCATCCGTATACACTGGCACGGTTCCAGCGTGACACGAAGTGTGCTTCAAAAAGGTCGAACGCAATACTCCCGGTGCTGTACAAGCTTTGGGAGCAGAGGCGTGGCAACAAATAGCCAAATGTGGTACCCTCCAGGGTGGCGTCCTAGGGAGAACCAGGGGCGCCACCGGCCGGAGAGCTATACCTAGCTATAGAAGGAGTTTCCTGGCCCTAAACCCAAACGGCTTAGGGTATGACTGGCGTCTCTCGGGGGCATAGGCACCGTCCTAATCAGCTGCGTTTTTTTTTTTGTTTTTTTTAAGGGGCTATCTGGCGACTGCCCATTTGGGCATAAGTCACTGCAAACAAACAGCCTAGTTCTAGGCTACTTTAAAATAAAAATTTGAAAACAAAACAACAATAAAAAGAGATGACAATTAGGAAACAAGCTCCGGCGTCGGGGAAAGGTATCCCTCCACCCGGTGTAGGAGGGTGCGACCTAGAAAGAAAACAAAAACAAAAAAACCAACAAAACCTAGCTAAATAAAAGGGAGAAGGCCGGCCTCCACCAAAAAGGCTATCAGTCCACCAGTCAAGGTACACGCAGCCGTCGCGGCATTGGGAAATAGGTCCATGGGAACAGTCGCGGCGCAATGCCAAGCAACTTTAAGTTCCCTTCGACCGTCTCCCATCTTCTTTGCCAAGCAGTCCGAAGAGCTGGCCGTATTCCTGCCACGTAGTCAGGGTGAGGAAGAGCGAAACGCTGGTCCGGTCGCAGAGTCCACGCGGACTCTTTGGCGCCCTCATTCCCCGCAATTCCTACATGTCCAGGAACCCAGCAGAAGATAATCTCGAGATCCGCACGGCTCGCCAAAACCGTGGCGTCACGGATATCGCGAAACAGGAGATGCGGAGATTCCAATGCCCCGAGAGCACTCAGGGTGCTTTGTGAGTCGCTATAAATCACAATCTGGTCTCCGAACCGGGCACGTCGCGTGATCTCCCGTACCGAGTGGTGTATTGTCACCAGTTCGGCCGTGAAGACAGACGCAGCGCCTGGTAGAGCCCCGCTGACTTCAAACAGAGGGGATACGGCGTGGAAGCCGACCCCCTCTCTGGACTTGGAGCCATCCGTATACACTGGCACGGTTCCAGCGTGACACGATGTGGGCTCCAAAAAGCTCGAACGCAATACTCCCGGCGCCGTACAAGCTTTGGGAGCAGAGGCGTAGCGACAAATATCCAAATGTGGTACCCTCCAGGGTGGCGTCCTGGGCAGAACCAGGGGCGCCACCGGCCCGAGAACTATATCTAACTCTCGAAGGAGTTTTCTGGCCCTAAACCCAAAGGGCTTAGGGTATGACTGGCGTCTCTCGGCGGCTTAGGCACCATCGAGATCAGCTGCGGATGCAGTGAGAGCTGTTGGCGACTGAGGGAGGCGCTGGGCTCGCGCGTACAGGCGAGAGATGCGCTGCACGCGGCCTAGAGCGAGTGGCATCTCCCCAGCATCGACCAGCAGGCTCTCAATGGGGAAAGTGCGGAAGGCACCGGTCGCAAGGCGAAAGCCGGTGTGGTGGATCGAATCCACCTTCCGCAATAAACGCTCGGCCGTGGATGCATAAAACTCGCATCCGAAGTCGAGCTTCGAACGAACAAAGGATCGATAAAAAAAAGGGCAGTAGCCCTATCAGCGCCCCAAGCGCTGAATGTCACGGAACGGAGAATGTCCATGGCGCGAGGAAAAGAGACCCTAAGGCTGCGAATATGAGCCTCCCAGGTGAGGTGTCGGTCGAATACAAGACCAAGGAAACGATGCGATTCCACCACATCCAGGCGCACCCAATTAAAAAACAAATCTAGATCGGGGTGAAGCCGTGGATGGCGGCGGAGGTGCACAACCTTAGTCTTGGCCATAGAAAACCGAGACCTGTGCGCTTCGGCATAGCGAGAGACGCGGTTCAATGCCTGTGGAGTCGACGCTCCAGAGTTGGAATCTGGGCCGCGCCAAAAGAGATCGAAAGGTCGTCCACGTAGAGTGTAGCGAGAACATCTTCCGGCAGCACCGAGGTGATGCCGTTGATGCTCATGGCAAAGAGTGTGATACTGAGGACACTTCCCTGCGGACACCCTCTTCTTGCTCCTTTGGGCCGGAGAGGGCTCCCCCCACCCGTACGCGGAATCGATGATCTCGCAAAAATTCAGATATAAACATTGGGAGGCGTCCCCTCGCCCCCATCGTGTGGAGAGTCTCCATGATACCGTATCGCCATGCGGTATCATAGGCCTTCTCCAGATCGAAAAACACCGTGGCGTAGTGCTGTCTACGGAGGAAAGCCTCGCATACGGCATTTTCCAGTCGGAGCAGAGCATCCGACGGGGAGTGAAACTTGTGGAAGCCGCACTGTGCAGAAGACAGATAGCCTCCGCTGTCCAGGAAAAAGGCCAATCTAACATTTACCAATTTCTCCATTAACTTGCACACGCAAGAGGTTAGAGAGATTGGGCGGAAAACGGTCGGAGTAGAGTGATCTCTCCCCGGTTTGCGAAAGGCGAGCACAGTAGCGATTCGCCAGAAACCTGGGAGGAGACCCTCCACCCGGTGGAGGCGCGTGGACGTTTCGCCTTACGGGAAACGGTCACGCTGGGGGAAGAGGGGGGGAGGTTGGTTTTAGCCATGGCTGGGTGTGAACCCTTTGTGCCAACAGCTTTACCAAGGGAGCGCACGGGTTGAGTAGAACCCGCAGAAGGGTTCCGAATGGGCGCAGAAACAACCTTGCTCGTTGGCCTGGATGGGCCAGGAGCAGAGGGTGTCTTTCTAACCATTGAGACATAAGAGCCGGGCGCGCCTCGACCAAGTCCTATGCCTTGCGGAATGAGAGTCGATCCTGGGCCTGAATGGCCCAGGATCGCAATTGAAACACTTGGTCACACAGAATTTGGACTTATCGTGTGTGGCCTTGGAGCAATTTACACATACTTTGGGTGACCCCGACTATGCACCTCAACATGAGCGATTCGTATGGCCGAAGCGGTGACAGTAATAGCACTGCCGCGGCAGTGGCACGAATGCCTTCACGCGGTAGAGGCACGCACCAACTCAGGGAGTTTGTCACAGTCGAACGTGACGAAGAATGTAGGGGTTGGTCTCGAGGCCCCTCCCTGTTTTCTCATCACACGATCAACCTTGAACGCCCTGTGGTCGGCCAGCTCTAGTGATATATTCTATGGAGTAGTCAACAAGTTCCCTCGCACAAACTACTCCTTTCACAAAGCTCATGGTAGAGTGCGGTGTCACACTCACAGGGGTGCCATCAATTGTCCAAAGAGCACTTATCTTGCCACCTCGGAGAGATCCGCCGCATTCCCAAGAAGACTCCTATCCGAGAAACGGGTCACCTTCGGGTCTCTACCAATTATACTAGCTAATCCTCTCCTCTGATGGATCATGTTGCCCTTGGACAACATGGTGCCCTCAGTGGAGCGGATAAAGAGGAAGCGTTTAAAGCCAGCGGGCTCGAAAACGCCGGGTAACCTCTGAATGAGGGGCCCCTATGTCATTGAGGCTCGCCCTGCGCCCTTTTGGTCTTAGTCAGGGGTTCCGCACCTGGGAGGGGGAAAGAGGGGCCTGATATGCCGATCTTGGCTTGGTCGCTTACCGAAGCAGCCGACCCATTCGTCCCTGCAGGCCTCGCGGATGGAGAGGAGCCTGGAGTCTTTTTAGTTGTTTTTTCTTTTTAGGAGAGGAGGGCGGGGAATGAAGAAGCTTTACCCCTCCGCCGGCAGGAGCCCCCAGGCTAGGTCCTTCTCCAAGGTGGAGAAGGTCCTGGAAGTTTCAGGGTCACTGGTTGGAGGATACCCCTTTCCTCCTTGTACTGCCTTGGAAAGCCGGGCTGCTTGAGGAAGACCTGGCATAGGGGCGGATTCAGGTTCTGTGCTTGGCGCCGAGCCCGGATTCGATCCCATGGAAGGCCCTACCTTCTGAGGCTGGGTTGCCTCAAGGACCATGTCTATCTCAGGGGGGACCTCCAGTTGGCCATCCCCCCAGGATATCACAGGTCCTGTTGGCAGCGTTGTCACAAGTCATGTGTGGGGAGGCACAGGCCTTGACCCCGGCAAGGTTCAATATTCTTGCCAGCAGGTCTTTTGAGGGAAGCGACCGAAGGGGCTTGGCTTCCCTCTCCCCCCTAAGAGGGTTTGCCCTACCAAGCCACTTCAGTGCGGAGCGGTCGGCTACAGGCTGCCTCCTGGCTTTCTTGGCAGTCCCCTTGGAAAGAAAAGGGGGGACTGCCGCTGGAATGAGGATGGTGCCCGAAAGCACCTCCAGAGAAGGGGATGATGGGGAGTCCCCTACACCCGTAGGTGAGGGAGAGGAGTAAGTCTCCGGTTAGAGAAATATGGAGGGTCCCATGCGCAGGCACAGGGGGTGGACCTCCATTTTTTCTGTGGAGCTGCCCGAGGGCAGTTCCATCGATGTAAAAGTGGGAATTAAGGGGATTTTTTTCTTTGACTCATCATTGGGCATGGTGACCCTCTTTTTATTACAGGATGCAATAGCTCATCACCCCTAGCAGTAGCCTGCTCTGCAAGGAGTGCGTACAGGCCTAGCAGAGCCAGGTGTCGCCATTCAGGACCACCTCTCCCGTCTGGTGGCCTGGCAGTCCCTTGGCATGGCAGCTCCACCTTGGACACGGCGTAAAAACAAATAGATTGTGAAGTGAGAAGGAAAGGGGATGTGAGGAAGGTATGGGTGGGGATGAAGCAGGTTGTTAAAAACCCTTCATCCCAAACCGGAGCTCAGGGGTTATGGAACATTGTCCCCAGCCCCTCAGCCCCGATCTGGGACGGTTGGCTGAGAAGAAGGTCAGCATCTACCCTGAGAAATTAGAGGCTGACCAGAGAAAGTTGTGGGAGAGGTTGTATACAGAGCAAGGAAACCGAGGGGGGGGGGGGACACAAGTGTATTGAAGGAAGGAGAAGAGGCTAAGTTGGGGTCGGACGGGGTGCTGAATCCCGTCAGCACTGCGGCCAGGATGGCAAATCGCTGTGCCCCATACGGGAAGAAAGAAGGAAAAGAGGCTAAGCTGGGGCTGGATGGGGCACTAAGTCCAATCAGCACAGCAGCCAGGAAGGCAAATTGCTATGTCCTTTATGGGGTATAGCCTTTATAGTGTTCACAGAGGATTGAACACCATTCACAATGTTGACATTTTGATACCTGATATGAATCATCATGATGCGGGAAACTACAATATTCAGATAATTTCCATTCCTCCATGCCAACTAACTATTTCTTAAAATAAACTTTACTCTGTATGCTCTCCACGCCAGTGACTGTTCACCGATACATCAACATGCTCCAAAAGGAAGGAAACATTAAAAATTGTCAAATTTAGCCCAGACTGCCTCTCTATTCTAGTAAAAGTTTATAACATTGAAAACATGGAAACTTCAACAATACCTGGGGTATTCTCATAATATAAATATAAAAGCCTCACTTTATATCCAAGTAATAATCCATCTCTTCTCCTGAACTCTCAGCATCTAAAGCAGCATAACCTAAGTCTTTTTTTTCTTTTTTCTTACTCTTCAGCAATTCCTTCTTACCTCCTTTTTCATACGAATTATCATTATCTACAAAGAAACAACCATTAAAAAATCAAACTGTCACTGAGCAGTAATAATTAGTTTCAATCCATGTTTGAATACTAACAAATTACTGAATATGAATATTGTTTCACTAATATCTAGATGTAAAGACTGATACAATGGTATTTGCACTGAAAAATTACTATAAAATAGAAGCATTATAAATAATTTCAAATTATGAGTGTTGAAACACCAGTAAATAATAAGTTACTGAAATGAAAATACCAAAGTTAATTGCTGTAAATGTTAATTTGGCAAATTTACTTATGTATTCAAATTAAATATGATTTTTTTTATCAAAGTTAAATACAAATTATATTGCATCAATGATGAAAAAAATGGAAAATAATAATATTATTAGGCATTCACCAAAATCACAGGTGGTAAAGATAAAATTTTCTCTAGAAATATTGCAAATAAGAAAAAACAATAAGCACAGACTAAAACATATAAAGAATACTCATTAGTACAGGCATATGTAGAAACCCTCTCACTTTCGATCAAAAGAATTGGAAAAGAAAAACAAAAAAAATATACAATAAGTATCTGGTGAAGATGCTTATTGTTTGCTGTATCAACCTTCAGTTAAAATAGCTGGAAATGAAGATGAAAGCATATGATCAGAGCATGTTGAAAGAAAAATAAGACTAATATTAATTTGTCATAAATTCAATGACCTCCACACCTTCAACCCATCTCCGAAAGAACCAAGAAAGAGAATATAAATTATAAGCTTTTGTTTTATGTTCAAAAGCCAAAATGATAAAACAAAAATTGCTAGATTTGAAACTAAAACTTGATCTATAATGTTTGTTACATAGTTGCTTTTAGCAGCAAATTCGAGCATATATGTACATCCTACTCAGTGAGGTTTTTCAATTATATGAAGGGAAGAAGTGTAGTGTCAGAGAGGAAGGAGAATTGATTATTTATGTAGAACAAGAGACCATCAGACACGATTGGAATTAGGGTGGGAATAAAAGGAAAGAAGTGATGATGAGGGGAGTTCACAGTGCACACAAGAGCATGTGGAAACAATGTGTGGTACGGCAGGTGATACATGTGGGAAGGAGATCAAAGGACACAAGGTATCCACAATTTAGCTTGATGTGACCCAGTCATAGGCAGGCGAGCATCAACTTTTTCTGGCAGGGAAGGAGGAAGAATGAAGCCCATTAACATAGGTGGGGGTTTAATGTGGCGAGGTTTGGTGAGAGGTGGAGTTTGCCATGCAGTAAGCCATTGTGCATTGATAATCTCCTTCACATATTTCCATATGTGAAGGAGATTATCAATGGAAGGGCAACCGGGTTTGCTGGGCCAGAGGATAGCTTGGTCAGCTGTTTCATTGCCAGAAAGCCCAAGGTGAGATGGCACCCAGGAGAAGGTGACATTTCTTGTGTGAGGTCAAAAGCTCACACAAGAGTAAATGGATCACACGGATCAGAGGATTAGGATGGGAGTAGTGTTACGATGAAGGAATCCTAATTTGGGAATCAATAAACAGCAAGAATTAAGGAGGAGGGAGAAGGCAGATAGTATGGAGAACCTCCTAGAGGGTGAATAGTTCATGCTCTGTATGATGAACATCCAGAGGAAAAGTGAGTGCTGAAGCATTGTCTACACTACTAAAGGCAACAAATCAGCTATGGAGTGAACTGAAGCCATTAGTGGAGATGGTTATGCCCAGAGAATGGGATATTTTATTTTGAAGAGCTCATCTGGCATTAGTCACTGTATTCAACACTGCCTGGTACTAGGCTACTTTAAAATAACGCGCAAAAAAAACAACAATAAAAATAAAAAAAGGAAAAAGGCAAAGGGCAGGAAGCAAGCTCCGGCATCGGGCGAGGTCCGCCTGCCCCTGGCGCAGGAAGGTACGACCTACAAAAATAACAAAAAAAAACTAGGTAAATAAAGGGGAGAAGGCTGGCCTCCCCCAAAAAGTCTAAGTTCACCAGTGAATGTGCACAAACTCGTCTCGAGTACAAGGGACAGGCGGTAGCGACCCCGCCCATCCCGGTACCGGGACAGGTAACGTGCGCAGAGATCACCCAGACTGGGACATTCAACAAGAATTTGCCGAACAATCTGGGGAAAAACGGAGTCTTCACAGTAGGGTGCAAGTGAGCGCTCCATCAAATGGCGTTGCATCGCCCGAGTGTGTCCAATTCGGAGATGACAGAAAGCAACCTGAAGCCTTCGCGGCATTGGGGGGTAAGTCCATGGGAACAGTCGCAGGCGGTGCAATGGCACCGGTCACCCAAGTCTAATGGACTCTTTAGCGTGCTCATTCCCACATACCCAGCAGAAGATAATCTAGACATCTGCCCGGCTTGCCAAAACCGTGGCGTCACGAATATCGCGAACCAGGTGATGCGGAGATTGAAATACCCTGAGAGCACTCAGGGCGCTTTGTGAGTCGCTATAAATCACAATCCAGTCTCCGAACCGGGCACGTCGCGTTAACTCCCGTATTGAGTGGTTTATTGCCACCAGCTCGGCCATGAAGACAGACGCAGCGGCTGGCAGAGCCCCGCTGACTTCAAACAGAGGGGATAAGGCATGGAAGACGACCCCTTCTTGGGACTTGGAACCAAAGGTGGTACCCTCCAGGGTGCCGTCCAGGGTAGAACCAGGGGTTGTACCGGCCCGAGAGCTATACCTAGCTCTCGAAGGAGTTTCTTAGCCCTAAACACAAAGGGCTTAGGGTATGACTAGCGTCTCTCGGAAGCATAGGCACCGTCGAAATCAACTGCGGATGCAATGAAAGCTGTTGGCGACTGAAGGAAGCGCCAGGCTAGCTCGTACAGGCGAATAATGCACTGTGCACCGAGTAGAGCGAGTGGCATCGCCCCAGCATTGACCAACAGGCTCTCAATGGAGGAAGTGCGGAAGGCACTGGTCAATGGGCAAAGGCCGGTGTAGTGGATCGAGTCCACCTTCCGCAATACATGTTCAGCTACGGATGCATAAAACTAGCATCCGTAGTCGAGCTTCGAACGAAGAAAGGATGGATAAAAAAGTAAGGCAGTAGCCCTATCAGCGCCCCAGGCGCTGATACAAGAGACACCAAAGTTGTGAATATGAGCCTCTCAGGTGAGGCGTCAGTCAAATACAAGACCAAGGAAACAGTGTGATTCAGCCACTTCCAGGCATACCACATTATGAAACAAGCCTGGGTCAGGGTAGAGCCGTGGATGGGGGCAGAAGTCCACCACCTTAGTCTTGGCCAAGGAAAACCGAAACCTATGCGCTTCGGCATAAAGAGATACGCAGTTCAATGCCTGTTGGAGTCGATCCTCCAGAGTTCGCATCTGAGCCACGGCAAAAGAGATTGAAAGGTCGTCCATGTAGAGCGTAGCGAGAACATCTTACGGCAGCGAGATGATGCCGTTGATGCTCAGGGCAATGAGTGTGACACTGAGGACACTTCCCTGCAGGACACCCTCTTCCTGCTCGATTTGGCCGGAAAGGGCTCCCTCACACATATGCAGAATCGCTGATCTCGTAAAAATTAAGATACAAAGATTGGGAGTGGCCCCCTTGCCCCCATCGTGTAGAGAGTCTCCATGATACCGTATCGCCATGAGGTATCATGGGCCTTTTCTAGATCGAAAAACACCGTGGCGTAGTGCTGTCTACGAAGAAAGCCTCGTAGACAGGATTTTTCAGTTGGAGCAGAGCATCCAACGGGAAGTGGAACTTGCGGAAGCCGAACTGTGCAGAAGACAGATGGCCTCCGCTGTTCCGCAAAAGGCTAATAATCTAACATTTACCAATTTCTCCATCAACTTGCACATGCAAGAGGTTAGAGAGATTGGGCGGAAACCAGTCGGAGTAGTGATCTCTCCCCGGCTTGCAAAAGGCGAGCACAGTAGCGATTCGCCAGGAGTCTGGGAGAAGACCTTCCACCCAGATCCTGTTGAACAAATCTAACAGAAAGGCCATGCCTCGCTCACCCAGGTGTCGAAGCATGGCGTACGGGACATCATCCAGACCATGGGCGGTGTCCGCGCACGAAGCAAGAGCGGAGCGCAACTCACTCACAGTAAACCTGTCATTGTAGGGTTCTCCGCCTCTGGATGTAAAGTCCAGCCGGCGGCCTTCCGCGACATCGCGATGTGCATTGAATGATGGCGGAGTAGCATCCCGGCTAGAGAATGCGGAGAAAAAGGTCGCGAAGGATTCCGCCACGGGCGCGGGGCCCGAGATTGCGGTCCCATTCTCCTGGAGAACGGGAGGGGGGTACTGCAAGAACTTGCCCCGAATACTTTTGACTCGCTTCCACACCTCAGCTAAAGGGGTCTTTCCCGTTAAGTGAAGACACGTATGCCCGCCAAGAAGAGCGGCGGGCGTGCTTCGAAATATACCGGAACCTAGCCCTAGCCCAATGAAATTCAGCCACAGTGAAAACAATCGGGTGGTACTTATAGCGCATGTAGGCATAATGTAGGCATAATGTAGGCATAATGGTCGGAGTGCAAGCAAAACGGCCAGACGTTCTGGGAATAGTAGTCAGGCCCGCGGAGATGAGGTTGCCGGAGAAGAACTCAACGGCCTCATCTACCGACCTAAACTCCTCGACTGAGATAGAAAATTCAGTCATTTCCTGAAATGCAGGCCACCGCGCCCGTGCTAAGTACCACCGAGGTGGGCTCTCAGGCGGCAGTTGCCCTGAAAATGAAATTTGAATGGGAAAGTGATCACTACCATGGAAGTCATCGACCACTTCCCAATCAAAATCAGGCTGTGCATCCGAAGAGCACAAAGATAGGTCAAGGCAAGAAAATGAAGCGGTTCTCGGACAGTGATGCGTAAACTCATCCACGTTTAGGACACCCATCTCAAGCTCTTCGATCAGATCGGCAAGGACTTGTCCCCTGGGAAGATCTCCAAGCAAGAGATAGGGCCTCGGCAACCGTGCCACGACGCGGTGGAAGTCCCCCGCGTCGAAGTCAGCTGACGGTGGAATGTACGCAGAAATGATAGTATACCTCCTATCAAGGTGCAGCTGCACAGCCACTGCCTGAAAGGAGGTATCTAAAGTGAAAGGAAGAATGGAGACATCATGTCGGGTGTAAACCGCGCATCCCCCAGCCCGGCCATCTCGTAGTGGTGGGGTTGCAAGACCCTTATACTCCGAGAGAGCGGGCAGGGGGCACGCGCCTAGCACGGTTTCCTGAAGAAAAATAGCTAACGGGTAACGGGACGAGACGAGCCCCGCAGCTTCTCCCAGTTGGCCCGGAGTCCGCTGATGGATCATGTTTCTCTTAGCCAACATGCTGGCATCAGTGGAGCGAATAACCAGGAAGTGTTTGAAGCCAACGAGCTTAAAAATGCTGGGTAGTCTCTGAATGAGGAGCCTCGATGTAATCGAGGCTCCGCTCTGCGCACTATCACTTTTGGTCTTGGTCAAGGGCTCTGCACCTGGGAGGCGGGGGGGCAGAGGGGCCTGATGTGCCGATCTTGGCTTGGTCGATTACCCAAGTGGCAGCAGACCCATCCACTTCCGCAGCCCCCATGGATGGAGAGGAGCCCTGAGTCCTTTTCTTGTTTTTTTTCTTTTTAGGAGGGAGCGGGGAACGAACCCGCTTATCTTTTCCGCTGGCAGGAGCCCGCATGCCAGATGGATCAGCCTCAGCAAGGTCCTTCCAAAATGGAGAACGTCCTGGCGGTCGCAGGGAGACTGGCCGGAGGAGGAGATCTCTCCCCTCCATGTACTGCCTTGGAGACCCAAGCTGTTTAAGGAGGACCTTGAATAGGCCGGACCCGAGTTCGGTGCTTGGCGCTGAGCCTCGATTCACCCCCATGGCTGGCAGGGGGCTCCATTTGGCTATCTCCCCCAGGTCATCACAGGTCCCATTGGCAGTGGTTTCACTAGTCCAGTATGGAGAGGCACAGGGCTTGACCACGGCTAGGTTTAATATTTGAGCCAGCAGGTCTTTTGAGGGAAGCAACCAATGGGGCCTGTCTTCCCTCTCCACCTAAGGGGGTTTGCCCTACCAAAACGCTTCAATGGGAAGCAGTCAGCTATAGGCTGCCTGCTGGCTTTCTTGGCAGTCTCCTTGGAAAGCAAAGGAGGGACTGCCCTCTGGAAAGAGGGAGGCTCCCAAAGGTACCTCCAGACCCCTAAGTAAAGGAGAGGAGTAAGCCTCCTCTCCGGTTAAAGAGATATGGAGAGTCCCCTGAGAGAGCACAGGGGGGCAAGGACCTCCATTTTTTCAGTGGAGCTGCCCGAAGGTGGCTCCATCGATCATGAGGGGGAAAGGGCAAGAGGGTTTTTTCTTAGATTTTCATCATCGGGCATGGGGACCCTATTCTTTCTGCGAGAAGCAAAGCTAATCACCCCTCGCAGTGGCCCGCTCGGTGAGGGGTTGCGTATGGGGCTGGCAGAGCCAGGTGCCGCTATATTAGAGGCCAACCCTCCCGCCTAGTGACCTGGCAGCCCTTCAGCATTGCAGCTCCACCTTGGGCAATGCGTAAAAAAAAAAAAATAGATAGTGTATTGAGAAGGAAAATGGATGTCAGGAAGGTATGAGTGGGGATGAAGTAGGTTGTTAAAAACACACCATCCCAAACTGGAGCTCAGGCGTTAGGGAATATTGTCCCCTCCCCCCTCAGCCCCGATCCGGGATAGTTGGCTGAGAAGAAGGTCAGCATCTACCCTGTGAAATTATAGGCTGACCAGAGAAAGTTGTTGGAAAGGTTGTAGGGGAAGTGAGGAAGTAGTAGGGAAGAAACACAGGCTGACTGAAGGAAGAAGAGGCTAAGCTGGGACTGGATGAGATGCTGAGTCCCATCAGCATGGCAGCCAGGAAGGCAAATTACTGTGCCCCTTACAGGGTTAAGAAGATGAGAGCCCATCCACAGCCAGCCAAGGAAAGGTCAGAGATGATAAATAAGCGAGCTTACTAATATTAATCAAGTCAATCCCCACTCAAATATTTATATATCATATAATAAATGACCCATAAAAAGATTGCTATGACTACTGTGGCCAGAACTCAGTGACTACCTCAAGATAATATAGAGATTATTCATAAGAAATTCAATTCTGCACGGTGGCATACAGCATCTCATGGCATAGAGTTTAAGTAAAAGGTAATCTAAATTAACATACCAATTCTTGATTACAAATAACATTACCTTAAATGAAGAATTAAGTTGCATGCAATTTATTGGAAACCACATCAAAATCCATGTGACAAGTTTAAGCTGTTAAAATACAAAACAAAAGGAATGATAGAAAAGTACAAGATTAAATTATTGGTAATTTTTTATTAGGAAAGCCAAAACAAGATTCAAGCAGTTTTAAGTGCAAATATATAAGCAATTTTACTATATTCTACAGTATTCTGCTTTACTAGAGAAGTCCCTATACAGGGCAAACTGAAGTGCAATATTTTTAATTTTTAGTATAGTATAATTCAAAAAGGGTAATATCAAATTGCAATTTCCTCTTAAATTTTATCACAATTTTAAGTTTCTTTACATTTCTTTCCTGCCCTCACTTCACAAATATACTATCCAAGGAAACAAGATATGCAGAGCATTTTTAACCACTCATACGGAATTTTAATTTAGATTTTATTTTCATGAAACAAACTTTTGAATAAACTAAACTTTTCTACATTTTATCTTTTTTATAATTCAGTTTACTTAAACCCTTTTATTATAATATTTTTAATTTTTCCTTTTTGCACATATTTGATAAAACCTTTGTACATGCATAACACATGAGTGAATGACAAATGAAAAAGGGGTGTTGTATTGCAGTT
The DNA here is from genome assembly GCA_963969495.1 of Ceratothoa steindachneri. NCBI lineage: Eukaryota > Metazoa > Arthropoda > Malacostraca > Isopoda > Cymothoidae > Ceratothoa > Ceratothoa steindachneri. Next base: position 186,908,008 of record OZ018320.1, read on the forward strand.
CAATATTAAGGTCAAAGAGTTCCTTTTGTAAAGTTTGGTTGAATCTTACTCTAATTCTATTTTATCATATGCTGAAATGAGCAAGAAAAGTATATTTGACCTTTTAAAGCCTACAAATTTTGATAACTTTATGGTAATATGGTTACATTGTTTTGCTTTTACCAAAGGAAACTAGCAGGAAATTTAAATGTATACTACACTACAGTATTTTTACTTACTTTTATTTACTTATGTTGCATCAATAAACTCTGCAAAACAGCTAGAATTCTGTATAGGCTTCTCCAAGAAATCCAGTACCCAATGTATTTATCCGCAGGTTTTGACTTAGTTGTGCTTGTGTCACGCACATTGTGAATGTATTTAAGTGTCAAGTTCTTGGTTTTATTGGTAGCAGATGTCTGTATCAGTCATCCTAATGCTGTATTTGCATGTGTTTAATTTTGGGTAGTGAGACCAAAGCCTTGTTAGGGTGAGACATATGATGAATGTTTCATCTAGATTGAGGACATGGTTTAGGTCCAACAATTGTATGCTTTGCTGTATTGTGCATGTAGATAGTTTTGTGGGTAGAGGTGGGATTCCAGGAAGTATCTCTATGTAATATTGTTCTTTGAGTTTTTCCATACTTTGAGGGAGATGGTTAGGAGTTTTGCATGTAAAGCTATGGGTGAATTAGATTTCATGTATTATGTAGAGGGAGCATGAACTTTGTTTCAGAATGTAAGTGGCTTATTAACATAACATAACATAATTTCACGGATGACAAAAGCCACAAGGGCCTATCAAAGGTCATCCGCATCCATCAAAACCCACCCACAAAAAGCACCATCACCAGGGGAAGACAAAATCAAAGTCCCCCACAATATAATATAACAGATGACAAAAGCCACAAGGGCTCATCATAGGTCATCCGAGTCAAACGGCCTCTTTTTTAGGGCACCCAAACTCCCAGGAAAACTACATCCAGAGGATTGCGTCCACAAACAAGGGTATCACCAATCAAAGCTTGTCAAGAACTAAATCATGCAGCTATAGATATATACAAAACTTAGGAACCATCACAACCTTCCCTCCCCATAAACTCATCCAACCTACTCTTAAATACATTTAAGTTTGGACTACCTACTACCCTCCGCGGCAATTTGTTCCAGAAGTCTACCACTCTATCGGTGAAAAAATATTTTCTTAAATCCAACCTACACCCTTGTTTTTTAATTTTCAAGTGGTGACCTCTAGTCCGATTTCCATCATCTAACTCCCAAAACTTGCTAACTTCCAATTTATCTAGCCCAGAAAAAAATTTAAAGAGCTCAATCATATACCCTCTCACACATCTCCTTTCGAACGAGAACATATTTAATACCCTCAGTCTATCTATATATTCAAGGTGCCTCAGGGAAGGAATAATCTTTGTTGCCCTCCGTTGCACTGACTCAAAAAGGTTAATATCGTGTCTAAAATGTGGGGACCATGCCTGTATACAGTACTCTAGATGTGGCCTAACATAAGAGTTATAGAGTTTAAGAATAACCTCCTTACTTTTGTAACTGACATTTCTCTTAATGAAACCCAGCACTCTACTTGCCCTATTTCTTGCTTCAATACACTGCTTAGAAAACCTTAATGACTTATCTATTACTACTCCTAGATCTTTCTCATCCTCTACTGAGCTCAGCCAATGCCCATCCATTTCATAGTTAAATTCCCTATTATCTTTTCCCATGTTAATAACTTTGCACTTATCAAGGTTGAAAGTCATTTGCCACTTATGTGCCCAGGATAACAATTTATTTAAATCCCCCTGCACTTTAAAATTATCATGAATATCTTTAACTATAGCTGCTAATTTGGTATCATCCGTAAAAATTGACACTTTATTATTAACTGCCTCCCCAAGATCGTTTGTATAGATGACAAATAATAATGGACCGAGAACTAATCCCTGAGGAACCTCACTGATAACATCCCTCCACTCTGACTTTACACCATTTAGCACTACCCTTTGCTATCCAATTTGAAACATCCCCACATATCCCGATCATTTTTAATTTATGAACTAGTCTCCTATGTGGTACCTTATCAAATGCTTTACTAAAATCTAAGTAAATTATATCTACATTCTCTCCCTTATCTACTTGATCTGTTACAAACTACAGAAAGTCTAGTAAATTAGTTAAACATGATCTACCTGATCTAAACCCATGCTGAGCATCACTGATTGACCCCTCCCTCTCTAGATGTTGGCAAATCCCTTTTTTAACTATTTTCTCAAGAATTTTACAGACTACAGGAGTTAGGCTAACCGGTCTAAAGTTATTTGGATCCTCTTTACTACCCTTCTTGAAAATGGGGACTACATTCGCTCTCTTCTAATCATCGGGTATTTCTCCATATTCCAGTGACCTAGTATACAACTTCTCCAGAGCTATTGAGATACTTTCTACCCCTTCTTTAAGTATCCTAGAATGAATATTATCAGGGCCGGAGGCCTTGGTAGTATCTAACTCACCTATTAGTTCTTTTATCGTCCTCCAATCCACACTAATGGTAGTAAACACCTCTTTCCCTGACCCATGAGTACTATACATAAGACTATTTAGTTTCTCCTTTGTAAATACTGCTGCAAAATGAACCATTAGTACCTCTACTATTTCCTCATCAGTTTCTCTCACAACCCCCCTCATATTTGATAGGCCCTATTTTAACTCTGCCAGACTTATTATTAATTTTATAGTAACTAAAGAACTTTCTAGGATCTTTGTTGCTATCCTGAGCTAATTTAATTTCTGACACCCTTTTGTTCTTCTTTATAATCTTATTTAACTCATTCCTAGCCATTCTATAATCACTTAAATTTTGAATATTATTTTCTACCTGTAATTTTTTATATGCCCTTTTCTTCTCTGAAATTTTTCTAGCTATCTCCTGATTCCACCATAATGGTTTCCTACTTTTGTTCCTAATGGCCTTCATTGGGATACATTGTTCTTGGACTACATTTATTATATGCTTGAAAGTATCCCACATCCCATAAGCATTTTTACCTCTGAATTCTACATCCCAGTCTACAAAATTTAGCAAGCTTCGGAGTTTTACATACTCTCCCTTATGAAAATTTGGAACTTTTACAGCATTCTCAGTTATTTTACCCTTCTCAATTCCAAAGTTAAAACGAACTATCTGATGGTCACTATTTCCCAATGCTTCCCCAACAGTCAATTCTTGAACTAAATGATCACTGTTAGAAAGTACTAAATCTAATATATTGTCCCCCCTCGTTGGCTCATTAATAAATTAATTAAAAAAATTATCCTCAAAGCATTCTATGAACCTGCCACTTGTTCTATCCCTACCTATCATATTTTCCCAGTCCACAGAGTTTAAGTTGAAGTCCCCAATAATAACTGCATCTGTTTCACATCCCTTACTTATTTTCCTTATCATTAGTTCATCCATATCATCAGTCTGCCTAGGTGACCTGTAAAAAGCTCCCAAATGCACCATTCTATTTTTACTGAACCTAATATCTATCCAAAGTGACTCAACTCCATCCTGCTTTATTGAAGTATTTAAACTTGAAACAATGTTGTTTTTTATATAGATAATTATTCCTCCACCAATCCTACCTGTCCTTTGACTAATGTACATATTATAACCCTGTAAATCAAATTCACTTATAGTGTCAATAAATTCTATTTCATTAACCCATGATTCAGTAACACATAATATATCTATATCTTCATTGCTAATATAACTAAATAGCTCATCCTTCTTGTTTGTAAGACTACAAGAATTTGTATAGAAACAATTTAACCCCCCTATCCCTGAAGCACCTCTTGAAACCTGAATGACCTCACCTCTATCGCCTTGGAACCTATTTCTGTTATCTGCCAAGTCCATTCTACTTTCAGTATTATAATGTCCTCTCATAATTCCCTGACCACTATTAGTATCTAGTGGGTTACTGTGGGTGCATCCTGTGGTGAGGCAGTGATTTGTTTGCTGCCATGTGCTGAAATGAGTGAATGTCAAGTAAGGAGCCCAGACTGGAGTGATGGATATACTGCATATATATGTTGAGGAGATTCATTGGATTACACAAATGTAGTTCCTATGTATTCTCATAGTGTATTCATTTTTATGTCAGCTGTAGGTCGTTTCTTGAGTGTTATTAAAAAGTTACTCTGGCATCCATTATTATAGTTAACATTGAAAGGGCAATATGTGTTGATCATATTTGAGTTTGTTGAATGTGAAGGTGACACAACCATTATCATTTTTCCATTGAGTATATGTATTCATAATAACTTGCCAAGGTGTATTACTTGTGCTAATCAACCTGTATGAAAGTTGGGAACCGATTTCTTGTAGTTGGTGTTAAGTGAAGTATTTAGTATCTTAATATAATTATTATTTGTTGATGAGGATGTGTTTAGGTCCTGCATGGTAAGTGAGTTGGATGAACCTTTCTTGTATGAGCTGGTAGATGATATCAAATACAATGCTTGTTGCGTAAAATGGGAAGAATCCATTTTGAGAGGCATTTAATGGGATGGGTGGGTTGATTTTAGTTAGAACTAAACATTCTATGATTTTGGAGGGTGGTTTGTGTGGCTTGAGAATGGCTATTATATGGTTGAACAAACAAGCAAAAAAACAATAAGAAAAAAGCAAGCAAGAAGAAGGAAGTACACACCCACTCCCCGGCACAGGAACATGAGAGCTACAACAGAGTTAAATAAAATGGAGGAGGCCAACCTCATCCAAAATGTTAGATAGTCTACAAGTCTGTGTACATGAACCCATTCCAAGTGATATGGACAAGCAGTAGCAATACCGCTCATTACAATAAAGGGACAGGAAACATGTGTGAAGATCGCCCAGAGTGGGGGATTAAACACAAGAAAATGCTGAACAGTCTGGGAGATTTTTTAAAATTTTAGGAGCCTATCTGGCGACTACCCACTTAGACACAAGTCGCCGCACTCACAACAGCAGGCACTAGGCTACTTTAAAATAAGAATATGAAAACAAAACAATGATAAAATGGGAAAATGGCAACAATTTGGAAGCAAGCTCTGGCATCGGGGGAGGTTCGCCTTCCCTCTGGGGCAGGAGCATGCGACCTACAAAGAAAGCAAGGAAAAAAACTAGTTAAATAAAGGGGAGAAGGCAGGCCTCCCCCCAAAAGTCTATAAGTACACAAGTCAATGTGCACGAACTCATCCCGAGTACAAGGGACAGGCGGTAGCGACCCCGCCCATCCAGGTACCGGGACAGGTAACGTGCGCAGAGATCGCCCCGACTGGAACATTCAATGAGAATGTGGTGAACAGTCTGGGAGACAATGCAGTCTTCACAGTAGGGCGCAGGCGAGCACTCAATCAAATGGTGGTGCGTCCAATTCGGAGATGACAGAAAGCAACCTAAAGCCTTCACGGCATTGGGGGAAAGGTCCATGGGAACAGTCGCGGCGCAATGGCACACAACTTTAAGTTACCTTCAGCCATCTCCCATCTTCTTGGCCAAGCAGCCCAAAGAGCTGCCCGCATTCCTGCCATGTAGTCAGTGTGAGGAACAGCGAAACGCTGGTCCGGTCCCCGAGTCCTCGCAGACTCTTTGGCGCGCTCATTCCCGCCAATTCTTACATGTCCAGGAACCCAGCAGAAGATAATCTCAACATCCGCCCGGCTTGCCAAAACCGTGGTGTCACAGATATCGCGAACCAGGGTATGCGGAGATTCCAATTCCCTGCAAGCACACAGGGCGCTTTGTGAATCGCTATAAATCATAATCCGGTCTCCGAACTGGGCACATCGCGTAATCTCCGGTACCAAGTGGTGTATTGCAAACAGCTCAGCCGTTAAGACAGGCGCAGAGCCTGGCAGAGCCCCGCTGATTTCAAAAAGAGGGGATACGGCATGGAAGCCGACCCTCTCTTGGGACTTGGAGCCATCTGTATACAATGGCACGGTTCCAGTGTGACACGAGGTGTGCTCCAAAAAGGTCGAACACAATATTCCCAGCGCTGTAGAAGCGTTGGGAGCAGAGGCGTGGCGACAAATAGCCAAATGTGGTAACCTCCAGGGTAGCGTCTTGGGTAGAACCAGGGGCGCCACTGGCCCAAGAGATATACCTAGCTCTCGAAGGAGTTTCCTAGCCCTAAACACAAAGGGTTTAGGGTATAACTGGCGTCTCTCGCCAGCATAGTCACCGTCGAAATTAGCTGCGAATGCATTGAGCTGATGGCGGGTGTAGTGAATCTAGTCCACCTTGCGCAATACACACTCGAATGCGGATGCATAAAACTCGCATCCATAATGGAGCTTAGAACGAACAAAGGATCAATAAAAAAGGAAGGCAGTAGCCCAATCAGCGCCCCGAGCGCTGAACGTCACGGAACGGAGAATGTCCATGGCGCGGGTACAACAGACCCTAAGGCTGCGAATATGAGCCTCCCAGGTGAGGCATCGGTCAAATACAAGACCAAGGAAACGGTGCGATTCAACCACATCCAGGCGCACCCCATTAAGAAACAAATCTGGGTCGGGGTGGAGCCATGGATGGCGGCAGAAGTGGAACGGAGAATATCCATAGCATGGGTACAACAGACCCTAAGGCTGCGAATATGAGCCTCCCAGGTGAGGCATCGGTCAAATACATGACCAAGGAAACGGTGCAACTCAACCACATCCAGGCGCGCCCCATTAAGAAACAAATCTGGGTCGGGGTGGAGCCGTGGATGGCGGCAGAAGTGGAACGGAGAATATCCATGGCGCGGGTACAACAGACCCTAAGGCTGCGAATATGAGCCTCCCAGGTGAGGCATCGGTCAAATACAAGACCAAGGAAACGGTGCGACTCAACCACATCCAGGCGCACCCCCATTAAGAAACAAATCTGGGTCGGGGTGGAGCCGTGGATAGCGGCAGAAGTGGAACGGAGAATATCCATGGCGCGGGTACAACAGACCCTAAGGCTGCGAATGAGCCTCCCAGGTGAGGCATCGGTCAAATACAAGACCAAGGAAACGGTGCGATTCAACCACATCCAGGCGCACCCCCATTAAGAAACAAATCTCGGTCGGGGTGGAGCCGTGGATGGCGGCAGAAGTGGAATGGAGAATATCCATGGTGCGGGTACAACAGACCCTAAGGCTGCGAATATGAGCCTCCCAGGTGAGGCATCGGTCAAATACAAGACCAAGGAAACGGTGCGATTCAACCACATCCAGGCGCACCCCATTAAGAAACAAATCTGGGTCGGGGTGGAGCCGTGGATGGCGGCAGAAGTGCACCACCTTACTCTTGGCGAGAGAAAATCGAAACCTGTGCGCTTTGGCATAGCGAGAGACGCAGTTCAATGCCTGTTGGAGTCGACGCTCCAGAGTTGGCATCTGGGCCGCAACAAAAGAGATCAAAAGGTCGTCCTCGTAGAGCGTAGCGAGAACATCTTCCGGCAGCACCGAGGTTATGGCGTTGATGCTCAGAGCAAAGAGTGTGAAACTGAAGACACTTCCTTGCGGGACACCCTCTTCCTGCTACATTGGGACGGAGAGGGGTCCCCACACCCATACACGGAATCAACGATCTTGCAAAAATTAAGATATAAACATTGGGAGGCGTCCCCTCGCCCCCATCGTGTGGAGAGTCTCCAGGCTATCGTATCGTGATGCTGTACCATAGGCCTTCTCCAGATCGAAAAACACCGTGGCGTAGTGCTGTCTAAGAAGGAAGGCCTCGCAGACCGCATTTTCCAGTCGGAGCTGAGCATCCGACGTGGAGTGGAACTTACGGAAGCCGCAGTGTACAGAAGACAGATGCCGGAGAAGAACTCAACGGCCTCATCTACTGACTAAACTCCTCGACTGAGAAAGATAATTCAGTCATTTCCTGAAATGCAGGCCACTGAGCCACCGCCAAGCACCACCGAGGTGGTCTCTGAGGCGGCAGTTGCCCTGAAAATGATATTTGAATGGGAAAGTGATCACTACCATTGAGGTCATCGACCAGCCCCCAATCAAAATCAGGCTGTGCATCCGAAGAGCACAAAGATAGGTCATTGCAAGAAAATGAAGCGGTTCTCGGACAGTGATGTGTAAACTCATCCACATTTAGGACACCTATCTCAAGCTCTTCGATCAGATCGGCAAGGACTTGCTCCCTGAGATTTATTGAGTAATCTCCCCAGAGAGGATGCCTCCCGTTCAGATCTCCAAGCAAGAGAAAGGGCCTCGACAACCGTGCCACGAAGCGGCGGAAGTTCCCCACATCGAAGTCAGCTGACGGTGGAATGTATGCTAAAATGATAGTATACCTCCCATCCAGGTGAAGCTGCACAGCCACTGCCTGAAAGGAGGTATCTAAAGTGAAATGAAGAACGGAGACATCATGCCGTGTGTAAACCACGCATCCCCCAGCCCGGCCATCCCGCGGTGGTGGGGTCGCAAGACCCTTATACCCCGGGAGGGCAGGCAGGGGGCACGCGCCTAGCATGGTCTCCTGCAGAAAAATAGCTAACGGGGAACGGGACGAGACGAGCCTCCGCAGCTCCTCCAAGTTGGCCTGGAGTCCATGGCAATTCCATTGAAGGAATATGCCCGACAGGCCTAGCTCGGAGACGCGGGGGCCCTCTTCGAACAGAAGACCCTCACGGCAATGGCCGTACGCTTCCCAGGGGCAGAACCCCGGGCGCTGTTGGACGGACAAAGCGCTGTCGCCTTCAAGGACTTATTGGGGGAGGTTGGGCTCGCCATGCAAGTCTTTTCCTCCCTCCGTCTCGAAACCTTAGGAGGGCGTTGCAGCTTCGGAGCTGGCAGGCCCTCTTTTTGAGGAACCACCATCTCCGAGCCACTCAGCCCACCACTAACTAGGCGTAGGCGAAGGAGACGAAGAACCTTTCTTACTGTCCTTCTTTCGAGGGACAGCTTTAGGAACCCAGAAAGATGGCCTGGCGACCAACTTCAGGGGTGATGCCTCCTGTGAGTCTAACGACTCGCTGGAGGCACGTGGCCGTTTGGCCTTATGGGAAATGGTCACACTGGGGAAAGAGGGGGAGGGAAACCCTGGTTTTATCCAGGGCTGGGTATGAACCCTTTTTGCTGCCAGCTTTACCAAGGGAGCGCCTGGGTTGAGTAGAGCCCACAGAAGGGCTCAGAATGGGCGCATAAACAACCATGCTCGTTGGCCTGGATGGGCCAGAAGCAGAGGGTGCCTTTCTAACTATTGAGGCATAAGACGTCCCATGCAGAGCAGGGCATGCCAGGACCAAGTCCTTAGCCTCGCAGAATGAGATTCGATCCTGTGCCTGAATGGCCAGGATTTCTTTCTCAAGGAGATATGGCCTTGGAGCAATTTACACAGACTTCGGGTGACCCCGACTTTGCACATCTACAAGAACGATTTGTATGGCCGAAGCGGTGACAGTAATAGTACAGCCGCGCCAGTGGCACGAATGCCTTCACGTGGTAGCGGTACCAACCGGCACACACTGACTCAGGGAGCTTGTCACAGTCGAACGTGACGAAGAGTGTAGGTGTGGGTCTCGAGGCCCCTCCCTGTTTTCTCATCACAGGTTCGACCTTGACCGCCCCATGGTCGGCCAGCTCTAAGGTGATATCCTCTATGGAGTAGTCAACGAGTTCCCTCACATTAACTACTCCTTTCTCAAAGTTCATGGTAGAGTGCAGCATCACACTCACTGGGATCCCATGAAGTATCCGAAGAGCACTTATCTTGGCCGCCTCGGCAGGATTCGCCGCATTCGCCAGAAAGCTCCCGTCCGAGAAATGGATCACCTTCGGCTCTCTACCAATTGCACTAGCTAATGCTCTTCTCTGATGGATCATGTAGCCCTTGGCCACCATGCTGCCATCAGTGGAATGAATAACGAAGAAGCGTTTAAAGCCAGCGGGCTCAAAAATGCCAGCTAACCACTGAATGAGGGGCCCCGATGTTATCAAGGCTCCGCCCTGTGCACCTTTGGTCTTAGTCATAGTCAGGGGTTCTGCACACGGGGGAGTAGAGGAGCCGGATGTGCCAATCTTGGCTTGGTTGCTTGCCAAAGTGGCAGCAGACCCATCCACCCCCGCAGATAGAGAGGAGGCCCGAGTATTCTTCTTTTTCTTTTTTGGAGAGGAGGGCAGGGAATGAACCTGCTTGTCACCTCTGTCAGCAGGAGCCCCCAGGCTAGATGGACCTGCTTCAGCCAGGTACTTCTCCGAAATGGAGAAGGTCCTGGCAGTCGTAGGGGCACCGGTGGGAGGAGATCCCTCCAAATCCTTGTACTGCCTCGGAAACCCTAGCCGTTTGAGGAGGACCTTTCATAGGGGCGGATTCTGGTTCGGTGCTTGGCGCCGAGCCGGGATTCCTCCCCATGGAAGGCCCTACCAACTGAGGCTGGGTTGCCTCAAGGACCATGTCTACCTCAGGGGGGTCTCCAGTTGGCCATCCCCCCCTAAGACATCGCAGGTCCAGTTGGCAGTATTATTGTCATTAGTCAGCTGGTGTGGGGAGGCACAGCCTGAAAGCACCTCCAGAGAAGGGGGTGAAGGGGAGTCCCCTACACCCGTAGTCGTACGAGAGGAGTAAGCCTCCTCTCTGGTTAGAGAAATATGGAGGGTCCACTGCGCAAGCATAGGGGAGCCATCCATTTTTTCGGTGGAGCTGCCCGATGGCGGCTCCATAAATGGTACAGGGGGAATTAAAGGGGGGGGGGTTCTCATCATTGGGCATAGTGACCCTCTTTTTATTACAGGATGCAATAGCACATCACCACTCGCAGTAGCCCGCTCTACAAGGGGTGCTAACAGGCCTGGCAGAGCCAGGTGCCGCCATTTAAGGCCACCCCTCCCACCTGGTGACCTGACAGCCCTTCAGCATGCTGGCTCCACCTTGAGCATGGCGTAAAATCAAGGATAGATGGTGAAGTGAGAAGAAAAAGGGATGTGAGGAAGGTATGGGTGGGGATGAAGCAGGTTGTTAAAAAAAAAATCCTGAACCGGAGCTAGGGGGTTAGGGAACGTTGTCCCCTCCCCCCTCAGCCCCGATCCGGGATAGTTGGCTGAGAAGAAGGTCAGCATCTACCCTGTGAAATTAGAGGCTGACCAGAGAAAGTTGTGGAAGAGGTTGTATCAAAAGCGAGGAAATACAAGGGTTTTGAAGGAAGGAGAAGAGGCTAAGCTGGGGTTGGACGGGGTGCTGAGTCCCGTCATCGCGGCGGCCAGGATGGCAAATCGCCACGCTGTTTGAGGAGGACCTTGCATAGGAGTGGACTCGAGTTTGGTACTTGGTGCTGAGCCCAGATTTGCTCCCATGGAAGGCCCTGCTGTTTGAGGCTGGGTTGCCTCAAAGACCATGTCTATCCTGGGTGGGGCCTCAATTTGGCCATCCCCCACTGGGACATCACAGGTCCTATTGGCAGCAGTGTCTTTAGTCTCATCTTGGGAGGCACAGGCCTTGACCCCCACTAGGTTTAGTATTCTAACCAGCAGTTCATTTGAGGGAAGCGACTGAAGGGGCCTGGCTTCGCTCTCCCCCCCAAGAGGGTTTGCCCTACTCAGCTATGGGCTGCCTGCTGGCTTTCTTGGCAGTCCTCTTGGAAAGTAAAGGGGGGACTGTGGTTGGAAACAGGGAGGTGCCCAGGGTGTGAGGGAGAGTCCCCTACAACCGTAGGCGAAGGAGAGGAGTTAGCATCCTCTCCAGTTAAAGAAATTTTGAGGGTCCTCTGTGTAAGCACAAGGGAGGGGAAACCTCTTTTTTTTTCTGTGGAGCTGCCAGAAGGTGGCTCCATGATTGTGAGGGGGAAAGGGGAAGGGTTTTTAAAAAAAATTCCATCAATGGGCATGGGAACCCTAATTTTCTCACAGGGTAAACACATTCATCACCCCTTGCAGTAGCCCGCCCTGAAAGGGGTGCATACAGGCCTGGCAGAGACAGGTGCCACCATTTAAGACCACCCCTCCTGCCTGGTGGCCTGGCAGTCCCTCAGCATGGGGGCTCCACCTTGGACTCAGCGTAAATTGATAGAGTTTGAAGAGAGAAGGAAAAGGGATGTGAGGAAGGTATGGATGGGGATGAAGCAGGTTGTTAAAACCCACCATCCCAAACCGGAGCTCAGGGGTTAGGCTAGATTATCCCCTCCCCCCCCTCAGCCCTGACCCGGGATAATTGCCTGTAAAGAAGGTCGGCATCTACCCTGTGAAAATAGAGGCCGACCAGAGAAAGTTGTGGGAGAGGTTGTAGGTGAAGTGAGGAAATAGGGGAAAAATACAGGCTATCCAGGCGCTGGGGCCGGACTCGTCAGCATGGCAACCAGGAAGGCAAATCACTGCGTCCCTTACGGGGTCGTATTGCTGAAGTGGTGGCAGTAATAGCAACTCCGCAGCAGTGGCCGATCTTAGCTTGGTCGCATTCAAAGGATGTTAGCGGCCTCATTTGTCCCTGCAGCCACCGTGGAGGAAGAAGAGCCCTGAATCTTTTTAGGAGAGGAGGGTGAGGAATGGACCCGCTTCTCCCCTCCCCAGCAGGAGCTGCCAGGCCAGATGGGCCACCCTCTGCAAGGTCCTTCGCCAAGATGGTGAAGGTCTCAACAGTCATAGGGTCACCACCCGGAGGAGGAGATGCCTCCACTCCTTGTGATGTCTTAGCAGCCCGATCCTTCTGCCGAAGGCCCCACACAGGAGCAAAATTAGGGTTAGTGTTTGATGCCAAGCCCGAATCTGCCCCCATGGAAGGCCCCACCTTCTGAGCCTGGGCTGCGTCAGGGAGCATGTCTATCTCAGGGTAGGCCTCCATTTGGCCATCCACCCCATGACATCACAGGTCTTGTCAGTTTTGTCCATGTTCTTTGGGGGGCATAGGCCTTCACTCCCGCTAGATTTAATATTAACAAACCTCTTAAGGGAGTTTGTCCTACCAAGCCGCTTCAACTGGGAGCGGCCGGTTATGGGCTGCCTGCTGGCTTTCCTAGCAGTCCCCTGTGAAAGCAAAGGCAGGACTGCCATATTTGAGCTGGAGTCACATGGTGACTGCAAGGAAGGGGGTGAGGGCGAGCACCCTGCACCTGTCGGCACTGGAGAGGAGTAAGCCTCCTCTCCAGTTGAAGAGTTATGGAGGGTTCCCCAGGGGGAGGGACCTCCAATTTCTCTGTAGAGATGCCTGAGAGCGGCTCCGTTGTTCTTAAAGGGGAAATGGGGAGAGATTTCGTTTTGACAAGTTTTCATTCATGGGCACGGTGACCCTTTTTTTTTTTTTACATGATGCAAACGCTAATCACCCCCCACAGTGGCCCGCTCTGCGAAGTGTGAGTACAGGCCTGGCAAAGCCAGGGCTGCCATTTTGGACCACCCCTCCCACCTGGTGGCCTGGCAGTCTCTCAGCATGGCGGCTCCACCTTGGACACAGCATAAAATTGATAGAGTGTGAAGAGAGAAGGAAAAGGGATGTGAGGAAGGTATGGGTGGGGATGAAGCAGGTTGTTAAAAACCCACCATCCCAAACCGGAGTTCATGGGTTAGGGAACATTGTCCCCTCCCCCCTCAGCCCCAATCTGGGATAGTTGGCTGAGAAGGTCAGCATCTACCCTGTGAAATTAAAGACTGACCAGAGAAAGTTGTGGGAGAGGTTGTATGAAAAGCGAAGAAACAGGGGGAAAACACAAGTGTTCTGAAGGAAGGAGGAGAGGCTAAGCTGGGGTCAGACAGTATGCTGAGTCCCGTCAGCACGGCAGCCAGGATGGCAAATCGCCGCGCCTCTTACAGGGCTGAGCAGAACCAGAGCCACTAGAAGCCCAAGAACTACAGTGAGCTCTCAAGTAGTTTCCTAGCCCTAGGCACCATAGAGATTGGCTGCAGATGCAGTGAGAGATGTTGGCAAATGATTTTTTTTTTTAATGAGCCCATCTGCTGATTGACTACTAGGGCAAAAAAAGTAGCTATAATCAGGCTAAAGTTAATACTAGGCTAGATGAAAAAAAAATATATGCAAAGATAAATAAGAAAGATACAAAAAACAAGAAGGAAACACACACTAGGGCATCAGGGGAAGGCCTGCCTCCCCTTGTCCAAGGAACATGTGACCTTCAACAAAGACAGTGAAATAAAATGGAGGGGGCCAACCTCCTCTAAAAAGTCAGATAGTCTGCAAGTTTGTCCCTTGTAGCAGCCCAGCTTGTCCTGATATGGAGACAAGTAATGTGCATGAAGACCACCAGGACTGGGACATTCAACATGAATGATATATGGAGTAAGTTTTCACTACTAAATGTGAATTTAATTTGCAAAAGTATTTAAAATTTTTAAACTTCATTGGATAGAACCAATATTTTCAACTTTATACTGGCAACATATTAGTTAGCTTATTGCTAAAAAATAAAGCAACAAAAAATCAGCAAATGATAGGGAAAATTCATTAGAAAATTTGAAATAGAATTGTTATCATTATTCTATATATTGAACAAATTCATATATTCCAACAATCTTAACTTTACACCGAAGTGTATATTTATCATGCATATAATTAATACCCCCATATCCTACTTATGCCAAATCAACAAATTTAAATATGTATAGGTAGTAAGTAGCCCTTTAACACTTAGAATTTAATTTTTGAAATAGATAAATATTAATACAAAGGAAAAATCAAGGCATTTGTAAAAATGTGCTTTAATGCTAAACAAAAAATATAGAGTAAATATTTAAGACAATTAGGCTCTGGAGTAATTTAACAATCTATATTTTAAATTAGATACAGCCATTAATCAAATGCAATAAGCATTAGTTATAAATTTCTTTTGAGGATGCAATCCTGAAAAATGTTAAGACCTTACTATACTATTAAGTGTGTACCATTCCTGCAAATTCAAGACAGCAATAGTTACTTAATTTAAAAGAGATTTTGAGATCATAACATACAGTCACTGTCACTTCTGTAAGAGGCTTCAGAGGTGTATAATCCAGGAAATTCTCTTTCAGATTCTCCATTTTCTTCTTCCATTGTCTTCAAGTTAACAATTGAGTAATTTAAAACCTCACCCCTTAAATTTAATTTGCAGAGCAAGTTAAACCCAATTGAGAGAAAGCATGTATTTAGGATAATGTAAATCAGTTTAAGGTCGAGCAGATGGTTTAGTTTCAGTAGTATTTAAAATTTTCTATATAGCTAAGGGTAGAAACATTAGTAAGAAATTTAGCAAAAGTGAGGACAAATTCAGTAGAGATAATGACAAATTTAAGCTTAAGCTAGCATTTTTTTATTTCTTAGGATTATAATGGACTAATTATAGTTTTTACTCAATAAATGTACATATAAACATCTACCAAAGTCTAATTTTTAAACTTAGAGGTTGTTCCAAAATTAATATCAGTTTTTTGAAACAATGATTTTCTTATATAATATTAAACAACCAGAAACTTCAAAAAGTATATGCAAAATTAACAAGGCATGAGCCTATTACTAGATAAATAGTGAGAAAATAAAAGTTTTTTGCAAATCTTTTTATTCAAGAGACTAGTTCTGGAAGTGGCTGGCCTCCATCTTCAGTCCAAAAATAATGATAACAAAAGCTTTATATATAGTCAGTGACAGAGTAAAGAGAAATAAGTATTTTTATACCTTCATAAATCAATTATAATAGACTTCCAACCCATTAAGTGAAGAAATTTACACAATAGATGTATATAAATGTAAAGTTAAAAGTTCTGTGCACAAAAAGGCATGAAACAATTGATATTCAGTAAACTTGAAATTAATTAAAACGGGGGTGAAAAAAGTATTTGTACAGAAACATAGACCTAACAAAATTCATTTTTTAAAAGGACATAACATACTATTAGCTGTGACAGTGCAAAGAAGCTTCTAGAGGGCTCCAATAATATGTACAGCAGTCAACAAGAGCTCGGGAAAGATTAAAATGCCATTCAGCATTATCATGGCAAAGAATAAAGAACTCTCCAATGACCAGAAAAAGGTGACCCTGAAGCTCGGTACTGATGGGCTGAGCTACTGGAAGATATCCAAGCAGCTGAAAATACCTTTCAGCACCAATGACTCTGTCATTCTGAATTAGAAAAAGGTGGGAACCATTGACAACCTTCAACATTCAGGTGCTCATTGGAAGATTTTAGAGCTACCCCTATGATGACTTGCTGGTGGCAGGAACATTTGTCACAAAGCGAACCATCAGTAATGAACTGAACCGGCATGATTCTAAGTCTCGTAGGCCAAGGAAGACACCTCTGCAGCTGAAGAGAGACAAGAGTTTCAAGGTTGAAGTTTGCAGGTGAGCATTTGGAGAAACCTGCTGAGTTCTGGGATAATGTCCTGTGGTCAGACAGAACAAAAATATAATTATTTGGCCATAACGATGGCTGTCATCTCCGGAGGAAAGACGGCAGTGCCTATGACCCTAAGAAGACCATTTCTAGCGTGAAGTTTGGGGGAGGGAGCATTATGGTGTGGGAGTGTTTCTCATTTAGGGAGACCGGCAATATCCACATCATAGATGGGACCAAGAAGTCAGCAATCTACAGAGACATTTTAGAAGAACATCCTTTCATTTCTGTAGAGAAGCTGGGACTTGGAGAGGGATGGATGCGATGCATAAAACTCACATATGTAGTCGAGCTTCGAATGAACAAAGGATCGATAAAAAGGTAAGGCAGTAGCCCTATCAGGGCCCCAGGTGCTGAACATCACAGAACAAAGAATATCCATGGCGCGGGTACAAGAGACCCTAAGGCTGTGAATATGAGCCTCCCAGGTGAGGCATCAGTCAAATTCAAGACTGATGCCTGAAAGGAAGTATCTAAAGCAAAAAGAAGAACAGACATCATGCCAGGTGCAAATCGCACATCCTACCAACCAGCCCCTATCCTGTGATGGTAGGGTCACAAAACCCTTATACCCCGGGAGTGTGGGCAGGCAACATACAGCCAGCATGGTCTCCTGGCCTAGCTTGGAGGAAATGTGGGGTCCTTCTTCGAAGAGAAAGCCCTCACGGGAATGGCCATATGCTTCCGGGAGGCAGAACTCTGGGCAGTGTTGGCCGGACAATGCACTGAAGTCGCTGTCACCTTCGAGGACTTATTGGGGAAGGTTGGGCTCGCCATGTGAGTCTTTTCCAGCCTCCGCCTGGAAACCTTAGGCAGGTGGGGGGGGGGGGGCCCTCTTTTCAAGGAGCCATTCGGGGGGGGGGGGCAGCTTGAAGGAACCCCAGAAGATTGATTGATTAATTGATTGTTTAAGGGCTATGCAACTTCAGTCAAGAGTTATTGTCGCCCGTAAGGAAAGGGGATGTGAAGAAGGTATGGGTGGGGATAAAGCAGGTTGTTAAAAACCCACCATCCCTGACTGGAGCTCAGGGGTTAGGGAACATTGTCCCCTCCCCCCTCAGCCCCGATCCGGGATAGTTGGCTGTGAAGGTCAGCATCTACCCTGTGAAATTAAAGGCTGACCAGAGAAAGTTGTGGGAGAGGTTGTAGGGGAAGTGAGGAAGTAGGGGATGAAATACAGGCTGTCTGAAAGAAGGAAATGAGGCTAAGCTGGGGCCGACAGGGCACTGAGTCCCATCAGCACGGAGGCCAGGAAGGCAAATCGCCACACCCCTTATGGGGAATCCCAGAAGATGGCTGGGTGACCAACTTCAGGGATGTTGCCACCTGTGAGCCAAACGACTTGGTGCAGGCGCGTGGCCGTTTTGCCTTGCCTTGAGGGAAATGGTTTTAACTGGGGCTTGGTTTGGACCCTTTGTGCGGTTAGCTTTACCAGGGGAGCGCCCAGGGTTGGTAGAACCCACAAAGGGTTCCCAAATGAGAGCGCAAATGACCCTACTCATAGGCCTGGAGGGGTCAGGACCAAGTCCTTAGCCTCGCAAAATGAGAGACGATCCTGAGGCTGAACGGCCAGGATTTCCTTCTCAAGGAGATACGCACCACATTGCTTTGAAGAAGCGGGGTGCGGCTCTCTGCAATTGACACACTTGGCCATGCAGAATTTAGACTTACACATGTTTCTGGTAACCCCAACTTTGCACGTTGACAGGAACAATTAGTATGGCTGAAGCGGTGGCAGAAAAAGCACCTTCGCAGCAGTGGCACAAATGCTTTCACACGGTAGCAATACCAACCGGCACGCAGCTACTCAGGAAGCTTGTCACAGTTGAATGTGATGAAGAGTGTAGGGGTGGGTCTCAAGGCCCCTCCCAGTTTTCTCATCACATGTTCGACCTTGACCAGCTCTAAGGTGATGTCGTCTATGGAGTAGTCCACGAGTTCCCTCGCATAAACTACTCCTTTCACCAAGTTCATGGTAGAATTTGGCCTCACACACACAGACGTGCCATCAAGTGTCCGAAGGGTCACCTCAGAAAGATTTGACGCATTCACCAAAAGGCTCCCATCCGAGAAATGAGTCACCTTCGGCTCTCTACCAATCACACTAGCTAAAGCTCTCCTCTGATGGATAATGTTGCCCTTAGCCAACATGCTGCCATCAGTGGAGCGAATAACCAGGAAGACTTTGAAGCCAGTGGGCTTGATAACACCGGGTAGTATCTGAATGAAGTGTCCCAATGTAATCGAGGCTCCGCACTGTGCACTTGTACTTTTGGTCTCTGTCAGGGACTCCGCACCCAGGGGGGCAGCGGTACTGGATGTGCCGATCTTGCCTTGGTCGCTTACCAAAGCAGCATACCCATCTGTCCTAGCAGCCCAGAGTCTTTTTAGTCCTTTTCTTGTTGTTTATCTTCTTTTTACAAGAAGAGGGTGGAGAATGAACCCGCTTCTCCCCTCCACCAGCAGGAGCCCCCAGGCCCGATGGACCAGTCTCAGCAAGGTCCTGGCGATTGCAGGGGCACCAGCCGGAGGAGGAGATCCCTCCTTGTACTGTCTTGGAGACCTAAGCCGTTTGAGGAGGACCTTGCATAGGGGCGGACTCGAGTTCAGTGCTAGTAGCCCAGCCTGGATTAGCCCCCATGGAAGGCCCTACCATCTGAGGTTGGGTTGCCTCAAAGACCTTGTCTATCTCGGGGTCTCCATTTGGCCACCCCCACTGCCCCAGAAGATCACAGGTCTCATTGGCAGCGGTGTCACTAGTTGATTATGGGAAGGCACGAGCTTTGCCCTACCAAGCCGCTTCATTGGGGAGCAGTCGGTTATGGGCTGCCTGCTGGCTTTCTTGGCAGTCCCCTTGGAAAGTAAAGGGGGAACTGCCGCTGGAAAGCGGGCACCTCCAGAGAAGGGGGTGAGGGGGAGTCCCTTACACCCATAGGCAAAGGAGAGGAGTAAGCACTTATTCCTCTCCGGTTAGAAAGATTTGGAGGGTCCCCTGTGAAAGCACAGGGGGGCGGGACCTCCATTCTTTCACTGGAGCTGCCCAAGGGCGGCTCCGACAGAGGATGGGGGGGAAATTAAGGGGATTTTTTTGTTACTCATCATTGGGCATGGTGACCCTTTTTTTATTCATGGGATGCAGACGCTAATCACTCCTCGCAGTAGCCCACTCTGCAAGGGGTGCATACGGGGCTGGCAGAGCCAGGTGCAACCATTTAAAGCCACCCCCTCCTGCCTGGTGACCTGGCAGCTCCACCTTGGGCACAGCATAAAAAGGATAGTGTGTGAAGTGAGAAGGAAAAGGGAAATAGAGGCCGACCAGAGAAAGTTGTGGGAGAGGTTGTAGGGGAAGTGAGGAAGTAGGGGAGAAATACAGGCTGTCTGAAAAAAAGAGAAGAGGCTAAGGTGGGGACGGATGGGGCGCTGAGTCCCATCAGCATGGCAGCCAGGAAGGCAAATCTCTGCGCCCCTTACAGGGTCAAAATGCAATGAATCCAAAATTATATACATGGACAGGGGTTACTTTTCGAGCCTAACAAGACAAGTCTACAGTAGCACAACATAGAATCCCTATTCATTAAAACTTTATGATAGAGTCACAAGACTAGTTTCAAGAGTAAGCTTTGTGGGCAACTAAGTTCAGTATTCTGACTTATTGAGGTCACTTGCCAAAATCCAGGACACTTTCCTCAACATAATCAAATGTACATAAAGAATATTGACACTATACAGTTTCTCTACATGTATTACAATCATGATAAGAGATAGCACATTGGTGCAATTTTAAAATTTCCGAATCAGTGAAAGTGACGAGCATTGCTCAAGTTCTTTGGGCTAACGTTTACTTGCCCTGAAAAGAGAAATAAAAATAATCTACTTTTATCTCTACATAAACTAACCTATTGGGAAAACACACAAAACAATATATACAGTTATAATAAAAATTAATCAGTGTTTACGCAAGGCAAACAGAAGTTACAGAACAATAAAAAAGAAGTCATGCAAAGCATAATGTGTTACCTGAAAGGGCCTAGTAGAAAAATAAGCAGAACCAAAATGCAGGCAGACTAGGAAAGGCATTAAGCACACACAATCATACAGGGTTGCACACACAACAGGACATCCTGAAACAAAAGGTTACTTTTAACTTCATGGAAAATTGAAGGAGAGGGGTAGACATACATAAATAATAAATATGCCCACTTCATAAGAGTAAACCTCCTATCCAGGTGCAGCTTCACAGCTACTGCCTGAAAGAAGGTATCTAAAGCAAAGAGAAGAATGGAGACATTATGTCGGGTGCACATTCGGCATCCTCCTGACTGGCCCCCATCCCATGGTGGCGGGATCATAAAACTCTTATACCCCGGGAGGGTGGGCAAGGGGCACGTGGAGAGCATGGTCTCCTGCAAAAAAAGAGAGCTGACAGGCAAGGGGAGGAGACGAGCCTCTGCAGCTCCTTCTAGTTGGCCTAGAGTCCACGGCAATTCCATTTGAGGAATTTAACTTCCAGGCCTAGCTCAGAGGAGATGCAGGGGCCCTCTTTGAAGAGACAACCATCACAGGAATGGCTGTATGCTTCCTGGAGGCAGAACTTTGGGGGTTGTTGGCCGGACAATGCGCTGAAGGGGCTGTTGCCTTCGAGGGCTTACCGGGGGAAGTTGGGCTCGCCATGCAAGTCTTTTTCTTCCCCCACCTCAGAACCTTAGGCAGGCAAGATGGCTTCGGAGGCAGGGTCCTTCTTTTGGAGGATCCACTGTCTCCAAGTCACCCAGACTACCACTGTTTGTGGGCAAAGGAGCCAAAGCTCCTTTGGTGCTGCCCTCATTTCAGGGGGGCAGCTTTATCAGCCCCGGAAGATGGCCTCATGACCAACTTCAGGGCTGTTGCCTCCTGTGGCCATTTCGCCTTACAGGAAATGGTCACACT
Organism: Ceratothoa steindachneri; assembly: GCA_963969495.1. Lineage (NCBI taxonomy): Eukaryota > Metazoa > Arthropoda > Malacostraca > Isopoda > Cymothoidae > Ceratothoa > Ceratothoa steindachneri. The sequence continues at coordinate 186,929,264 of OZ018320.1, forward strand.
GGGGGAGGAAGGGGGAACCCTGGTTTTAGCCGGGGTTGGGTGTAAAACCTTAATGCCACCAGCTCTACCAGGGAAGTACCTGGGGTGGGAAGAACCTGCAGAAAGGTTCTGAATGGGTGAGGAAACGACCGTGGCCAGGTAGCCCTTCGGCATGATGGCTACACCTTGGGCTAGGCATAAAATTGATAAACAGTAAAAGGAGAGAGAAAGGGTATGTGAGGATGGAGCGGGTTGTTGAAAACCTACCACCCAGGCCAGAGCTCAGGGGTGAAGGATCATTGCCCCCTCTCCCCTCAGGCTGTCAGAAAAAAGGAGAAGAGGCTAAGCTGGAGCTGGACAGAGCACTGAGTCCTGTCAGCACAGTTACGGGATTATAATCAGAGAAACAAACTACTAATTTAGAACTTATTACACTGGGTAACTTTGGCCCATCCATTCCTGCCATCTAGAGTAGCTCTGGCCTCATCTATGAAAAGGACTTCTTGGAAATTGATCTTCATGTACTTCAATGCCCAATCAATATGCTTCTCTTTGTGATCCTTGCTCTCCCATCTTACTTTCCCAGCCCAGGTCTCCCCACCCATTAGCCCTGCTACTCTCTCGAATTTCTTCGCAGATAAGGTCACTAACCTCCGCGCCTCCCTCCCTCAGCCTTCTGTCCTGGCTCCTGCCATTCTCCCTGACTTCCCACCTCAGCCGCTTATCGTTTTCCCCGCTGTGACCGTGTTGGAGCTTACAGCCCTGCTCTAGCGTTCTAAGAAATCGGGCTCCCCAAAGGACATTTTTCCGCCTAAACTGTTATGTAAAATTCTGCCTGCTATCCTCCCAACGCTTCTTCACCTGTTCAACACTTCACTTGCAACTGGTCTTGTTCCCTCTTCCTTCAAACGTGCCCACATCCGTCCGATTCTTAAAAAGCCTCAACTGAACCCCACTGACCCTTCCAATTATCGCCCGATTTCGCAACTTCCTTGCCTCTCTAAGGTTCTGGAGAGAGTGGTTGCTTCACGCATCAACAGTCACATGGTGGCCTGTAACATTGATGAAACCTATCAATCTGGTTTCAAGTCAGGTCACTCCACAGAAACCGCCCTTCTCAATGTGTCCAATTGTTTATGAAGATCCGCGGACAGGGGTTGTGCCTCCATCCTCATTCTACTCGACCTCTCCTCTACCTTCGATACTATTGACCATACCGTCCTACTTGATCGTCTCCACTCTTTTCTCGGCATATCAGGCACTGTGCTTGACGATGTTTCATCCGACTCTACCCCCATTCGCTTTGGAGTGCCACAAGGCTCTGTCCTTGGTCCTCTACTATTTCGTATCTACCTTTTCCCTCTTAGTTCCCTTCTCCGTAATCTCAGTCTATCCTTCCACCTCTATAATGATGACACTCAAATTTTCGTTTCCTCATCCCCCACGTCTCTTGCCTACTCTATCACTGACCTCCTGGCTGCCTACTCTTCTATTTCTGACTGGCTCTCTACCAACTTCCTCAGGCTTAATCACCCCAAAACTGAGGTCCTCCTCATCAGCACCCCTGCTGTTGTCAAAAAATCTAAATCTCTCTTTCCCTCGCTTACTCTGGGCAGTAATACTATCATTTTCTCTGACTGCGTTAGGAATCTATGTGTTGTTTTTGATGAGCATCTCTCCTTTAAGCCTCATATCCGCAATGTCAGCAAATCCTCTCTATGTTTCCTTCGTAACTTCTCTCGCATTCGCTCTCACTTTAATCGCCAAAGTCTTGAGACTGCTGTTCATGCCTTCATCACCTCATGCCTTGACTACTGTAACTCTCTGTTTGTGAATCTGCCATCCTCCTCTCTCCGCCCCCTTCAACTTGTACAGAACTATGCCGCCCGGCTTCTCCTCCGTCACCCTCACTTCTCTCCCTCGAAACCCTTGCTGCATGAACTGCACTGGCTCCCTGTCAGATCCCATACTCACTTCAAGATACTTCTCTTCACATTTAAGGCCCCGTCTTACCTCTCTTCTGCCCTCTCGCCACGCCATGTCCCTCGGGCCCTTCGGTCATTAAATGCACCTCTTTTGAATATTCCTCATTCATCCCTCTGCTCAATGGGGGACTGCTCCTTCTCAATCTGCGCCCCTAAGTTGTGGAATGCTCTTCTTGCTGAAATGAGGTCTTCTCCCTCTCTTACCACATTTAAGCATCTCCTGAAAACGCATCTTTTCAGTATTGCCTTGTCCCCCTCTTGAATTTCCATTCTCATCTCAGCACAATGTGCGCTCTGGGAAGGCCTCAGGCCTTGAAGAGCACATTACAAAACTTATTATTATTATTACTTAACACTTCTGGTCGTCTCTTTTAGGATTCTACACTGGGTGCTTCTGGACAAAGGAGAAACTCCATCACTTTCAAATATGGGAGCCCTTATGCTACCGAGGTCTTTTCTTACTTATCGACCTATTTTGTCGGATGTCACGGTGGGATACACTTCTTCTCGTACCTTTATCTTGCCTTGGTTTGGTCATGGGGTTTTCCACATATGCCTTCAATGTTCTTGTATCCCGACCAAGCTCTTGAGCTAATGCTCCAACAGATAAGCCTTCTGTGAGACCTGCAACAATCCGCGTCTTCTCTGTAGCTGTCAGACGTTGTTTCAGGGGCATTTTCGTACACTTGCAATAAAGCGTGAGACAGTTGAAAGCACATCAAAATACATAACAACATAACTTTGTATTTATTTTATCAATATGATTGAAATGTTAACTGTGTAGATATCTACTTAGGATATTACAGTGGACCAAGTTTCAGTTTGTACAATGTTTAATATTCAAAATATCAGCCAAAATTTTCACCTTCAATAAAGCGTGATACACAGTTTAGATAATGGGGTAGAACATGAATTTTCGCTCCTGCAATAATCTCACTCAGATTAGGGTTAGGTTATGATATAAAGGCATGACTGTTTTCTGGCTTTATTTCATCTGACTCTGAGAAACAGCCTTCATCCTCAGAGGATACTAATTTAAAGCAGGAGCAGTTCCGGAATTATTACTCAATGATCTAGGGCAATTTCCAGAAGCAGGGCTAGCAGACAGATTTGGATCAGCTGTCCCAAAAGAGTCATGAGACAATCCACTAGCCAATGTCCTAATTGTTGGCATTGAAAACAGAGATGGTTGGCTCTTGAACACTGATCAATCTGATGGCCAAGTTTCTTACAATACCTACCTCAGGCTGGTTGGGAGGTAATTTGATTTTCAGAACCTGCAGATTGGAGTCTACCAGACTGTGGTGAGATTAGGCTAGATTTACAGAATGTCCAAAATTCCTATTCAGAGCGGGTAGATTTCCAAAATTTTGAGCAGGGTCTATCAATACTCTGAAGGGCAGAAGAATGTTACAAAGCAGGGGTATAGATTTTGGGAGAATAAGTGGGAGTATGAATCTGAGGAAAAGGAACTGAATTGGGAATGAACCCATGTCTCAAACCAGGGTCAGGAAATTGAGAAACAGTGGTAGCAGGGTGAGAAGCAAACCTATTTTGCAACAGAGGTATGGCTCCAGGGTAACCAATCACCTTCGTGTTCGGATTTATTCAGACTCATTCAATCTTGAATTTTCTCTAGACACTTTAGGACAATTTTTGCATGTCATACAGAATGGGTAATTTCTCAACATTAGTACTGAGGTGACATTTTTCAGCTAACTTCTTTAGTCAGTTAGCAAATACTTGAACACTTTCTTCAGACTTGATAGCAGCCTCAGAAAATTTAGGAAAATCAAATCTCCTAAGTCATCTCTTCACTACCTCTACCCATTTCTGCAATTCATATCAGAAGAAGTGATAGTAGTAGTACCCAAATGGGAATAATTTCCAAGGAACTCACTCATACAATAGGACTCAAACTGAACCACAAACTTGGAAAATGAATACCCTTCAGAATAATCATATTTCTTTGGTTGTGGAATTTTTGGTTTAATCTGTTGAGCCATTAACTGGACTAAAACTGCCAATGTTTGAGAAATAAGCTGCAAAGAATTTCCATATGGTGGTTCAGGAGCAGAGTATTCTGAACAGAGATGAATAGGATCAGGGTTAACTGTGATAGGGCCTACCGATCCAGAATCCAACCACTAACTAGGTTGTGGAAGGAGGGAACCAAAAGAATTAGTCAGATACACCAGTCAAATGTGCTAAGGATAGTACTTAAGGAGATCTATTGAGACAGGTTTATTCTATCTTTCCTTTAGGAGTTACTAGGAAGAGAGCAATATATATTTAAAGTTGCATGGATTAGGTATGTAGACTGATATATAAGATGGTTGATGGTTTCTAGTGTACATATTCATATAGATTTTCTAGAATGGTAGTATGAAGCTGATGTTTGAATGCTTGTAGGGTTGGTGCTTCAATGACATGTGAGGGAAGAGAGTTCCAGAGTGGGGCGATGTGATGTGAGAAGAATCTTCGGTGAGCTTCCATTCAAGCATGTTGAATTTGAACCTTGTAGCAGTGACCTCTGGTGTTGCGATCATATGCCAGAGTGAAGAGGTCCTGAGGATGGATTACACATAGGCGAGGAAAGATCCGGTAGCAGTATACTAGATTGTGCCTTAAAGGCCAACCCTTGGTGAAGAACAGGTCTAGATTGGACGGATGGCACTGATGAGTAGGGTAGTATAAACAAGGTAGAGCAGGTTTGTGGCTACTCCTCCAGCTTTGGCTGCTGTTAGTCAGATGTAGTGATGGAACTTCAGATCCAAGTCAACCATCAGTCCAAGATCTTTATAGGAGGATACATGCTTGACTGGTCTGCCATCCAGGGAGTAGAGAGGATCCAGTGTTTGTTGGGATCAGGAGCTGCCAAGTGTAGGCCATGAATGGTCTTTTGCAGTCTCCTTCTTTTCTTATGTTCTTAAATCTAAAATGTAAATACTTATTTTCGGTAAATCTCAGACCCCAGGACTGTGAGGTGCTCGAGAGAATGTCAATGTCACAATGGAAGGTTTCTGATGGAGTTAGAGGATCAGAGAATGGTGAGAAGTGCAGGTACAGTTTGAGATCATCATAGCGATTGGACGTGTTCTCGGCGAGCTCTCTATTCAGTGACGTTTTTGACTTTTTGGTGTAATATATTTAAGTTCAGAAAGATAGTTAACTTTCCTTCTCAGTATGGCTGTTGCTTCGGATGATGTGAGTGTGCCTTTTAATGTAAGCAGTGAGTATGTAGTTTGTGATTTTTGTGGTGTTGAAAGAAGAGCAAATGTATCTGAATGCCCGGTTTGTTATGTGACTAGTGCAAATGTGGCTTTGGTAGAGGAGATGAGTCAGTTGCGTGATGAATGCAAGAGATTAAGTTGTGGTGGAGCGAATGTGAGTGTGTGTGTGTGAAGGGCCATTGTCCCACCCCTTTTCCAATACCCTCTCCCTCCCTCTGTAAGAATGTGTGTATGAACGGAAATGTTTTTTGTTTTGTTTATTCTTTTTATATATATAAATTGATTTCATGTTTAGTTTAAAATGTTTTTGTCTCTGCAGAGTTTCTTGATAAATTCTTTTTGCGAAAGTCCACTTTATAATTTTGCCAATTCAACAGGAAAATCCTTCAATTTGCAAAGAGTGGAGAATGTAGGATTTAAAGTAACTTAACTAAAGTTATTGTATGGCCCATTTGAAGGAGGAGGGCTTCTATATAGCCTCTTTCAACACCACAAAAATCACAAACTACATACACACTGCTTACATTAAAAGGCACACTCACATCATCCGAAGCAACAGCCATACTGAGAAGGAAAGTTAACTATCTTTCTGAACTTAAATATATTATACCAAAAAGTAAAAAATGTCACTGAATAGAGAGCTCGCCGAGAACACGTCCAATCGCTATGATGATCCTAGGTATTGTGCCCACTCGTGTGGCAGCTGGCAGGACTTTCCCTTTGGTACCACGTGAGGTCTTTTCTTTTTGTTGTTGTAGTCACGAATACTTTTTGTTCGATTTTACATAGAATTGTTTTTTTGGGATTGGTAGTTGTGTTTTTTCTTTAAATATAATAGTCTGAGTGTTTACATATATTGATTGATAGTATTCATAAGATAGGATTAATTGCATATAAATAAGTAACAAGATTTCTTGTAAATATTTACTCCATATTTTTTCTAAGCAAAGGACTGTACATATACTCCGTTTGATTTCTCACATCCGAATTAGTGTAGGAAGCGGGTTAGATCGACTGGGGTTATAGTCTAGATTTTTAGCCCGCTACAAAGTGAGTTGGTGAAAGAAAAGATAATAGAGAATTTAACTATGAAATGGATGGGCATTGGCTGAGCTCAGTAGAGGATGAGAAAGATCTAGGAGTAGTAATAGATAAGTTAAGTCATTAAGGTTTTCTAAGCAGTGTATTGAAGCAAGAAATAGGGCAAATAGAGTGCTGGGTTTTATTAAGAGAAATGTCAGTTACAAAAGTAAGGAAGTTATTCTTAAACTCTATAACTCTTATGTTAGGCCACATCTAGAGTACTGTATACAGGCATGGTCCCCACATTTTAGACACGATATTAACCTTCTCGAGTCAGTGCAACAGAGGGCAACAAAGATTATTCCTTCCCTGAGGCACCTTGAATATATAGATAGACTGAGGGTATTAAATATGTTCTCGTTCGAAAGGAGGTGGGTGAGAGGGGATATGATTGAGCTCTTTAAAAAATTTTCCGGGATAGATAAATTGGATGTTAGTAAGTTTTTTGAGTTAGATGATGGAAATCGGACTAGAGGTCACCACTTGAAAATTAAAAAGCAAGGGTGTAGGTTGGATTTAAGAAAATATTTTTTCACTAATAGAGTGGTAGACTTCTGGAACAAATTGCCGCGGAGGGTAGTAGGTAGTCCAAGTCTAAATGTATTTAAGAGTAGGTTGGATGAGTTTATGGGGAGGGAAGGTTGTGATGGTTCCTAAGTTTTGTATATATCTATAGCTGCAGGATTTAGTTCTTGACAAGCCTTGATTGGTGATACCCTTGTTTCTGGATGCAATCCTCTGGATGTAGTTTTCCTGTGAGTTTGGGTGCCTTAAAAAAGAGGCCGTTTGTCATCCGTGTAATTATGTTATGTTATGTTATGACTAGGGACTGGAGATAAAGAAGTGACTGCTGTGAATGATGAATGGTGGGTGAATATGGATAGAATAGATAGGTTAGGTCTGTGAGTAAGAGGGATATGGAACCTGTTAGGTTGAATAACAGATTCGATGCCCTGAGAGAGGAAGAGGTTGAAAGTGATGTGTGTGATGTAGTTGTGGCAGAAAGTGAAATAAGTGGTAGTTTGAACAGGAGGGAGGGTAATGCTAGGCCTAGGGGGACTAGGAGGATGACTGAGGTGCTTGTGATGGGTGACTCTCAGATTAGATACTTAGATAGGAAGTTGAGTGCAAGCAAATGGAAGGGAGAGTGTTTGTTTGCTGGGTGCCAGTGTAAATTATGTATCTGAGAGGTATAATAGTCTGGTGTCTGGGTATGAGAGGGATGCAATTGTGATTACATATGTGGGAGTAAATGATGTATAGAAGGTGGGTTCATGTGAGTTAGGAGAGAGGTACAAAAGGTTAGTTGAAAGGATGAGTGAAAGTAGAGTGAAAGGCATTGTTTCAGGTGTTTTTCTGAGATTGGATGTGGGGAGATAGCGTGGAAGGTATACATTCTAAAAGAGGTGCTTCAGGGATAGGAGGGCTGAGTTGTCTATAGATATAAAATGCGTATTAGAATCATGGGTTAATGAAAATAAATTTAATAACAACATGAGTGAATTTCAACTACAGGGTTATATGTACATTAGTCAAAGGAGAGATAGGACGGGTGGTGGGTTGATTATTTATATGAGAAATAGCATTTCTTCAAATCAAAATAATTCTATAAAGAAAGAAGTTGAGTCACTGTGGATAGATATAGGTGTCAGTAAAAATAGGATAATATACTTGGGAGCCTTTTACAGACCACCCGGACAGACTGTCTGTATTGATGAGCTAATGATCAGGGAAATAAGGAAAGGATGTGAAGTAGATACAGTTATTCTTAGGGACTTTAATTTAAATTCTGTGGAATGGGAAAATATGATAGGAAGGGATAGAGCAAGTTGTAAGTTTATAGAATACTTTGAGGATAATTTTTTTACTCAATTTGTTAATAAGCCAACAAGGGGTGCCAATATCTTAGATCTGGTTCTTTCAAATGATGATCACTTGGTTCAGGAATTGACTGTCAGGGATCATTGGGAAATTATGATCATCAGATGGTTCGTTTTAACTTGGGAATAGTGAAAGGTAGAACATCAACAAATTCCACAAAAACTCCAAATTTTTATAGGGAAGATTACAATAAATTACTAAACTTGCTAAATCAGATTCAGTGGGATATAGAATTCAGGAGGAAAAATACTTATGAGATGTGGGACACTTTTAAGACTATACTAAACATAGTCCAAGAGCAGTGTATTTCAATGAAGAAATATAGGAAGCTGTTGTGGTGGAATCACAAGATAGATCGGAAAATTTCTGAGAAGAAAAGGGCATACCAGAGATTACAGAGAGAAAGTACTTTTGAGAATTTAAACTATTATAGGTTAACTAGAAATGAGCTAAATAAGATTATTAAGAATAGCAAAAGGGCAGCAGAAATTAATTTAGATCAAAATCATAATAAAGATCCAAGAAAATTCTTTAGCCATTATAAAATTAATAACAAATCTAACAGTGATAAAATAGGGCCTATTAGATATGAAGGGGATTTGAAAGAATCTGATGAGGAAATAGTAGAGGTTCTTAATAATCATTTTTCTTCAGTATTTACACAAGAGAATCAAGATAGATTATTGATGGTAATTCTAGGTCAAGGGAAGTAGTGTTGAATACCGTTAATGTGAACAGGGAGATAATTAAAGGGCTTATATTGGAGTTAAATACTAGTAAGTCATCTGGCCCAAACAACATTCATTTTAGGTTACTCAAAGAAGGTGTAGATAGTATTGCAGTAGCTCTTGAGAAGTTATATACTAGATCACTAGAGTTTGTAGAAATATCTAATGATTGGAAATTAGCAAATGTAGTGCCAATTTTTAAAAAGGGAAGTAAAGAAGACCCGAATAACTTCAGGCCGGTAAGCTTAACTTCTATCGTTTTTGTTTACATTCGTGCTGGGCGCCGCCATCTCGAATTTCCGAATTTACATCAGTTAAATAATTACTAAATTAATTAAATAATAATAAAATAAATAATTACGGAATATTAAATAATTTAACGATAGTTTAGTTTATATTTACATCTGTGCTGGGCGCCGCCATCTCGAATTTTCGAACTTACATCAGTTAAATAATCACTAAATAAATTAATTAAATAATAATAAAATAAATAATTAATATAAATAAATAATTAAGGAATAATAAATAATTTAACGATAGTTTAGTTTATATTTACTGGGCACGGTAGATTTATATTTACTAAAAAAGTGATTTTAAGCCATTCTTCGATTATTATTTGGATACAAGATTAAGAAAACTAATCAGGAGCGTCTGTAGATTTGCTCTAGGGAAAGCCGTTCGAGGGGTCGACCCGCGGTTTTTCCTCTGGGTAAAACAAACCAGGAGATTGTACTTTGCAAGCAGTGCAAGATAGGACCATCCTGGCTAAGGCCAAGATTGGTTTAATATAAATATTTGTGAAACATTTGTGAAGTGTTCTCAAGTTGAAAAATAAGGTATTGGCTCTAACAAGATGGCAACGAATCAGGACGTAAACGGGGACAATAGCAACTCAGGATGTAAACAAACCAAGCATGGAGAGGAAACCAGATGTGGAAAGTGTGCTAAGGCTGTTTTGGACTCCCATCTAGCCCTATGTTGTGAGTTATGTGATTATTGGTATCATATCAGGTGTGAGGGAGTGCCAAAGGCGGTTTATGATTTCATGGTGGAAAATCCTGCTGGAAAACAGCTCACCTGGCATTGCAGCTTCTGCCAACGAGGTATAGTGAAAGTTAATGCTAAGATTAAGAAAATAGGAGTCCAGGTGAAGGAAATTGGCACAAAGCAGCAAATTTTGGAAGGAACAGTAGGTGAAATGAGGGAGTGTCTGACGGAGGACAGAGATAAATGTAAGCAACTTGAGGACCGTTTGGGGTTTGTTGAAGCCAGGATGGTGAGCCTAGAAGATCAGCTGGTACCTCAAGTCAACGGTAAAGTGAAAGCGGTAGAGGATAACCTTGCAGAGCTGAAAAATATGGTTAAAGATGAGGTCACGGTGCAAATCCAGCAAGTCGGCTCTAATTACAAGGATGCTCTGATGGCGGAAGCAAAGAGAGTAGCTTTGTCAGGAAATGTTGAGGACAACAGGCAACTAAAGAGTGAGGGAATTGTTGATGCAACTACAACAAGAATTCAGGACAGGTTAAACAGGCTGAAGAAGTTAGTATTGTATAAGGCCCCAGAAGAGTGGATCACTGGAATGAACTTAAATTTTAGGGAAGAGAAAACAAAACAGGATAAGTTGCTATTTATGAAGCTCTGTACTGAAATTGGAGTAGATTGTAAAAATGAGGATATAAGTGAAATTATGCGACTTGGCAAGTATGTGCCGATGTCTGAGACAAACTCTAATGTGAAGCTTAGGCCTATCCTGATAACATTAGAGAACGGACTGAAGGAGAAAGTGCTGAGGAATGTTCACAAACTGAAGAACTGTACAAATGAGGCGGTAAAGAATATTGGTGTTGCACATGACATGAACAAAGAGGAAAGGATTAGGGACAGCCTGCTGAAGCAGGAGGCAAAAAAGAAAAATCAGGGAGCAAGTGGATCAGAGTTTTTTCATGTGGTGAGAGGTCTACCCTGGGAGAGAGAAGTTGTACGTATCAGGAGGAGAGCACCAGGAACAACGGTGGAAGAGACGGCCTCAGGAAGGGACATGACAAGAAGGAACGAGGCACAAATAGCGGTGCCAGTGGAGGAACAAACCAAGACAAACGTGGATCTAGCAATAGTGCACAGGGTCGAGGAGAACGCCTAATTTATACATCAACTAGTGATGATGATAGCCGTAATAAGTTTAGTATTTTGCTTAGTAACGTGGATATATTTAGCCCAGACAAAGTGCTTGAATTACAAACAAGAATAAGTACCATGAGGGAGGCTCCCTCTGCTTTGGTTCTACAAGAGGTTAAGCCTAAGAATTTTCGGTTTGAAAGGGAACTTGTGGAGTATAATATTGATGGGTACGAGACTATTGAGAAAAATTTAGGGAAAAATGATGATGGACGTGGTCTCTTGATATATGTAAGAAAAAGTTTGCCATATAGTATTCTTAATTTTAACCAGCACTATTGTGAATATTTAGGTATAAGAATCGGGACACAGCCTAATAATGTTGTACTTGTATCAGTATACAGAAGCCCTAACAGCACGGAAGAAAGTAATCACAAGTTGCTAAGTTTAATCAGTGAATTTAATGATTTAGATGATAAATTTAAGGTATTGTGTGGGGATTTTAATCTACCAAACATTGACTGGAGATTTTGGACCAGCACAGAGCAGTTCAGCCAAGTTTTTATAGAGAAAATACGGGATGGGTACCTATTTCAAAAGGTGGATGAAGTAACAAGATTCAGAGAGGGGTCTGCTGGGAATATACTTGACTTGGTATTCTGCAATGATGATCAGTTGATTGAGGAAGTGTCAATTGATAGCCCTATTGGGAAGAGTGACCATGGGTGTATATTATTCTCTTGTGACTTGGAGATTCAACATAAGTATTCTGAGAAAATGGTATACATGATGGAGAGAGCAAATTGGGGGAAACTAAGGGACTTAATGAACATTGATTGGAAGGACTATCTAAATGATCAAATGTGGATGAAATTTGGAACAAATTTAAGACAAAGCTATTTGGAGATGTAGATAACTGTATTCCAAGAGAAAGTTTAGGGTGGAGCAAAACAATAAAGTACATAAAAAGTACACTCAGAATAAGAAGTTGTGGTCCAAAATTAAGAAAAAACGTAGGTTATGGTCAAGACTAAAGCAGATCAAGACAACTGGTGCAGAAAATTATGTTGGTGAATTAAGCAATGTGTACGATAATTACAGAAGGATAAATAATCAAGTAAGAAGAGCCACAAGGAATGAAGCAATCAAACAAGATAAATTAATAGCTAAAAATGTTAAGGAGAACCCTAAAATATTTTGGAAAGCTGTGCAGTCTAAAACAAGGAGTACTTGTACGATACCAGAGCTGTATATAAATGAACAAAGGGATGAAAAAACCAAGGGAGATATGGAGAAGGCCGAAGTATTGTCAGAGTTTTACTGCAAGGTTTTCACGGAAGAGCCACAGGGGGAGGTCCCAGAGATAGAGGTCAAGGAGGTCCCAGTACTGGAGGAAATAACATGGACAGAAGAGATCATAAAGCAAAAGCTTGATAGCCTCAAGCGTAACAAGTCATCAGGGCCAGACGGTATACACGCTAGGATCATTAAGGAATTAGCAGAACAATTAGTGGCTCCACTGAAGATCATATTCGAACTCTCCTTCAAAAATCGAAAGTTGCCGGAAGAGTGGAAGAGGGCTAATGTCACAGCAATTTTCAAGAAAGGTGATCGAAGCGACCCCAGCAACTACAGACCGGTGAGCCTTACTTGCATCATTGGAAAAATCATGGAATCAGTCATCAAAGACCGTATCATCACACACATGAAAGAAAATAACTTGTGCAGCTCAAAGCAGTATGGTTTTGTTTCTGGTAGGTCAACAACATTGCAAATGCTACAAGTAGCCAACAAATGGACTGAAGCACTGGATGAAGGATGGGCTACAGATGTCGCATATTGCGACTTTATGAAAGCCTTTGATAAGGTTCCCCACCAAAGATTGCTGAAAAAGTTGAAAGCCTTTAATCTGGGGCCCAGTTACATGGGTTGGATTGAGTCTTTTTTGTGTGGACGGCAGCAGAGAGTCATGGTTAATGGTGAAAGGTCCAGCTGGAAGAGCGTCATAAGCGGGGTACCGCAAGGCTCCGTACTCGGACCTCTGCTGTTCGTCATGTACATCAACGACCTACCAGAATCGATGTCCAATGAGAGCCAACTATTTTTGTACGCTGATGATACGAAAATATTCAGGTCTATTAAAGATGCTGATGAGTGTAGAAAACTACAGGATGACATGGTTGACCTTAAGGAGTGGTCAAATAAGTGGCTCTTGAAATTCCATCCTGATAAATGTAAAGCTATGAGGATTGGTAAATCAGAAATACCACATGGTGATTATGTCATGGAGCAGAGCTTAACACTCACCAATGAAGAGAAAGATCTAGGGGTAAAAGTTGACAAGGATCTGAACTTTGAAAAGCACATATCAGGGAAAATAAATTCGGCTAATAGAATAGTGGGTCTCATACGTCGTACCATATCGTGTCTTGATGAAGAGGTCTTTCGATCATTGTTTGTGGCCTTGGTCCGACCAATCCTGGAATATGCAAGCCCAGTGTGGAGCCCTTATAAGGTAAAAGACATAACAGCACTGGAAAATGTTCAAAGAAGAGCTACGAAGCTAGTACCATCCCTGAAGGACTTGTCATATGAGGAGCGTTTAAGGAAATTAAAGTTACCAACACTGGCATACAGAAGAGCTAGGGGTGAAATGATTGAAACTTACAAAATATTGCAAGGGGTATATGATGAGGTGGCATGTCAGGGGCTTTTTGAGCTGCAAGAGGATGGTCGCACCAGAGGACATAGCAAGAAGCTTTACACCAAGAGGTCAAGACTTAATATTAGAAAGAACTTATTCTGCAACAGAGTAGTAGAAAAATGGAATGACCTACCAGAATACGTAATATCTGCTGAAAATGTTTTGAAATTTGAAATTGCACTTGATAGGGTATGGGGTGGCCAGCCGATAAAGTATGACTATAGGGCTAAATTAGAAAAAATAGAAACGTCCACCCAAGACACACAACTAACGAGGTCATTGATGAGGAGCCGGGTCACATAGACTGAATAGCCTCCAACCCGGGCAACGTCTGTGAGTATCTGTGTGAGTAAAATCCTTGAGAAGATAGTTAAGGGGATTTCTGACCATCTAGAGTGTGGTAGGTAATTAAGTGATGCCCAGCATGGGTTTAGAAGAGATAGATCATGTTTAACAAATTGACTGGATTTTATGGATTATGTTACTAAACAATTAGATAATGGAGAGAATGTTGATGTATTTTATTTAGATTTTAGCAAAGCTTTTGATAAGATTCCACATAGGAGACTAAAATGCATGGGATGTGTGGTAAAGTTTTGCATTGGATAACTGAATGGCTGAAAGAGAGGAAACAGTGTTGTGCTGAATGGGGTGAAGTCACATTGGAGGGACAATATGAGTGGTGTACCTCAGGGATCTGTTCTAGGCCCTTTATTATTCATAATTTATATAAATGATCTTGGGAAGGCTGTAAATAGCAAAGTGTCAATTTTTGCTGATGATACTAAATTGGCAGCTGTAGTCAAAGAAGTTGAGGGTAGCTTTAAATTGCAGTGACTTAAATAAGTTATTAGCTTGGGCTCAGAAGTGCCAAATGACTTTTAACCTTAAAAAATGCAAAGTTCTTAACATGGGAAGAGATAATAGGGAATTTAGCTATGAAATGGATGGGCATTGGTTGAATTCAGTTGAGGATGAGAAGGACTTCGGTATACTAGGAATAGGTCACTGAAGTTTTCAAAGCAGTGTATTGAGGCAAAAAATAGAGCCAATAGGGTGCTAGGATACATTAAGAAAAATGCTAGCTACAAGAGTAAAGAGGTTATCCTTAAAATCTACAACCTGTATGTTAAGCCACATTTAGAATACCATATACAAGCATGGTCATCACACTTTAGAAATGACATCAACCTGCTAGTCAGTACAAAGGAGGGCAACAAAATAATACCTTTCCTGAAGCACCTTGAATATGAAGATTGACTGAGGGTACTAAATATGTTCTCATTTGAGAGATGTGTGAGGGGAGATATGATTGAGCTTTTTAAAATCTGTTCTGGGATGGATAAGATGGATTTTAATAAGTTATTTAAGTTGGAAGGTAGTAGTAGTAATAGGACTAAGGGTCACCACTTAAAAATTAAAAAACAGAGGTGCAGGTTGCATGTTAGAAAATATTTTTCACCAATAGAGTGGTAGATTACTGGAATAGTTTGCCATCTGAGACAGTAGACAGTCCAAACTTGAATGTTTTCAAACGCAGATTAGATGATTATATGGGAAAGGAGGGTTAACTTTGGGGAGTATTCTGGACTCATTCCTGTGAATGCAGTTTCTTATTATTGTATATTACGATTGATTTGGATTTTGACAAGTTTTGATGATAATGCTTTTTGCTTTTGACACATTCCTGTGTATGGTTTGAATTGTATATTGTAGATGCATGATCGGACACAATCCTATGGATGCATTTTGTGGGTGGGTTTTGACAGATGTGGATAACCTTTTATAGGCCCTTGTGGCTTTTGTCATCTGTGAAATTATGTTATGTTATACAATGAAGTTGATGAAGATGAGAAAGAGAAGGGGGCAGAGGACAGAACCCTGAAGTATTCCGCTCAGAACAGGTTGGACAGTGATTTTGTGGCCACCAATGAAGACGATGATTGAGCGATGGTGAAGAAAGCTCTTTATCCAACTGAGCAGTTTACCCGAGATACCAAGTGTGGGACAGTAACAAATGCCTTGGCATAGTCTTCGACTGACCTTCGAACAGGTAGCACGTGTTTTATAGAGCTCTCAGTCTGTTGATCTATTTTTCAGATTTTTCTATAGTTTGTTTGTTTTTTGTTTTTTTTCTCACCACAATCAGCCAAAGCTAAGTTGCTCTTCTTTTTTTTCTTATTGCTACTTAAATTCTTTCTTTGTTTGAATAAGTGATGGAGTTTGGGGATGAAAGTGAGCATGAGTGTCGGAATGTATGCATTGATGTGGTGTATTAGGTGAGGGGTATACATGTGTTGTATGTGGGCTGCGTGAATGCATTGTAGATTTAGAGGGGATGAGAAGGCAGGATTTAGACAGGATATGTAGGCTGGAGGGGTTAGTTGCTGAGCTCAGGAGGGAACTTAGTGTTAGGCCTAGATTTGGGAATAGGTTAGGTGGTGAGGTAGGCCAATTAGATGTTTCAGGTGAAGGTAGAGGGCCGGTGGAGGAGGTAGGATATGATAGTTCTAGTGATAGTGAAGTTAGCCCCCTTAGATTAGTTAGAAATAGGCCTAGTGAGGATGGGGGACAGTGGAGAGTGGTTAGGAAACATGAAGCTAGGGAGGCTTCTCCTGTTCTTTGTGAGAATAGGGTTGCCTCTGTTGAGGTGGTTAGCCAGGGGGAGAATAGGTGTGTGAGTCAGAGGGACACAGAACCTATTAGCTTGACTAATAGATTCAGTGCCCTAAGAGAGGAAGTAACTGGAAGTGATATGACTGATGGGGGTGGGGGTGGAGTTCGAGTGACTGGTAGTTTGAATGAGAATAGGAGTGGGGATGGAGTTAGGTCTGTGGGGGTTAGGAATAGGAGTCTGACTGAAGTGCTTGTGATGGGTGATTCGCGAGTTAGATATTTAGATAGGAAGTTGAATGCAAGTAGATTGAATGGTTTGAGGGTGTGTTTGCCGGGTGCTGGAGTGAGAGATCTGTCTGATAGGTATGAGGAACTGGTGTCTGGCTGTGCAAGGGATGCTGTTGTGATTACACATGTAGGAGTGAATGATGTGAAGAAAGTGGGTGCATGTGAGTTACGTGAGAGGTACAAGAGGTTGATTGAAAAGGTGAAAGAAAGTAGAATGAAAGGTGTTGTGACAGGTGTGCTTCCAAGAATGGATGTTGGGGTAGAATGGATGTCTCGTGCAATTGGTCTGAATGATTATGTGAGGAGGATGTGTGAGATGGAAGGTGTCATGTTTGTGGATGTGTGGGATAGGTTTGTTGGAATGAAAGAAATGTATGCGATGGATGGACTGCATTTGAGTAGGAGGGGGGTAGATGTGTTGTGGGAGGAGTATGATCGTGTTATTAGGTCTTTGCGGGCGGGAAACTAGATACTAATAGTGGTCAGGGAATTATGAGAGGACATTATAGTACTGAAAGTAGAATGGACTTGGCACATAACAGAAATAGGTTCCAAGGCGATAGAGGTGAGGTCATTCAAGTTTCAAGAGGTGCTTCAGGGATAGGGGGGTTAAATTGTTTCTATACAAATGCTCGTAGTCTTAGAAACAAGAAGGATGAGCTATTTAGTTATATTAGCAATGAGGATATAGATATATTATGCGTTACTGAATCATGGGTTAATGAAATAGAATTTAGTGACACTATAAGTGAATTTGATTTTCAGGGCTATAATATGTACATTAGTCAAAGGACAGGTAGGATTGGTGGAGGAATAATTATCTATATAAAAAACAAGATTGTTTCAAGTTTAAATACTTCAATAAAGCAGGATGGAGTTGAGTCACTTTGGATAGATATTAGGTTCAGTAAAAATAGAATGGTGCATTTGGGAGCTTTTTACAGGCCACCTGGGCAGACTGATGATATAGATGAACTAATGATAAGGGAAATAAGTAAGGGATGTGAAACAGATGCAGTTATTATTGGGGACTTCAACTTAAACTCTGTGGACTGGGAAAATATGATAGGTAGGGATAGAACAAGTGGCAGGTTCATAGAATGCTTTGAGGATAATTTTTTGAATCAATTTGTTAATGAGCCAACGAGGGGGGACAATATATTAGATTTAGTACTTTCTAACAGTGATCATTTAGTTCAAGAATTGACTGTTGGGGAAGCATTGGGAAATAGTGACCATCAGATAGTTCGTTTTAACTTGGGAATTGAGAAGGGTAAAATAACTGAGAATGCTGAAAAAGTTCCAAATTTTCATAAGGGAGATTATGTAAAACTTCGAAGCTTGCTAAATTTGGTAGACTGGGATATAGAATTCAGAGGTAAAAATGCTTATGGGAGGTGGGATACTTTCAAGCATATAATAAATGTAGTCCAAGAACAATGTATCCCAATGAAGGCCATTAGGAACAAAAGTAGGAAACCATTATGGTGGAATCAGGAGATAGCTAGAAAAATTTCAGAGAAGAAAAGGGCATATAAAAAATTACAGGTAGAAAATAATATTCAAAATTTAAGTGATTATAGAATGGCTAGGAATGAGTTAAATAAGATTATAAAGAAGAACAAAAGGGTGTCAGAAATTAAATTAGCTCAGGATAGCAACAAAGATCCTAGAAAGTTCTTTAGTTACTATAAAACTAATAACAAGTGTGGCAGAGTTAAAATAGGACCTATCAAATATGAAGGGTTTGTGAGAGAAACTGATGAGGAAATAGTTGAGGTACTAAATGGTCATTTTGCATCAGTATTTACAAAAGAGAAACTAAATAGTCCTATGTATAGTACTCATAGGTCAGGAAAAGAGGTGTTTACTAACATTTGTGTGGATCGGAGGATGATAAAAGGACTAATAGGTGATTTAGATACTACCAAGGCCTCCGGCCCTGATAATATTCATTCTAGGATACTTAAGGAAGGGGTAGAAAGTATCTCAATAGCTCTGGACAAGTTATATACTAGGTCATTGGAATATGGAGAAATACCCGATGATTGGAAGAGAGCGAATGTAGTCCCCATTTTCAAGAAGGGTAGTAAAGAGGATCCAAATAACTTTAGACCGGTTAGCCTAACTCCTGTAGTCTGTAAAATTCTTGAGAAAATATTTAAAAAAGGGATTTGCCAACATCTAGAGAGGGAGGGGTTAATCAGCGATGCTCAGCATGGGTTTAGATCAGGTAGATCATGTTTGACTAACTTACTAGACTTTCTGGAGTTTGTAACAGATCAAGTAGATAAGGGAGAGAATGTAGATATAATTTACTTAGATTTTAGTAAAGCATTTGATAAGGTACCACACAGGAGACTAGTTCATAAATTAAAAATGATTGGGATATGTGGGGGTGTTTCAAATTGGATAGCTGAGTGGCTGAAAGACAGGAAGCAAAGGGTAGTGCTAAATGGTGTAAAGTCAGAGTGGAGGGATGTTATCAGTGGGGTTCCTCAGGGATCAGTTCTCGGTCCATTATTATTTGTCATCTATATAAACGATCTTGGGGAGGCAGTTAATAATAAAGTGTCAATTTTTGCGGATGATACTAAATTAGCAGCTGTAGTTAGAGATATTGATGATAATTTTAAAGTGCAGGGGGACTTAAATAAATTGTTATCCTGGGCACATAAGTGGCAAATGACTTTCAACCTTGATAAGTGCAAAGTTATTAACATGGGAAAAGATAATAGAGAATTTAACTATGAAATGGATGGGCATTGGCTGAGCTCAGTAGAGGATGAGAAAGATCTAGGAGTAGTAATAGATAAGTCATTAAGGTTTTCTAAGCAGTGTATTGAAGCAAGAAATAGGGCAAATAGAGTGCTGGGTTTTATTAAGAGAAATGTCAGTTACAAAAGTAAGGAGGTTATTCTTAAACTCTATAACTCTTATGTTAGGCCACATCTAGAGTACTGTATACAGGCATGGTCCCCACATTTTAGACACGATATTAACCTTCTTGAGTCAGTGCAACGGAGGGCAACAAAGATTATTCCTTCCCTGAGGCACCTTGAATATGAAGATAGACTGAGGGTATTAAATATGTTCTCGTTCGAAAGGAGGTGTGTGAGAGGGGATATGATTGAGCTGTTTAAAATTTTTTCCGGGATAGATAAATTGGATGTTAGCAAGTTTTTTGAGTTAGATGATGGAAATCGGACTAGAGGTCACCACTTGAAAATTAAAAAGCAAGGGTGTAGGTTGGATTTAAGAAAGTATTTTTTCACCAATAGAGTGGTAGACTTCTGGAACAAATTGCCGCAGAGGGTAGTAGGTAGTCCAAATCTAAATGTATTTAAGAGTAGGTTGGATGAGTTTATGGGAAGGGAAGGTTGTGATGGTTCCTAAGTTTTGTATATATTAATATTGTTTGTATATATCTATAGCTGCATGATTTAGTTCTTGACAAGCCTTGATTGGTGATACCCTTGTTTCTGGATGCAATCCTCTGGATGTAGTTTTCCTGGGAGTTTGGGTGCCTTGAAAAAGAGGCCGCTTGACTCGGATGACCTATGATGAGCCCTTGTGGCTTTTGTCATCCGTTATATTATATTGTGGGGGACTTTGATTTTGTCTTCCCCTGGTGATGGTGCTTTTTGTGGGTGGGTTTTGACGGAGGCGGATGACCTTTGATAGGCCCTTGTGGCTTTTGTCATCCGTGTAATTATGTTATGTTATGTTATGTTATTTCCATAGGCAGATTATGGCTTATGCTTCGATCCAAACCTCTATGGCCTTAAGAAGATTAATTGTAGTGGATTTTCCTGAGGTGAACCTGTATTGTTGATTGCAGAAGAGATTGTTTGCTTTGAGGTGTTTTGTAATGTCTTCTGCAAAAATGTTCGGTAAACATGAAGATCGGCGGCGAGCCAAAAAAAGTCAGCGGGGGAGGGGGGTATGTTTCATTCACCTACGCATGCATATTCATGCACATTTGGTTAAATAAAAATGTTAGAACATTATTCTATAAACAATTATGATTTTATACTGGGGGACTGTGCCCCCCACAATTAATTGAAACTCAGGATCATTGTAGGGGGGGTCCCCCTGCAGTGATAAACCCCCCACGAGCAATCCCTTTGAATTTACTCCAAAAAGGTGAAATATATTAGAACAGGGATGAAATATTTTGCGTCCCATCATTCGCACCGCCGATCTTCATGTTAACCAAATGTTTTTCAAGGTTTTACAAATAATTAAGGTAAGTGAAACTGCTCTATAATATGGTTTGATTTGTCACCTTTTTTGTATATTGGCATCAGTATCGCTAATTTTCCACTGCTTCAGTACCTCTCCTCCCTCTAGACTGGCATCAAACAGGATATTAAATGGTGCTGCTAAGATCTCTGCTATTTTGTTAAGTAGATGAGGATGTATTTGGTCTGGTCCTGTTAATTTATCGATTCTGTTTCTTGACAAGTGGTTTAACCATTATACAAGATTATAACATGCTTCTAACTGTTGTGTCATTGGGGCGGAGTTACCCGAAGGGTGAGACCATTAATGGTATTCTGAGTCCCTGGTACATTACACCCAGAACCTCAAAAAAAAATGAGTGTGGGGACCACTGGAGGCTGACTGTGAATTAATTAATGAAAGTGATGAATTGTGTGGTAGGTTTATAAAGGTGAAAATGTTTTCTAGTTTGCCCTGGTGTTAGGGCATCACTAGCATTCTTATTATTTTTATTTCCTAACGTATTCTTCCTCCGTCAGTATTGGTGCTGACTGTCGTTGACAGCAAGGTTCCTTCAGTTATATATTTTTATTTGTTTAGTTTAATATATTCCAGCGTCGTAGCATTCAAGCCTTTCAATGTTTTTTGTCATGCTAAATATCTCTAGTAAAATTTTATTAAGTTTTTCATTTATTATTTTCAATTTGAGTAATAGTTTGTGCACTTCGCGTCTTTTCGTTTATTTTATTCTCTCTTCCACTTCTTGTTTTAATTAGTTAGTTTTGATGATCTGTGATTTTTCGATATAAATTTGAATTGGGCACTTCGCCTCTTTGTTGTTAATATGAATTATTTTATTTAATTTTGATTAAAGTTAAATTTGGGCACTTCGCCTCTTTTTATTTTAAATTTTTAATATGGGCACTTTGCCTCTTTTAAAATTAGTTAATTTGGATTTAATGAGTTTGGGCACTTCCCCTTTTTTTAATTTGAGAACTTCACCTCTTTTGTTAAGGTTAATTAGTGTTTTAATCTGATTCGAGTTCATTGAGGTCATTTTCCTTTGAGTACTACTAAGTATATATCGGTAGTACGTTTTCTCTCGCGCAGGTTCTACCGCTCGGGAACAGAGCTGTTCTACCAATTGCGCGTCTTCTGTTTCCTCGTACGTTCAAATCGATGTTTATTGTCGGGAGTATTTCCTGACCGATTTTGTCCCGAGTCTTTCTGCCTAGACTTTGGATATCCATATTGATCGGTTTTAGTTCGGTTCTTTGATGTAGAACCGATTGCTGAATACGGTCGATTCTTTGCGTGCCAGTTATCAGCAGTGTGGCTTTATTCTGCATCCTCTGCATCATTCTGGGGGATGTACAGCTTGCCATCTGCGTGATCAGAGCCGGGTACACTAGGACTGAGCGTACCAAGGACATGTACAGTTTTTTTTCTTGTTTGGCACGCTGAGGATTCGGAAACGGTAAAGTTTCATCAGCTCTCTTTTGGCTAGGGAGACTCTGGTATTTACGTGAGCCTTGTAACCAGATTTGTAGAGTGGTAAACCCAGGACTTTTCCCTCGTTAGAGTACGGATAGAGTTCGTTGTCGACAATGACGTCGTCAAATTTCCGGTGGTTCATTGGAATTATGGTTAACTTCTGGCGGTTGGTCTTAATCTTCCACTTTTTTCATAGCGATTGATGTTGTCAATCTCGGCAGCTGTCGCCCTTACCTGACTTCCAGAGTTCCTGAATGGACTCAGGACGATTTGAGTGATGTCATCTGCGTATTGCAGATACATCGAATCGTACCTCACTGGAGCAAACATGTCAATTGTGTACACGATGTACAGCAAAGGACTGAGACAGCTGCCTTGTGGAACTCCCGCCTCGAGTTCGAATTCGGGTTCCTTGCAGCCCTCGATCGCGATTTGGGCTTTCCTATCCGTAGCATAGTTACAAAGGACCCTTTCCAGAAATGGGTTTAGCTGGAGGTTGAGGATCTTGAATTGTAGCCCTCTCAGCCATATCTTTTCGAAGGCCTTCTTTACATCCCGCAACACCACGTCTACCTACCTTCTCTCAGCTTTACTGAAATCGAGTTTTTCCGTTAGGAGGGCGAGTGCTGTTTCAGTTCCACGTCCCTTTCGGAACCCGTGCTGCTGGGGGTTGTGGCTCCTAGCTCGGCTAGTTGTTCTTGAAGCCTGTCAACCTGGTGCCTTTTGTTGGAAGGCTCTTACAGTGGCCATGACCTCATCTGGTGTTATGCGACGGCCGTGGTGCGCCATCTCCCTGCTTCGTTGACTCGATGTTGTGGGTGCGTGCGGTGCGTAACCTGATTCAGTTCTTCGATCAGTTGGCCTTCGAATTCCTGGTCAAACTCTTCGTTTTCTTCAGGGGTGATCCTGAAGACGTTTTTCCCCCAAAATTCTGAACCTGTCTTCCAGAGTCGCCGGGTCCTCTATATAGTCTCTATAGCAATGCCTCTGGGCATTTCTATAATAAAAACCTCCTGGGAAACTTAAATATATATATATATATATCATCATTTATTATGTATAAAATTAAATTATTTTATCATTTAAATAATTCATGCAATCCTTTAACTTTGTTAATTTAATCATTCAATTATTTTACCTCAACTTTGTCAATTTAATCTTTCAATTAATTTACTTCAACTTTTGTAAATCAAATCATTTATGTTAAACTTAATAATTAATTAATTTATTTATTTTCTTGTCAATTCGATTAACGTATACTGTTTCAAACAACATCTCTTAAACTTCACACACAAAGAAACAAACACACGTTCCCAGCTCGATCAAAAGATCACGCTATCCTGCCCATTCGACTCGCTGCTTTCTTTGTTTAAAGGTCGGTAACCATTCTTTCTACAATTATTCACTTACCTCCAAATAAATCATACTGAGTTAATTCCACTCTCATATTCTTTGCAAACGACAATACGAGAGTAAGTCCTAATTATATTTGCTTCTCATCGCAGCCCCAATTCAGTCCATTATAGATACTCTAAATTGCTACATAGATACTACATTATTTACTCTACATCAAAGATACTCTAAATTATTTACTATATTAACATAGATACTCAATATTATTTACTCATAGATACTCAATATTATTTACTTAAAGATACTCTATTATTCACTCTATATTGTTTCACCATATTATTCACCATATTTACTTAACCTACTTATCTCAAAGTACATTCGTTGATTTTATGAATATATTTATATTTGTGTAATTGTCTTTCTTAACGCTCAAATCATTATTTCAAAATTTATTTTGCTGTCACCTTTAGGCCTAAAGCTAACGCAGACATCTTCGATCAAACAAAATTTATGGTTATGGTTTTCGAAACGCTATCTAGGCTGATTTATTAGGCGAAGATAAATCACATTGATAACCATACACTATATCTCCGTTCTCTTTTATTCGAGCCTTTGGTCTTGCTATTAGTCCCTTTAAGGTATTGACTTGACACCAGAACTTAGCTGGGTTGAGTTCGCTATCGACTTTGGCTATCAGGTTGTTCCAAATTTCCTCCTTTTGGAGTTTGATTGCCTCTCTAAGCTCTGTCCTTTGGCATCGAAGGAGCGAGCTTCTTTCCCGGTTAGGACCTTCCCGTCTTATCTCTTCGTACACTTCCCTGTGAACGCGAGCGATCTCTCTCATCTCACCTGTCCATCTGGGCTGAGGAGGTGTTTTATACCCAATTTTGGGTATGCTCTTACAGTCCGCTTCTAGTATGGACGTAGTTATCCTCTCCAGCTCCCTGTCTATCTCCTCCAATGATGCCTCGCTGGCGCGTATTGACTGAGTCGTGTCTTGAACGGGTCCAGTTGGCCAAGGCGTAGTTTTTCCGGAGAGGGACTGGAAGCTGGATCGGAGCGAGAGATACTGCTGTGGGTATCGCTATGTGATCACTTGGGACTGTTGGGCCTGGCTCACTATGGTAGTTGAATGGGAAGCCTTCACTTGTTAGGATTATGTCAGGTTTGGTTGCTGATCTGGAAGTGATATAGGTCGGAAAATCCGGCCCTATTCTCTTGAATGTTTTTTCTTCCCATAATCAGTTCCAAGTTTCGGCCTCTTTCGTTGGTACTACCATAGCCCGCCGCACGGCATTTGGCATTGAGGTATCCCCCTAAGATTTACATTCTGCGGTGCCCGAACAGTGTGTAGAAGTTATTTAACGGGAGATAGGCTGCAGCTATCACGAGGTCTCCTACCAGTGTGTGGAGCTCGATTGTCACAAAGGATTCATCAAGTTCTGGTAATTGTTTGAACGAGATGTTCCCCTTGACAGCTATTGCAACACCATCGAACCTTTCCTGAGAATGATTTTTCATGACTACTTTGTAGCCGGGAAATTTAATTAGACCAGCTGTAGTGTCGAAACCGTGCTCAGTTATAAGAATGATGTCGGGGTCAAGCACTCGGAATATGTTTCCATATTCCGTATCTTTCCCCTCCCATCCATTTACGTTGAGTGTCAGAATCCTCATTCTATTGCTTACTCTCTCCAGGTTGTTTCTCTAGTGTTTTTGGGTGATGTTTTTCTTCCTCCCACTTCTCTTTTTCCTGAACTCAGCGTTTGAAATCTGCTCGCAGATGCTCTGATGTAGGGTCACATTCTGGCTGAGCAGAGCTTCTTCCACCGATCGGGGTTGACTTCGTAGTCGTATTCCCATTTGTAAATTTTGGTTTTTATTGCATGGTAAATATCCCTAACCTCCATTTCCTCGGGAAAGGGAAACTGATCGCAAGCGTAGATTTTTAGATTGATGCTATCCGCCCGCAATCTTTTGTTTTTCCTTTTCTTTCCATTGGCTTTCTGGGTTTGTGGGACTTCGGTGTCCGAGGAATCTGAGGATTCCGAGGAACTATTGGTGTCGGTGTTTTCTTTCTCTGTGGAGATTACTTGATTCTGTTTAGGTGCAGGAGTTTTCACATCGACTGCTTGTTTCTTCTTCTTTTATTGGTTACATTTTTGGTGGTGTCTTGTCGGTTTGTTTGTTGGTTTGTAACCATCTGCAGTTGCAGTACGTCCCAGTAAAGGGGGTTGTCTGGGAACAACATTTGTTCCATCCCGTTTTTGGCTAACATGTGGTTTAGTTCAGTTGCGAACGTGCTAGGGCGAGTGGGGTTCATGACGTGCGTGTGAAGGATGCACGTCATAATCTTCATCGAATTCTCGTTTTGTAGTTTAAGATATGTCTTCTTATTGTCTACTTCCGCGAGGGCCACCTTTGCCGCTTTGGTGTAGGACGTGTTCGCTCTACGTGTTTCTTCTTTGCTTCTTGTTTGTTTTTCATAATTTCTTTTATAACGGGACATGACATGGCCATTGTTCTGTGTCTCTGGCCGCAGTTTACCCACTTCTCAAGGTTACTAGTGCATGACCTCCAATTGTGCCCTTTATCGCTGCATTTAGAGCAAGTTTCTTGAGGCTCTTTGCAGTCTTTAGTGGCGTGTGCTTCCATCTTATAGCATCTGAAACAGAATTGGACTGGAATGTATTCTCCCTTCTCAATCTGTTAGGCACAAATTTTGGCATTAAACATTAATAGGCCTTTTTCCTTGGCCTTTTGGGCCATAGTTGTTTCGGCGAAAACCAACTTAAAGACATGGGTGTATTCGCTGCCATCCCTTCTATATTTAAACTTTATCACTTCGGCTACCTTGGCCCAGGTTTGCCGAAGCTGGATCTCCTCCATGATTTCGTTCTTGGAGTGTTGTCCAATCCACGGATCGATTCGCCGGCATACCACGCGCCTGTGGGCCAGGATCTGTGGTGGTACGAGTGGCTGCAGCCCAATGCTTCGAAGGACCCCAACTGCCTTCTCCTTGGTAATGTCTTCTATATCTTTTTCTTTTTCGCAGATTGCTATGTAACCCGAGGTTATGTCCAACAGCCTCACCATGGCAATGCCTAAATTGCCATACACAGTTTCGAGTACGCTCTCTCTGCTAAGCTTGGGCTGTCCGTCGACTACCCACAGAGTGGTTATTCGAGTTGTATTCTCTTGGGCCATCTCTTCGAGAGAGTGGCCCCTCTGCACTGGGTTTACTTTTCCTCCCAAGTCTGTTATTAGTGGTGACTTGATTCTATTATAATTTCGTGCTCCCTTTCTTCTTATGATGATGTTTCCTTGTTTATTTATTCAAGACTCCCTCTACTTCGTCGCTAAGCTTTTGTGAGCGTGAACTGCCAAGCAGAGGATGAATGATGATGGGTGAACCCGGGGAGGCCCCTCAGACGGGTGAAGTGTGGCGGACTTAATAATGGGTGGTGATAGAATCAACTACCACCATCCGGGGGTGCCGCCCCATCTGGAGTTTGGTTATCGATGCTGTTTCCAACTTACACAGGGATGGTTGCATGCCCCCCTGTGGTCTTGGCCGGAAGCTACACTTAGAGATTAGAGCGAACTCCTCCCCAAAGCTTTCAGCTTGCCTCGTAACCGGGAGGTCTCTTCCGTAGAGTTCCACAGCAGGCTAATCCTCAAATCTGCTTTCATTTACGTCTCCATTTATGTCTATCAAAGTAGACCGACATAGTTGGAGCGAGACTAGATGAATAGCAGTTCAGTTTCGCAACACTGTCGAGGGAGGAGGGGGGGGGGGAGTTAGGTCGACATTAAGTCGCCTAGCAGCTGGTTAAAAAAGTCTTCCGGAGAGTCCCCGTGGGGATGGCAAAGTGAATATTGACGTTTTGAGGCTGCCTATCCCTTTTCCTCCTTTATCGAGTAAGAGATGTAGTTTTAGCGTAGTTTTCTAAGTGAATTCTTATGCCTTCCTGACTGTGAATGATTATGATTATGATTAAGTTAAAGTGGGTGCATGTAGGGGAGGACGATAGGGTGTGTGGATAGACAGAGAAAATAGACAAGCGGAGAAAAGAGAAAGAAGTGTGGTAGGGTGCAAAGAGATGCTAGAGCATGGTGATCAGGCCTATCACTTTTATTATTTTTTTTTGTAGCGTGTATTCTATGTTGTTCATGTTGATTATAATAATTATTTATGGCGTTCAAGCCATTTGTCTTAATATCTTTAGTTTAGTTTGGTGTATGTTATGCATTGCTTATTTGTTTATGTTTTTTTAATACTTTTAAGTGTGTGCTTATTGTTCTTGATATCATTTGTATGCGTGTGTGTTTCAGTTTTTTTGTCTCTTCATATTTAGTAGGGTTCTTGTCGTAATCGGGTTTTTTTCTCAATCTTGGTTTAAAGTAGTCTTCATCGGTGATTTATTGTCGTAGTTGCGAATTTTTATCTTGTTCGGTTGTCTTCTTCTTTAGGGTCAGGATTCATATTTCATTATGTGTAGAACGGCACTTCATCCCCGCCAGCCACTCGGTTGGCGGAGCTAGAAAATCTGGCGCGACAGTCTGCTCTTCTGTTCTGGTTAATCATCTGAGTGATATCTTCACTCAGTTCCAGATTAACCAGATCCTGCATTTTCCGGGTCCGTTCTTCTATTACTTTGTTGATGGGAATTATCGCCGCCTCTCTGTGCAGATCTTCTTGCCGTCGTCATTCTTTCCTGCGTGTACCCGTGATTAGGTACATGCATTTATTTTGCACTACTTTAAGTCGCCTCTTTTGTGTTTTTGAGACACAAGAGAGGGTAGAGGCGGGGTAAAGCAACGTATATCTTCCAAGAGCATTGTAGATCTTATTGTTGCTTTCACGTAGATTTCTAAATGTAAAAAGAGTTCTGAAAGCGCCCGAGGCTCGAGAAATTCTTACTTTGACGTGCTTCTTGTACCCTGTAAAGGTGATTTTCATACCGAGTACATTGCATTCGTTGGTGTAGGGATATCTCGTATCCCCCACACGCACGTCTTCTCTTAGGGTGCGTCCAATGGGGGCCACCTTGAACTTCTCTTGGTTTGTTCGAATTTTCCATTGAGCCTCGTAGTTGTTCAAATTTTCGATTTTTTATTGCTGTCATGCAAGCTTGCCACGGTGCATTCCTCCATGGAGATACGATTATCTGGCTGAAATCATCGGCGTACTGAATATTGAGGGAAGAGGGGTACACAGAAGCCTGGACATCCGCGGTGTATATCGAGTAAAGGGTAGGGGATAGACACATCCCCCTGCGGGAGGCCCGCAGTGAGCGGAAACTTTGGTACGTTCATGCACCCTAGACTGACATACGCCGCTCTCTCAATGACGTGGTCACAGAGAGTTCTTTCCAAGTTTTCACTTAGACCAAGCCGTAAGATCTTATACTGCATGCCCCGCTGCCACACCTTATCAAACGCCTTTGATACATCCCGACAAACGATATCCACATAACTACTGTCCCGTTTGACTTGGGCAAGCTTTTCCGTTAAGACATTGATTGCCATTTCCGTACTTCGCTTCTTTCTAAACCCGAATTGACATGGGTTGTAGAGGGAGTTTTCTTCCAGGTGAGACACCAGCACCCGTTGAGGATCTTCTCAAAGAGTTTCCCGCCAAATTCCAGAAGTGAAATTGGGCGGTAACTCTCTCTCAACGTTGGGTCCTTTCCATGCTTCGGCAAGAAGATCATCTTTGCCGTCTTATAAGCATCTGGAAAGTACCCTGTATTCAGACATGCGTTAAAAATACGTCTCATTCCTTCGAGATGTTAGCTGGTGCTTTTTCGAATCTAAGCTTCGTAAGCCCCGATTGGCCTGTGGCTTTTTGTCGGAATGAGCGGAGTGCGCCAAGGATCTCTTCTTCGGTGATCTCGGCGTCTCCGTCACGCAGTCTGTCCACCTGGTGATGAGGATGCGTTCGGTGTATTTCCGTGTTAAGCTTGTCTACGATGTTATTTTCGAACTCTATATCAAAATCTTCGTTTTCTTCTTCTGGTATACTGAAGATTCTTCCCCAATAACGCTGGAGTATTACTTCGATGTTCCTTTCTTCTATCTCAATGGATCCATCTTCTTTTTTGATTTCCATTTTCTTCTTTTTCCCAGATGATCCTCTGAAACTTTTGACTTTCTTCCAAAAGTCTTTGGGAGATGTATCTTGATCGAGGCTCTCGATCGCATCGTCCCATTGTATCTGTTGTTGTTCGAGGATCAACTGGTTGAGCTCTTCCTTGATCTCTCCACTTCGTTGCATCGAGTCAATTGATGCATTTCTGATATTTAACTCGTACATTACTCTCAATTCTCTGTAGAGTTCTTTCATGTACCCAGTCCACCTGTACGTTGAGATGGTTTTATACTGGGTTTTGGGGATGCAAGCCCATCTTTATTTAAAAGATGTTCGTTGAGTTCGTCGAGTGCCTCGTCTATCTACTCGAGAATTGCTTCGTCTAGATTTAGTGGGCGATAGGCCTCGAGAAGACCCGCGTACCGTGCCCAGTTTGCTCTCCTGTAGTCTTTTCTGACTGGGGCTGGGACTTGTATAGGGTTCCTGTTGATGGTAAGTAGGATCCCTATATGATCACTACATGGTACCTAGACTGGTTCCATATAGTAATTGAACGGCAGCTGACGATTAGCCAGACAAATGTCTGGTTTTGTGGCACTTCTTCCTCGAGTATAGGCTGGGAAGTCCGGGCCTATTCTATGGACCATATTTCGGTCCATCCTACCTGACTGTGAATGTGTCCCTACCGGACCTTATATACTCCTAGGGGTAGGCCTTTCAGCAGGGGTAAGCCTCCGTTAGTACCAGCGTCCAGGACACCCAGTATGCTACATTTTTTGAGGTTCTATTATACCTAAACTTGACTGGGCTCTGAGAAAAGGGTAAATATGTAGATTAATGACTCGAACGATGGGACGTACTATTTCGTCCGTGTTCCAAAATGTTTCACGTTTTTAGAGTAAATTTAAGGGGACGGTTCGTGTGGGGCTAAACACAATGGGGGGACCACACTACGATCCTGCGTTTCATTAAATTGAGGGGGGGTCTGGGTGGCACAGCCCCAGTATATAATCCTAATTGTTTATAGACTAATGTTCTAACGTTTACAGATGTGAATGATTTACCTAAATCATGTCATCGCCTTTAATCGTTTTGCATTTTGCGAATTATAATGGGGGTGGGAGTGGGGTCTGACGTCAGACGACTCAAACGCGCATGAATATTCTGGCAGGGGTGAAAGAAAATATTTACCAAAAAAACCCCACTTTTTCGGCCGAGTCGCTGACCTACATATCTACTGAGAAAAGATATCAATCAACAAATGTTAACCGACGCTTGAAACACCATCATTATCCGAGAGGATATTAACCATCGAGGGGTGTGGATACAAATTGACCCAACTCACCCTGGTGGTATGGGAGAATTCGAGGAGAGTGAAGTGAGGGGGAATTCAAACTCATCCATAACGTCTCACTTTTTACTGTGGTTGTTGCTGTTCTGAACTGTTGAAATTAAAAAGTAGATATCAGCTTGGATATTATTCTTTCCTTTTGAACTTAGAGTTTTTGTATTAGATTTCTAGGTTTTAAAAGGAAATAAAAATATAAGGCTTTAATTTTGCACCTTAGGTTTAATCTAAGCTTTTCGTCATATACTTGTGCAAAGTTTTGCTTAGCATGTATTACGGGGTGCCTAACATAACTTTCTTATAAGAAAGCGTCGTTTATGACTATGAAATTAACTATAAATCCCCAAAAATGATTCGCCAAATTTAGCGCGTAAGGTACATCCCGACTTGCGAATGTATAAGTAATTTGTTGTTCTTCATCAGTAGGAAATTATAGAGCAGTTTCACTTACCTCAATTGTGGAATTTTTCGACATGTGAGGACTCTTCAACAGTGGCCAGGAGCTCCTACTGGATAGCCTCGAAAGTGGAAGCAATGTGGACGTTGTCTACCTGGAATTTTGTTAAAGTTTTTCATAAGGTGGACCACGGCTCTCCTCTTTAGGAATCAGAGGAAACCTGGAGTTTTGGATTCACAGTTTTCTTCACGGGCGTACCCAACAGGTGGGAGTAAACGGAACCCTGCCAGAATACTCCGCAGTTACAAGTGGTGTTCCACAAGGATCTGTTCTGGGACCCCTTTTTCTTTCTTGCTCTCATTGCTCAACATAGACGCAAATATCAAATATTCCACTACGTCGTCCTTCGCCGATGACACACAAGAGTATCAAGAAAAGTAGAGTCTCAAGAGGATGCTGAACTGCTACAAGAAGACCTCAATAAAATATACTCCTGAGCAGCCAACAACAACATGTTCTTTAACGAAAGCAAATTTGAGCTTCTACGATATGGTAGCAACAAACCCACTAAAAAGAACACCAGTTACAGCACCCCACAAGGTCCCATCGGTGTCAAGATCAGCCTCCGCGATCTGGGGGTGACATTTAGTAACGACGGCAGATTCAGTCTTCATGTCCACAGAATCACGGAGGCAGCAAGAAGACTGACTGGCTGGATTCTGATGACTTTCAACGCCAGAAAAGGGGTGTGTCTTATGACGCTGTGGAAGAGCTTGGTGTTGTCAACCTTGGCGTAGGTGCTATTAGCCTTAGCATGTTCAGCCTGTATTTTTTCGCTTGATTCTTTCTTAAGCAACTCTTTCTTGACTGCGCAAGCCATGAATAGGGTTTATGTGCTCCTGCACAGTTCAGGCACTTCAAAGGGGTGCAATTGCAGCCTCTCCATGAATGTGTATCTGACGAGCAAATGAAGCATAAAAGAACGTTACCCTTGGGGCAGGTGGCCGTGGTGCGCTCCTCTTACTTATAGCAATTGAAGCCTATTTGGAGTTCGATAAACTCCCCACGTTCGATCTGTTCAGGCAGACTCGGGCGTTAAAGAGGAGCATAACTCCCTCCGCAGCATTGTCCGGCATTGCCGTGTCGCAAAAGATGATTTTGAAGACATGACTATAGTCTTAAAAATTCATAACTTCAGCGACCTTAGCCTAAGTGTGGTTTTTCTCCACCTCCGCGTGAATTTCTTCTACGGAGTGCCCCCCAACCCAAGGATCGAGGCGGCAAACGATGGCGTGCGGTGACTTTTTATTTGAGGCGGTGTGTTGGGTTTTAGATTTATACTTTTTTTAAGCACTCTGGCGCTTTAATGGGGGTGAGTGCATCGAAATCAACCTTTTTTGAGCAGATGGCTGCATAGACATTGTGTATGTCGATTAGCCTCACCAGTGCCATGTTCAGATCCCCATAAATTTTTGAAAACATCCTCCCACCATGAGGCTTGGGGCCATCGGGGAGGGTCTTTAGTGTAATCCGCCGGGTCTTTTTCATTTATTTTTCCATATGTTCGTATTGAACATCTGGATAAAATAAATTGAAAAAGAGAGATCCCTCGGTCGGAGTGAGCGTGTATCGGTGTGAATTGACTATGTGCGTGTATTTTTTTAAGAGAGCATATCACCAAGGTTGAAAAAAGAATAGCTCCTAAAGTATACGTCCCAGTCCCAAGCCAAAAATATTACCCACCAGGCACCTTACCTTAACCGGAGGTGCTTTTCGATAGTCCAACCAAGGTTAGAGTCCGTCCCAAAGGTCCTTCGTTGAAGAGGGGAGGGAGGGTGGGAGGAAAGCAAGTTCAGTCTCCGCCACAGGGTTGAAAAGCAGGTGAAAAAAATTCACAGGTATTAAAAGCACAGATCCGTGAATGACAAAATTTCACTTATCTCTTGCTAAAATTTTAGCGATTATTATCACAAGACTCGCGAGTTTCAAATCACTAACTGGCTTTGAAAAAGAAGGTAAAAGTATAATTGATTTCTTCACCAAATGTAAGAGACTACGACTTGCTACCGGCAACCAGAGAAGTAACACTTATGTTTGAAAATCAGTGAACGTAAACTTTCCCTTAAAATTTGTCTTAGGTGCTGATTGGTCAATTTTCTAGTGCCTATGATTAAACGTAAATTTTCACTTAAAATCTGTCTTAACGCTAATTGGTCAATTTTGTTGCGCTTATGGTTAAGTATAAAAAACTATATATAGAGTAGCATTTTGCGGGCTACAGACGAGCTTAACACGGAAATACATCGAACGCATCCTCATCACCAGGTGGATAGACTGCGTGACGGAGACGCCGAGATCACAGAAGAAGAGATCCTTGGCGCACTCCGCTCATTCCGACAGAAAGCCACAGGCCAATCGGGGCTTACGAAGCTTAGATTCGAAAAGGCCCCAGCCAACATCATCGAAGGAATGAGACGAATTTTCAACGCATGTCTGAATACAGGGTACTTTCCAGATGCTTACAAAACGGCAAAAATGATCTTTTTGCCCAAGCATGGAAAGGACCCTACGTTGAGAGAGAGAGCTACCGCCCAATTTCACTCCTGGAATTTGGCGGGAAACTCTTTGAGAAGATCCTCAACGGAAGACTGGTGTCTCACCTGGAAGAAAACTCCCTCTACAACCCTTGCCAATTCGGGTTTAGAAAGAAGCGAAGTACGGAAATGGCAATTAATGTCATAACGGAAAAGCTTTCCCAAGCCAAACGGGAAAGTAGTTATGTGGATATCGTTTGTCGGGATGTGTCAAAGGCGTTTGATAAGGTGTGGCAGCGGGGCATGCAGTATAAGATCTTAAGGCTGGGTCTAAGTGAAAACTTAGAAAGAACTCTCTGTGACTATGTCATGGAGAGAGCGGCGTATGTCAGTCTAGGGTGCACGGACGGACCAAAGTTTCCGCTCACTGCGGGCCTCCCGCAGGGGGGTTGTCTGTCCGCTACCCTTTACTCGATATACACCGCGGACGTCCCAGACCCTGTGTACCCCAATTCCCTCAATATTCAATACGCCGATGATTTCAGCCAGATAATCGTATCTCCATGGAGGCATGCGCCGTGGCAAGCTCGCATGACAGCGATGGAAATCGCGAACCTTAATAACTACGAGGCTCAGTGGAAAATAAAAAAAAACCAAGAGAAATTCAAGGTGGTCCCCATCGGACGCACCTCAAGGGCAGACGTGCGTGTGGGGGATACGCGATACCCCTCCCCTAACGAATGCAATGTACTCGGTATGAAAATCACCTCTACCGGGTACAAAAAGCACGTCGAAGAAAGAATTTCTCGAGCCTCGTCCGCTGTCAGAACTCTATACAGCTTCAGAAATCTACGTGAAAGCAACAAGAAGAAGATCTACAATGCCCTTGTAAGATCTACGTTGCTTTACCCCGCCTCCACCCTCTCATGTGTCTCAAAAACACAAAAGAGGCGTCTTCAAGTAGTGCAAAATAAATGCATGTAC
Source organism: Ceratothoa steindachneri (assembly GCA_963969495.1). Taxonomy (NCBI): domain Eukaryota; kingdom Metazoa; phylum Arthropoda; class Malacostraca; order Isopoda; family Cymothoidae; genus Ceratothoa; species Ceratothoa steindachneri. The sequence continues at coordinate 186,964,307 of OZ018320.1, forward strand.
CTAATAACGGGTACACGCAGGCATGAAAGAAGACGGCAAGAAGACCTGCACAGAGAGGCGGGGATAATTCCCATTAACAAAGTCATAGAAGAACGGACCCGGAAAATGCAGGATCTGGTTAATCGCGAACTGAGTGATGAAATCACCCAGATGATTAACCAGAACAGAAGAGCTGAATGTCGCCCCAGATTCCCCAGCTCCGCCAACCGAGTGGCTGGCGGAGACGAAGTGCCGTTCTAGGCGTAAAATGAGAATAAAGAAACCTGTGAAAATAAGATCAATCACAAGAACAATGAAAAAACTCGAAAACTTACTACGACAAGTTACCGATATAGACAACCCTACCAAGAAATGAAAAACCCACCGATTACGACGAGAACTTCGAAAGAAGTAAACTACAAAAGAAGAAAGAAGAAACAATAATACTACTAAAATACACACACAATGAAACAATACAACAAGCACGCACTTAAATATATTTAAAAACATATACAAAACAGGCAATGCACAACATAAACCATAAAAAACTAAAGTTGCTAAGACAAATGGCTTGAACGCCATAATAATTATAATTTTATAATTATTACCAAACCAAAAACAACAAAAATGAATTCACACAACCAAGAAAATAAATTAAAGTGATAAGTCTGATCACCAGACCCTAGGCATCTCTTTGCACCTCTACCACACTTCTTTCTCTCTTCTCCACTTGTCTATTTTCTCTATCCCCCCACACACCCTATCGTCTCCCCTCACATGCACCCCCACTTAAACAAAGTCAAAGTCAAAGTCGGGCTACAGAGTAGTCATGAAGAATCATTCCCAGGAAAGGTTCGATGGTGCTGCAATAGCTGTCAAGGGGAACATCTCCTTTAAACAACTACCAGAACTCGATGAGTCCTTTGTGGCAATCGAGCTACACACACTGGGAGGAGACCTCGTGATAGCCGCAGCCTATCAACCCCCTCAACGAGCATATCTCCCGTTAAGTAACTTCTACACACTGTTCTTGCACCGCAGAATGGCATTCTTAGGGGAAGACCTCAATGCCAGATGCCGTGCGGCGGGCTATGGTAGCACCAACGATATAGGCCGAAACTTGGAACTGATTATGGGAAGAAAAAACATCCAAAGGATAGGACGGATTTTCCGACCTATATCACTTCCAGATCAGCAACCAAGCCTGACATAATCCTAACAAGTGAAGGCTTTCCATTCAACTACCATAGTGAGCCAGGCCCAACAGTCCCTAGTGATCACGTAGCGATTCTCACCACAGTATCTCTCGCGCCAATCCAGCTCCCAGACCCTCTCCGGAAAACTACGCCCTGGCTAACTGGGATCGTTACAAGCAACGACTTAGTGAATATGCGCCAGCTGACCTCAGCACGGCGTCGTTAGAGGAGATAGGCAGGGAGCTGGAAAGGATTACAACGTCCATACTAAATGCGGACCGCGAGAGCATACCCATAACAGGGTATAAAACAACTCCTCAGCCCAGATGGACAGAGGAGATGAGAGATATCGATCGCGTTCACAGGGAAGTGTACGAAGAAATAAGACGGGAGGGTCCCAACCGGAAAAGAAGCTCGCTCCTTCGACGCCTAAGCTCAGAGCTTAGAGAGGCTATCAACCTCTAACAGGAGGAAATATGGAAAAGCTTGATAGCCAAAGTCGACAGCGAACTTAGCCCGGCTAAGTTCTGGCGCCAAGTCAAGAACTTAAAGGGAGTTACCCTAAGACCAAAGGCTCGGATAAAGGAGAACGGAAACTACATAGAGGACCCGGTGGTTCTCGAAACAGGTTCAGGAACTTCTGGAAAAACGTTTTCAGGATTACCCCTGAGGAAAACGACGAGTTCGACCAGGAATTCGAAGGCCAACTGATCGAAGAACTAAATCAGGAAATGCATCGCACGCACCCCAACATCGAGTCAACGAAGGCAGGGAGATGGTGGGCCACGGCTGTCCCATAACATCAGAGGAGGTCATGGCCAGAGTAAAAGCCTTTCAACAAAAGTCAACAGCCTGGACGGGCATCACCAGAAACAACTTGGTTAACGCCCCACAGCAGATCATTCAGGGAATCGTTAACATCTACAACGCTTCCCTGAATACGGGCTACTTCCCGGAAGGTTTCAAGATTGCTAAGGTGATCTTCATACCCAAGGGAGGTAACCCCTCTGATCAACTGGTAAATTACAGGACGATTGCCCTGCTGGAGATCGTTGCGAAAGTCTACGAGAGACTCCTAACTGACAGGCTTCAAGAACAACTAGCCGAGCTGGGAGCCCACAACCCTCATCAGCACGGGTTCCGCAAGGGACGAGGAATGGAAACAGCCCTCACCCTCCTTGCGGAAAAACTCGCTTGTAGTAAAGCTGAGAGGAGGTATGTGGACGTGGTGCTGCGAGATGTAAAGAAGGCCTTCGATAAGGTTTGGCTGAGAGAAAACAGTTCAAGATCCTCAACCTGCAGCTTAACCCACTCCTGGAAAAGGTCCTTTGCAACTATGTCTCTGATAGGAGAGCCCAAATTGCGATCGAGGGCTGCAAAGGACCCGAATTCGAACTCGAGGCGGGAGTTTCACAAGGCAGCTGTCTCAGCCCTCTGCTGTACCTAGTGTAAACGATTGACCTGCCTGCTCCAGTGAGGTACGATTCGATGACATCACCCAAATCGTCCTGAGTCCATTCAGGAACTCTGGAAGTCAGGCGAGGGCGACAGCTGTCGAAATCGAAAATATCAACCGATATGAGAAGAAGTGGAAAATTAAAACCAACCGACAGAAGTTCACCATTATTCCAATGAACCGCCGGAAAGTAGACGACGTCATCGTCAATAACGAACTCTATCCGTACTCCAACGAGGGTAAATTCCTGGGCTTACAACTCTTCAAAACGGGATATAAGACACATATAAAAACCAGAGTCTCCCTAGCCAAAAGAGAGCTGAGGAAACTTTACCGTTTCCGAGGCCTCAGCGTGCCAAACATCAAAAAGCTGTATATGGCCTTGGTACGCTCAGTCCTAGTGCACCCGGCCGTGATCACGCAGATGGCAAGCTGTACATCTCTCAGAATGATGCAGAGGGTGCAGAATAAAGCCACTCTGCTGATCACTGTCACGCAAAGGATCGACCGTATTCGGCAAGCAACTCTACACAATAGAGTGGGACTGAAGCCAGTCAATACGGAGATTCAAAGGCTAGGGAGAAAGACATGGGACAAAGTCGACCGTGAAATACTCCCAACGATAAACCTTGACGTAAATATACGTGCAAACCGAAGACGCGCAATAGGTAGAACGGCTCTGTTCCCTAGCAGTAGAACCTGCGCGAGAGAAGTGGTACTACCTATGTACACGTAGTAGTAGTACACTAGGCTGAAGTAAAAGTGACAGTTAAAATTTAATAAATATAAACAAATAAAAAAGAGGCGAAGTGCCCACACTAAAGAACCCCCCCAAATATAAATATAGTATAAATTAAAACCTTAATTAACTTTAAATATAAAAGAGGCGAAGTGCCCAATTCCCAATTAGAAAATATAACCAAAACAACTAAAAACGACAAAAAGAGGCGAAGTGCCCAAATAAAAGAAACATTAAAACTCAGAACTTCATGAGATTCAGCATAAGAGATACCTTTGAAAGGCTCGAATGCTTCGACGGTAAAATATAACTGATTAAATATATATATATATATATATATATATATATATATATATATATATATATATATATATATATATATATATATATATATATATATATATATATATATATATATATATATATATATATATATATATATATATATATATATATTATAATGGAGGAGACTGGCTGTCAACGACAGTCAGCACCTTTAATGACGGAGGATCTCTCTAATATTAAGAAGAAGAATTGAGAAGAATGCTAGTGATGCCCTAACACCAGGGCAAACTATAAACCATTTTCACGCCTTTATATACCTACTACACAATTTCACCACTTTCACCTAATTTGTAATTTGTAAAAAAGGACGTGATTGCTCGGAATTCTTGGAAAAACTTACTGGCAGTTGTACCTCAGAATCGGCAAAGGAGGGAAATTTTGGGGAAAATTTTCCAAACCCCTCCGAAAAATCCCCTTGTCATGAAAGAGACATAATAATACATCATCACTCACTAATATCATCATCATTTTCTTTTCTAGAGGGCTCCCTTAGGCAGATGACTGTCTAAGCCCCCAGCCCTGCCTCCCTAAGTGACCTGCTGCCAGATGTGAGGAGGATTTGTCATTCATTTTTTCGTCCCAACTATGCCAAGCAGTTGCAATGGCATAATTGGGGGCATTGGAGGAAGCTGGTTTGAGGATTAGCCCACAGTAGAGAACAATGTCAGAAAATATCCGGACAAGGGACGGACTGCAACCTTCGGTGCTTATTACGGCGAAGGCCCCTTCCAGGACCATAGAGGGACATACAACCGTCTCTCTGGTATGTTGGGGAGGGGTCGCGATTCAAAACCCTCGGGGGGGGTGGCGTTGTCAATAAGTCCGCAATATAATCACACCCCTGAGAGGATCCCACCCGAACTCATCTCACTCATCTTATCATTCATCCTAAAAGGAAAATCCCTCTTCCATCTAGGTGGTGGGAAAACGAGGGGGAGCGCGCTTCTCCCCAAGGCAAATAACTATAACCAACCCTAAATAAAAATCACAATATCCTATGAAGAGCGCAGGTCGTCAAAACACGTCAAGGACGCTAAGGAAATCATCGAAGAGAGTTAGTGCACCCCTTCTTCAAGGGGCGGCACCCCAGAAATGGCGAACTCTAATGCACCAAGAGTACCGCTAAGAACGCTGGCTGGCACAGAAAAACCGGATAAGGGGACGGTATACGAAACCTTATTCGGGAAGCTGAATGTCGCCGTGCTCCGCCTGCTAGACGGACCCTCAGGCTATGTCGCTATCTGCGAAAAAGAGCAGGACATAGAAAAGATGACCAAGGAAGAGGCGGTCGAAATTCTAAGAGGAATAAACCTCCAGCCCACTACCTCTCCCCAGATCCAGGCACACAGAAGTGTGGTCTGCAGAAAGTTGGATCCCTTTATAGGCCAGCATTCTAGTCTCGAAATTAAAGAGGTTATCATGAGAAACCAGCAGTGGGCAAGGATCACGGAGGTGTTCAAATTCAAAAACAGAAGAGACAACACAGAGTACAGCCATGTCTTCAAGGTTGTATTCAGTGACACCTCAATGGCAGCACGGGCGAAAGAGAGTGGCATCCTGCTATTCAACGCCAAAATAAGCGGGGAGCAGATCGAAAGGGAGCAATATACCCCTATCCAAATCTGCTTCCGATGCTTCAAGCTCGAAACACACGCTACTAAGGACTGTAAAGAGCAGGAGATCACTTGCTCCAAATGCAGTGCCAAATGCCACGGCTGGCGAGAATGCCAAGCAAATGAGGAGAAATGTCCAAACTGCGGCCTAAGACACGGGACAATGGCCATGTCATGCCCCCCAAAGATGGAGCTTGTTCGTAGGAAAAATGAAGAAAGAAAGGCGGGGGGCGTAAGGAGAGCCAACACCTCCTACGCTCAAGCAACCAGAACCCCCCCCCCCTGCTGGACCAACCGAAAATTCCCAGGCCCCCCAAACTTATCTAAAGGTCGGGAATAAGATCTCAACAAAGATCTTCACGTGCATAATGTATGCTCACGTGAGAAACCTGACAAACCCGGGTTGTTTCTCGATTGAGCTGAATACCATGCTCAAGAAGAACGGTCTGAAGGAACTTTGGTTCCCAGACAACCCTCCATCGGGGGATGTACTGCAACTGCAGTACGAACCCGAAGAGGAATCCCCACCAACTCCCTTCCCACCAGCGAAAGACAAAGAGCAACCAGGAACAACGGAGAAAACCCAAGCACCCCAAAGACCGAGTAGTAGCAGAGATCCTAGAATCGAAGCACAAAGGAAGAGGGAAATGAAGGCAAAGAAGGCCGAGAGGAGGATCAAAGAAGCAGAAGGAAACCTCACAAGCTCCGCATCATCCTTGGAAGATCAGGAAGAGAAACAGGCCCAGCTCCCCCAAAATAAATCGAGAGCAAGAAGCGCGAGCAGGAAAAAGGCTCCCCAATTTGCCCAAGAGCTTAGATGGTGAAGAGCTGAATATGCTCTTCTACAAAACTGAGCAAACCCCATTTCCGGAAGATCCCACCATTAGGGAGATAGTAGAAAGGGTTAAAACTGGGCAGTTGGAATGGAGCTTTGACGCCCCCTTGCAGGAAGCATTAGTTGATGAAGCCCTCATGCCATAAAAAAATAAGATTTATACAGACTCCTGCCTCACCATAAGTGAAGCAGATTTCGTAAAAATAAGGATTGGGAAGAAGAGAAGAGTGAGAAAGTAAACAAGGAATACACACACAAACACACTTAGAGAACAAAAACACTAAAAAACAAACAACATGGAAAACACTAACAACAAATTAAAAATACTCACAATCAACACTAACAGTTGGGTAGGGAAATCCATCTTATACGGAAACATCTTCCGCATGGTGGATCCCGACCTGATCCTCATATTTGAACACGGTGTAAACACAGACACAAACACAATAAAAATACCTAATTACACTGTGATAACAAAATACCACCCACAAGAAAGATACGATGGCACTGCCATCGTGATCCTCAAAAACATAAAATTTAAAACACTTCCAGACTTAGAGGAGTCCTTTGTGGCTGTTGAAATCCCAACCCTAGTTGGAGCCTTAACCGTGGCTGCGGTCTACAAGCCCCAGCGACGAAAATACCTGCCCGTTCCTAACCTATATAATATCTTTGGACTAGGAAAAATGGCATTGCTGGGTGGTGACCTAAACGCCTGTTGCGCAGCTTCAGGTTACAGTCACACCAACCAGAGGGGAAGGAACCTGGAACTGCTCATCGAGAGAGATAGACTTCAGAGAGTAGGACCAGACTTCCCGACTTACCTAACGCAATATTCGGAAACAAAACCGGATGTAGTATTGGCAAGCCGAAACTTCCCCTTTAATATCAGCAGCGTGCCCGGTCCTGTGGTACCGAGTGACCATGTCCCCATTCTAACAACTATCTCGCTGGCACCGATTTTCATGCCAGTGCCACTTAGGAAGAGTTATGCGAAAGCCAACTGTGAGTTATATAGAGAGATACTCGGCGAATACCAACCAGCTGACCTGGAAGACGCCAATCTCGAAGAGGTGGACGAGGAGATAAACACCATCACCAATCTCCTCGTACAAGCCGATGAGAGATGCGTTCCCAGGATCTCCTATAAAATGCTCCCACGACCTAGGTGGACAGACGAGATGAGGGACAACGCTCGGGAACATAGGGAGATCCTCGAAGAAATAGGCAGGACAGGCCCAAATAGGGAAAGGACAGCCAGAATAAGGCAACTAAGCGAGAAACTTTAACACATTATTGCAGGAAAACAACAGGAAATCTGGAATGACATCATTAGTAGGCTGGACAGGGAGGTCAGTCCGCAGAGTTTTTGGAATACAGTCTGAAGACTTAGGGGATTGCCCACCAAAGCCAGAATAAAGTTAAAAAATGGAGAAGAACTCATTGAGGATCCAGAGTCTCTCGAAAGAAGATTCAGGACGCACTGGAAAAAGATTTTCGCTATTTCCCCTGAGGAAAACGACGACTTCGACCAGGACTTCGAAGACCAACTACTAGACGAACTCAGCACAATGATTCATAGAACCCACCCCAACCCGCAGGTATCTCAGGATAGAGAGATGGTTGGCCACGGTTGCCCGATAACCTTTGAAGAGACCATGAACACCATAAGGTCCTTCAAGCAAAGGGCACCAGGCTGGTCTGGGATCACGAGATGCAATCTCGTGAATGCCCCGAGGCAAATTATTCAGGGACTGGTTAACACCATGAATGCTTCCTTGAATGTAGGCTACTTTCCGGACGGGTACAAGATGGCTAAAATCATCTTCATCCCGAAAGGAGGTAAGCCCCCGGACCAGGTGGCAAACTTTCGCCCAATCTCTCTTCTGGAGATGCTCGGCAAGATCTTCGAGAAGATCATAGCGAACAGGCTAAAAGCTCAACTGAGCGAGTTAGGAGCGCACAACCCCCAACAACATGGGTTCCCTCAAAAAGGGGCACCGAGACCGCCCTAGCGCTCCTAACAGAAAAATAGCCTATTGCCATGCGAACAAGTTCTATGTAGACATTGTGTTGAGGGATGTGCAGAAGGCCTTCGATAAAGTCTGGCTGGAAGGATTACAATACAAGATCCTTAACCTCCAGCTAAACCCAGTACTGAAAAGGATCCTCTGTGACTTTGTCATGGACATAAGGGCATGTCTCATGATAGAAGGACACAGAGGACCCGATTTCGAACTAAAGTCAGGCGTTCCACAGGGAAGTTGCCTGAGCCCTCTGCTTTACTTGGTCTTTACCATCGACCTCCCAACGCCTGTGCATAGGGACACGATGTATCTGCAATTCACAGATGACATCACCCAGATCGTCCCGTGCCCGATGAAGAAAGCAAGGGATCAGGCAGCGCGAACAATAGCGGAAATAAACAACATCAACCACTACGAGAGACGCTGGAAGATAAGAACAAATAGGGACAAATTTAAGATCGTCCCACTAAGTCGCACGTTGACGGACCCCATAATCATCGAGGGGAGGAGATACGGCTACTCCGCCGAAGGCACTGTCCTGGGCCTAAAGTTCTCCGATCATGGATACGCGAGACACTACAATGAGAGGCGGAACCTGGCGAAGAGAGAGATCTCCAAGCTATACAGGTTTAGGGACCTTAGCTCGGCCAACATCAGGAAGATATACCTGATGTACGTCCGAGTTAAGTTAATCTATCCCGCAGTAGTGACTCAAGCGACTAACAAAACCTCAATGAGAAAAATGCAGAGAGTGCAAAACACTGCATCCCTACTGATCAACAAGGTCAGAAGGCGGGACCAACCCCGTCAGAGGGATCTCCATGCAAGAAGTAAACTAGACCCTATAAACATTTTCACCAAGAAATTGCGGAAAAGGGTCTGGTTGACACTTACAAATGATCTCATACCTAGAATTACGGGAAATAGGTGGCAGAATGGGCATCTTTGCACGACTCCGCGGGAATGCCACATGACGTAGCCGGTTCCCAAGCACCAAAAATTGTACACAGGAAAACATTACAGCAATATACACTTAACAGATACCCAAGATACAACACTATCGTAACGAGACAAACACAAGATATACATAAAAACAAAGAATAACAACACAGGTAAATTGCCGAGCCAAAAGCTTTAAAAGGCTTGAATGCTCAAGTAATTAGCTAAAAATAAGTACGACAACATTTGACACACGAACAATAAGAAGAACACACCTGCTAAACATAAATAAATCAATACATAATAAACATTACAAAACACGAATAAGTAAAGTGAGATAACCAAAAATAAAAAGTCTGCGATGCCCTCTTACTAGGGCACACCCTCCCCCCACCCTAAAAAAATTATTTTTTCCCCTACTTTTATCTACTACTATCCAAAATTTTTCTAAGAGTGTATATACCATCATCAAGAAAGGACGTGGCAAAGGACGAGAATTTAAGTGAAAAGTGAAAACGCCCTTGCCAGACATTCTCTTTCGGAAGGAAAAGGAGAAAACTATCCGGAAGAATAGTACACTAATACCAGGAATAAAGAGGAGCAACGTTACGAGATGGGGGCCATGGGGCCACCCGCCATGGACGTCAAACGGATCCCCCTCCGTACCATCAGTGAAGCAACAAAGCCAAGCCAGCAAACGGTCGTGGAGACTATTTTTTGCCCGCTCAACGTAGCACTTCTAAGACTAATTGAGATGCCCAACGGATGGGCGGCATTATGCTGGACTCCTGAAGACGTCGAAAAAATCGTGTCAGACGAAGCTAAAGAGCCCCTTCGCAAGATTGGACTCGAAGCTACTATCCCCCACGAAATCATGTTGCGTCGATCAGTCATCCTCAGAAAGCTCGTCCCCTTCTTCACGGACAACAGCTGTGAAGAAATCAAGGCCGAGCTTTCCAAGCACCAAAAATGGGCAAGAATTGCGAAGGTGGATAAGTTTGGCAAAAATATAGTCAAAGTTATTTTTTCAACCACGGAAATGGCACAAAGGGCTATGAATGAGGGACTCCTGGGGTTCCACCTCCGCGTTGACCCTGAACAAATAGAAGCGGAGGAATTCGTTCAGCTGGAAACCTGTTTCAAATGCATGGCAGTGGAAAAACACCCAACAAGTGAGTGTCGAGCTACCGAGGTTGCATGCTCCATCTGTTCTAAACAATGACACGGATGGAAGGAGTGTGCCTCTGAAAAAACAGGCTGTACAAACTGCGGAGGGGACCACAGGGCCTTGGCCATGAGGTGTCCCGTCCGCAAAGAGGCAATCAGAGCCAAACGTAAAAAGTCCAAAAAGGAAAAGGAGGCAAAACCAAAGAACTTCGCAGAAGCGGCAACAAAAACAACAGCCACAGAAATAACGGCATTAAAGCTGGTGATGCCAAGTGAACGCAAAGAAATAATGAACATGGTCATCTACGCACACTTGGCAAACCTAGCCAACCCCGGCACTTTTTCCGAAGAATTAAACCAGCTATTACAGAAGAACGGTATCAGGAAAAAACTTTGGTTTCCTCCCATTCCCCCTTCACAAGAAGTGCTAAAAATACAATTTGTGGACGACCCACAGCAAAACGAAAAAACCCAAGAAAAAGTAAAAGAACCTGCCGACATTCGACAACAACTGAAAACCACAGAAGAAGAAATAACTACAGAAGGAGAAGAAACAAGAGGCGAAAGCCCTCGGGCAAAAAGCCCCAAAAAGAAACAGCAAAAGAAAAAGAAGAAGACAAAACCCCGAAAGGAAGAAGAGAGAGAAAAACAAGAATATCCACTTCACGGGGAAGAAGACGAGGATGATGAAATTCTGGACTATCCCGGAGTACCCCTCACGGAAGAAAGAAACATCTTACTACGAGGATTCTTCTTTAACGCCGCTGACGTGGGACTCAAGGTATTCGGCGCTGTAATGTGCAAGCCCCCGAAAGGTGACCTGGAGGCCCTGATCGAATGAATTATTCGCGGGGACTACAAATGGACCTACGAAGGACCTTGGTCGCCGAAAGAAATAGGAGGACTGTTGAAAGAAAGAACCATCTACATCCCAGACACGTGTGTACACACCGTCAACATGTCAACATATAAAAAAATCAAAAGTGGTAAAAAAAGGCCGATATCGTTTAGTGGAAAAATGTGTAAAAGTGAATGATGGTAAACAATTATAAAATTCAGTGATTAAACGAAGGAAAAATAAAGATATTTAATAAACAGTAGATAATAATCAATTAAAAATAATAAGCAGTGATTAAAAATGAATATATTATTTAGTGTCAATAGTAGTAAATCCATAGATTGAGTGAATTAATTTAATAAGCAGTGGTTAAAAAGAAAAAGGAAGAAAGTGTATAATAATACTAAATTTCGGAAGTTAAAGGGATTAATAATAAAAAACATTCAATAGTCAGTGGTTACGTGAATAAAAACAGTGGTGTATAATTAACATAATATTTAATGGCTAGTAAGAATAACAAGTTGAGCGACTAAGTAAATTAATAATAATCTCATTAAATATACAGGGCTCAATACTCAATATTTAGCAGTTAATAATTCAGTAGTTAATAATGAATTTAATACTTAGTAACTAATAATAAACAGTGAATAATAATACTTAGTAATAAGCATAAGGACTTCGTGAAATAATAAAAGCAGTAAATAAACAGTTATCAATATTGAATAATTAACAATAAAGAATAATAGTTCAGTGTTTAATTATGAACACAATATTTAGTGGCCAATAACAAAGTTTAGTGATTTAGAATATTAATAATAGAAACATTTAATAAACCGTGATAAAAGTGAACATATTTTCGGGTAGTAAGAATAAGGTCTTCGTGAAATTTGTACAAAGGATAACAATATATTAAAATTGAATGTAATTTCTGAGATATAATTCTCTGTCATGAAAATATTTCCGGATTTTAAAATGTAAAATATTTGCCCTCTAGTATGTCCTGGAGAACTAAACTCATTTAATAAAAAAGATTAAAATAACTGAGTAAATATACAAAAATATGACCTCCGGTAGTACCTGGAGAACCCATTTCTTTTCTTACTAGTATTTGTGTAACTTTCTCTTCTCCGCTCAACTTTTTTCCCCACTATTAACTATTTTTGTGTAACGCTAATTTGTATATGTATTTTTTCTTTAAAATAAATATACCAGTAGCAAGGACTCAAAAAATTGACGGCCGATTATCCGACTATTGCGCTCTGCTAGGAACCTACGGATACAGCATTTTCACTTGTTTAGTGACTGATTTTTGAGCACTGCCTACATTTACGAACGTCTACTCTGGACTTTTACGGTGAACCCAGTTTTATCCTTCAGAAAAGAGAGATACTTTTTTTTTACGTCGAAACCTCGTAATTTAATGAGGGCTTAAGCACCTCACTGTTCCCGTCCATCGCTCTGCGTGCGAACATGCTCGGATGTCTGCCATTCATTGATTTCGTCTTAACTATGCCGGCCACTTGGACTGGCATAATTAAGGGCTTATGTGAAAAATGGTTTGAGGCCTAGCCCACAGTGGAAGCGTAAGTCAGAAATTATCTTGATACTGGGGCATAACTGCGAGTCCCGGACGGAGGAGAAATCCTCATCGCCCGGGTTACCCGGCCAGAATCATAGAGGGAAATACTCCCGTCTCTATGTAGTTGGATGCAGTTATGGCGTATGTACCCATGAGGGGGTGGCAAAAACTTAGCGGTCGTTGATTCGGCCGCTATGCATCAAGTCCACCAAGCTCAACCCTCTGAGGTCCCCACCCGAGACCCATCCCATCCCATCATTCTGGCAGCAAACGAGCGGGGGAACAACAGAAAAATGGACGGGGGCGTTTCTCACCATTTATTGGACCCGTTCACAACCCTACCTACACCATCCTTTACCTCCTTCACCACACCCTAACTTTCTTTTCGCTCACAAAAACATATTAATTACACTTTGGTTACAGGAAACGAAGAAATCAGAAGAGGAAAACGAAGACCATGGAGGCCCTCACTAAGAGGGTCTCCCTAAGGACCATCTCCGGCATGAAGACTTCCACCAAGAAGAACTTATGTGAAACCCTATACATCGAGCTTAAAGTGGCCCTGGTAAACTTATCGAAGTCTCATCGGGATTCATCGCCATGTGTGCCGAGACCAAAGATGTAGACCAGCTCCTATCAGAAGAGGGAGCGAGAGTCCTGAAGAACACCGGCCTAGAAGCCGAAACCCCCCCCACAAGTGGCAGCGAATAGAAGCGTCATCTACCGCAAAGTGGAGAGCTTGGTTAGAGAACACAAACCCGAAGAGCTTAAGGAAGAGATTACAAAGAGTAATCCATGCGCGCAAGTTCGTGAGATCATAAAATTTCGCGAACACACCCATGTGTTCAAAATAACATTCTCCACAGCAGACATGGCGAGAAAGGCAACCCAGAATGGTATTCTGGTATTCAATATGAGAATACCAGGAGAAAACATCCAGCAGAAGAAGTTCAACAGCATACAAATGTGTTTCGTATGCTACAAACTCGAAGAACACACATCAACGACGTGCCCGGATAGAAACAAACTGTGGTGCAGTGAATGCACCACAGAAGGGCACCGGTTCGACAAATGCGAAAGCTCCATAAAAAGATGTTTAAATTGCAAAGGGGAGCATATAACCATGGCCCTTAGCTACCCCAAGCGCTGCGAAATAATCAGGAGAAAAGAAGATGAAGAGAGAAAGAAAAAAGAATTAACTTATGCAAACGGAGATTTGAGTGCAAAAATCTTAATCTGCATAACCCATGCAAATGTGGCAAATGCAGTAAACCCGGTTGTTATAACCAAGTCCTTAACGCTTTCCTGAAGGCGAACAATCTCCCTTCAGTAGTTATGCCTAAAGACCCCGAATGCTCCAAGGCTTTCAAGGACTTAGTCATAAGGAATAATAACGTCAAGTCTGGATTAGAGGAGATCATTGAAGCTCCCTCACCGGAAGAAGCCGAAGAAGACGAAGAAGAGGAAAAGGCTGGAAGTGAGGATGGATCCTCCTCATAGACAGCGAAGAAGGCCCCTGCACTCGTACACGAGCTACAAAGAGCAGGTCAAAACCCCCGAGTCCCCCCCCCCGAAAAAGGAAAACCCTATGGCCGAGTAAAACCGCCCAGCCAGCCCCCAAACAGAAAAGAACTAAGAAGAAACATAGGTAAAAACAACTCACAATGTTACAGAACGCACTGAAGATAATTGAAATCAACACCAACGGCTGGACGACGAAAATAATTCTTTTCGGAAATGTATTCAGAGAAATTGATGCAGAAATCATACTGATTTCAGAACACGGGATCGACACGCGTAGAACAGAAATGAAGATCTGGAACTACGATGTGTTGAACACCAATTATTCGCAGGAGGGGTACGATGGCGCCGCTATTGCAATAAAGAAAGGGATTAAATACAAGCAGATACGGAATCTAGAAGAATCCTACCTTGCGATTGAGGTCGAACTCGACTTAAGAAAGTTGGTCATTGCTACCGGATATCAACCGCCAGGTAGAGATGTGTTACCTATTCACACTCTCACTGGCCTATTTGGCAGAAGAGCCCCCACTATATTAATGGAAGATCTGAACGCCAGATGCCGAGAATCCGGTTAAAGGAACTACAACGGTATAGGGAGAAGCCTGGACCTGTTGCTGGACATAAATATTGCCCAGCGAATAGGCCACAACTTCCCCACCTATGTCAGAGAACGAAGTGCCACAAAGCCAGACATCTGTCTGGCGAATCGTCAGCTACTGTTCAATTACTACATGGAACCAGTCCAGGTACCATGCAGTAACCATATAGGGATCCTACTCACTATCAACAGGAACCCTATACAAGTCTCATCAGTAGTCGGGAAGAACTACCAAAGTGCAGACTGGACACGGTACACGCACCTTCTCGAGGCCTACGATCCGCCCAACGTGGACGAGGCAATTCTCGAGGAGATTGACGAGGCAATCGATGACCTCAATAACCAACTCATCGACGCAGATAGGGCTTGTATCCCTAAATCCGAATATAGGACCATCTCGACCTACGAGTGGAACGAATATATGAAGGAACTATACCGTGAACTGAAGTTAATGTATGAACTCAACATCGTGAATGCATCGGTTCACTCGATGCAGAGAAGTAAAGAAATCAAAGAAGACTTGAACCAGTTAATCCTCGAACAGCAGAATAGAAGATGGGAGGACGCGATTGATAGCCTCGATCACGAAACAACTCCAAAAGAATTTTGGAAAAAGATTCGAATTCTCAAAGGATCGACTGGGAAGAAGCATAAGATCGGGCTCCAGAAAGATGGCAGAAACATTGAAACAGAAGAGGAAAAAGTTGAAGAAATATTTCAAAGTTATTGGGAAAAGATCTTCAGTATAACTGAAGAGGAGAACGGAGAATATGACCTAGAGTTCGAAAGCAACATCATCGACGAGCTAAACGAAGAAATACACAAGACGCACCCTCACCACCAGGTGGGTAGACAGCGCGACAAAGACGCTGAGATTACAGAAGAAGAACTACTCGGCGCGCTTCGCTCATTCCGACAAAAAGCCCCAGGACAATCGGGGCTTACAAAGCTTAACTTTGAAAAGGCATTAGCCAGTGTCATCGAAGGATTTAGAAGTATATATATCGCCTGTATCAATACGGGATACTTTTCGGATGCTTATAAAACGGCCAAGATGATCTTCTTGCCTAAGCACGGAAAGAACCCAACGTTTAAGGAAAGCTACCGGCCAATTTCACTTTTGGAATTTGGCGGGAAGCTCTTCGAGAAGATCCTCAACAAAAGACTGGTGTCTTCCTGGAGGAAAACTCACTCTATAACACACATCAATTCGGGTTTAGGAGAAAGCGAAGTACGGAGATGGCGATTAACGTCATCACGGAAAAGCTAGCTCAAGAAAAACGGGAAAAGAGTTACGTGAACATTGTTTGTCGGGATGTATCACAGGCGTTTGATAAGGTGTGGCAACGGGAAATGCAGTACAAGATCTGACGACTGGGCCTAAGTGAAAACTTAGAAAGAACTCTCTGTGACTATGTCATGGAGAGGGCGGGTACATCAGTTTAGGGTGCACGGACGGACCAAAGTTTCTGGTCACTGCGGGCCTCCCGCAAGAGGAGGGGGTGCCTGTTTCCCACTATCTACTTGATTTCCACCGCGGATGTCCCAGCCCCTGTAAGCCCCACTTGCCTCAACATTCAATTCGCCAATGACTTCACCCAGATAATCACTTGTCCATGGAGGAATGCGCCTTGGCAAGCTCGAATGACAGCAGCAGAAATTGAAAACCTTAACAACTACGAGGCCTGGTGGAAAATCCTTACCAACTGGGAAAAGTTCAAAGTAGTCCCCATAGGCAGGAGACTACTTGATGACGTCAGGATGCGGAATAGACGATATCCCTACACCACTGAATGCAATGTACTCGGAATGAAGATTACCTCATCCGGGTACAAGAAGCACGTCCAAGAACGAATACCAAGGCCACTGCTGCAGTCAAGACTCTATATAGGTTAAGAAATCTTCGTCAAAGCAACAAAAAAAAGATCTACACTGCACTAGTAAAATCGACGTTGCTGTACCCCGCTTCCGCCCTCTCGTGTGTCTCAAAGACAAAAAGAAGAGACTACAGGTGGTGCATAATAAATGCGCGTACCTAATTACAGGTACACGCAGAATGGAAAGAAGAAGACAAGAAGAGCTGCCCCGGGAGGCGGGGTTGACTCCCATTAACGTTGTCATAGAAGAACAGACAAGGAATATGCTGGAAAAGGCCAACCGTGAACTGGATGATGAAATCGTCCAAATGATTGACCAAAATAGAGGAGCTATAAGTCGCACCAAATTTCCAAGCTCCGCCGGGGTTTTAGCTGGCGGAGCAGAATTGCCGTTTTACGCACGATGAGACGTTTTTTTTTATCTAAACCAAGACAAAGCTAACCAAATTGTGAAACCTCACCGATTTTGACAAAACTCTCCGATATTGACAAAATTCACCCATGGAGACACAAACTTACCGTAGAAGAAAAAATCTACCGATGAAGACTGAAACTCACCGTACAAGACATCAACGAAGAAACAAAATACACAAATTACACACATTACAAAATATACAAAAAAACAAAGACACTAAGCAAACATAGAAAGTAATAATTAACGCAATTACCAAAACAACAGCAAACGCGCACAGTATAACCAAATACATTAACTAAATTGAAGACAAATGGCTTGAACGCCATTATATATATATATATATATATATATATATATATATATATATATATATATATATAACAAAATAATAAACAACAATGGAACTACAAAACAAGAAAATTTTAAAGTGATAGGACTTATCACCAGGCTCTAGCATCACTTTGCACCCTACCACACTTCTTTCTCTTTTCACCACTGGTCTACTTTCCGCTGTCTATCCGCACACTCTTTCTCTATCCCCTCACCTACATATACTCTTACACCATGTCGAAAGAAAGGGCGATTGAAGTCGGTTATTTTATGTTCTTTCCTTAAAGACAAGTGCACGCTCATGTCGAATAAAGACGTTGAATCCAGCTCTAAAATTCCTTTTACGTTTTGAAGAATCTCCGATCACCATTTTACCCAGACTACTAAACAAGAAGAGACATTTTTCTACTTTGGAGTCACAGCCTTGTAAATAGAATTCAGTTCCAAAGGAATTTACTTAGGCAGCACGAGCCCCTATAAGTTCTTCGGCGTAGTTTCCAGGTTTAGCCATGTTGACGGAGTAAACATGTAAAATGCACAATATAAGATAAGCCCTCGTATGACACTCAATGTTTACGACGATTTATTTGTTCAAGTGTGGACCTTGCTGTTACTGCGTAAGTTGTTGTCTTTCTATTTTTCTTTTCTTAAATCATTGTCATTTTCTTTGTTTTAATATTTGCCTTTTCATTAGGCATGATATCGTGAGAATGAGGTGCGGGTTTCCGCAGTTGAGGCATTTCTTGGTCGAGCTTTTGCCTTTCACCCACCTGTGCTCAAGGCTTGCACATTCAGAACACTTATTTCCTTGGAAGGTGCATTCCTTTATCGTGTACTGGTCCAGTGCGTAACTCTTGAAAAAAACCTGGGCAAGAAGAAGATTCCTGTCTCTCTGGTCTGGAGCAATCTTCGTGCCAAACGCGAAAAGTCCTTTTCCTGAAACTTTCGTGGCCATTTCCGTTTCCTTGAATATTACTTTGCACACACACTTGCGTTCTTCGCCTGATAGTATTTTCAAATTGATGACTTCTTCAACTTTTGCTCAAAATAATTTTCCTCAATTTCTGTCTTAGTTTGTTCTGTGGTGTGCTACCCTATTTAAAAATCACCGATATTTTGGTCGTGACGCTTGGTGAGGTTCGGATGGTGAGTCGATTTTTCCTCAGTTTCTTAGTCGCATTTTCGCTGAGTAGGTTATCAAGATCTTTCTCGGTATCTCACATGGAAACGTAGCAATTATATTGATCCTAGAGTCTCAAAACCACGCCCTCGATTTCTACGGAGATAGTGCGCAGTGTTGCTTATCTTGGAAGTTTGGTCTGTCCATCGAGAACCTGCGAATAACCCTTTTTGCTCCTCCCATGTCGTTCATTAGGTCTTGGAAAAAATCCACCCCATACTGTTTGTGTTTCTCTTCTGTTGATATTTTGATTGGAGAATCTCTGAAGACTTCTTTATAATTTGCTTAGGGTAAAGTATTCGTTATGTTATAGGCATTTAGTGGAGATTTTCTCGACTCCATTTGTGCTGTTCTGTGCGGTATGGGGTTTCAGCCATATATGGGATGATGGTTTATTGGATGGATGGACTTGCGTAGGGCCATCCTGAGGGATAAACCATGACATACCTTTTGATTAGTGGTTGTAGAATCAAATACCACAACTCGGGGTTCTACCCCATTAGGGGTTTGGTTATTGGTACTCCTTCCAGCATACAGAGAGAAGGTTGCACGTTCCTCTTTGGTCTTGGCAGGGCCTCCATGGTAAGTCATTTGGCAGCCCACAGAGGTGGCAGTATCGTCCAATTGCCCAGGAATTATATGACTCCGAGTTCCGCAGTGGACTATTCCTCAAACCTGCTTTTCTCTGAACATCAAATTATGCCTTTTCAAGCAAATGGCATAGATTGAAGTAATCTATGAGTGGAAGCTTCCCCAACCAGACATCGGGCCTCTGAGGCAGGGGAGGGTGGTGAACTTAGCTACACATATGTAAATTAGAGGGGCCGATAATAAAAGTCAATCTCTTTTAGTCACCCGGAGTAAGGTGATGATATCATGGATGAAGAATAGAAGGTGCTGATGAATAGAGATAACAGAAGGTAGAGAAGAGTGTCTGGTTCCGTGGAAAATTAGTGGGATCATGGGTTCTTCAGAAGTTGTTCTTGTTGATGAAGCGAAACTTCAAGTAAATTGAAGTATCTTATGCAGTTGAAAATTGTGTGCGGCCAAGTTAATCGTGTGAGCTCAAATGAGTTCGTGCGAAGTGGTCCGGGCGCCTGCAGACTTCCGAGTATTTGCAGTTCTTGTCAATAAATCAATTGCATTGTAATAACATGAAAACAACAATGTGATTCATTAATAAATCACTCCCTAATGACCCAAAGCCATTATATAAATTGTAATTTTTCTCTCCTATTACATTATAATAACGAAATATCATGTAGGCGGTTAACTAATATGTATATTTTACTTAGTTTAGTGATTATTTAGGTGATGGCCAAAAGTAAGCCTCTTTTAGAGTGGTGTGATTACCAAGGGTGATTTGTCACAGAATTTTGGTACCACTCTTGGGGCAACCAAATGAGTTGCTTAATTGCTGTTGAGCGGCTGCCTGGTTGCTTCCTCTGTGAGTGCTTTGTATTCACAAGGCTATGACGCCAAAATTATAAAACCTCTCTTCTTGCTGGGTGATAAGAAATTTCCTCAAAGGTAAAAGAAACCTTGGAGCTGGATTCAATATTCTTTATTTGGCGGGAACTTTGGAATCGTCTTCAGGTGGTCTTTTTTATAAAAGAATTCACCCTTAAACTCAATCCATCTTCCTCTTTACATCAACAGATAGCAAACATGAATGCAGTCTTTTAAGAATCATTTATAATAAATTTATTTATTTAATCAGTTCCCATAATACTAAATTTGTTCTCTCAAATTCAATTAACATATTTTATCAATTCTTACGCAACATTCAAGTCCTAAAATTGTTATATAATAATAAACAAAGAATTAATACAATACTTCTTTATATCAAGACGAAAGAATGACTTGCTTCTTAGACTTGCATTGTTGCTAAATGTCATCGTTTCTCCTATTTCATGCGCCCAAAAACATATCCCTTTTTTCGTCAATTAGATTCGATTTATAATAGATATATTAAAAAGATAAGATTGTAATTATTTCTTGTAGACTTTTACACTATTTTATATTAATTTACTCAAAATTACTATATTGTACTCTTACGTTTTTTTTTATAAGTTTGTTTAAAATTTCTTCATATGGTAATGGAAATAAAAAATATTTAGTTAGTTGAAAAAATAAGCAAGTGATTGAGAGAATGACAAGAATTTGGAGAAATATAACTAGGCTGTTTAATCATCATCATCATCAGCATCACTAACTCTATAATTTAAGAAGGGGATTTTTTTTAGTATTTGAATAATAGTTTAATCTTAATTTGGTTATGACATGTTTTTTTATCAAAGTTATTTGTAATAATTCTTTTATAATATAAAAAAAAAATGGTGAAGTTCAGAAATAAATATAAGTATCGAAACTTTGTGAACTTTTTTAAAACCCAAAGAATTACAAATGATGAAGTTCAGAAAATTTATTTTTATATATCTTCTTCTATAACTATATTTTAGCAACACGATATTTTGGAAGGGGGAAATTTAGTTTAGAGTTCCTTTTTAAAATTATTATAATTGGCGAAGTTCAGAAAATTTATAAAAATTTAACCATGGTTGTTTTATTTTAAATTTTAATCTTAGTAGCTAAGCTCAAGCTTTCCCCGTAAGGGTGAGTGGCAAAGCCATTGCCTGGTATCACTATATTTTAGTAATGCAAATTTTTAACAATGAACTTTAGTTTGTGAGTCACCTAGGTATATTTGAAACTTTTATCCAAGTTCTTCCTAAGATTTTTTTTACAGTTCGAAAGTATAGCTCGCAGAGGTTGTTTTTCGTATATTCGAAGCTTTTATCGAAGTTCCTTGTAAGAGTGCAGAAAAATAAATGTGATTAGCGAATGTTTTTGAATTTTTTTAAATAAAAAATAATTATAAATCGTGAAATTCAGAAAATGTATTTAATTAAGGGATGTCTATTAGAAATAACTTTGATAAAAAACAAGTCATAGCCAAACTAAGGTAAAATTATTATTCAAATACTCAAAAATACTCTTCTTAAATTATAATTAGTGATGATTATGATGCTGATGAGGATGGTGTTGATGATGATGATGATGATATGTACTGGGAACATTTTAATATTTTTAGAACAATACCTCGTTGCTAGAGCCAGATAAGACGTAGGCCACATACCGAAGGTCTGCCTACGAAGCGCAAGCTCCTACTGTAAGGAGGAATGGTGAAGCCGCACCCCTTGTTTATTCAGTACAATAAAGATAATTATTTGGTAAAGCTCCCAACTCTAGTTTTAAAGTTAAAAAAATCACAAACTTCTGTGAACTGATATCTAATTGCGTTTGGCAGAATAACAAATATAATTACGTTTTTCCTATGTATAAAATGCCGCAATTTACGGAGCATACTCGTATATCGTGTGACTTGCTTTTCGATCGTCTTTAGGTTTTGTTGATGACGTCACTTCTTGCTTACTTTTTTTAATCCTTTCCTTTGTTCTTCAAATTTCGAATTACCAGTTTGTGAAATGATGGGTTTGCCCCCCCCCCCTTGTTTTAATTAACTGGTAGTATACACACCTCGAAAATAAATATATTGGAACATTACGAATGAACATATGGTGTATTTGCTTGGCGTGATGATTTATTAAGTTATTAAAATAAAAATTATATTTAGGACATAAATCTACATTTGCACACAAAAAATGTGTATCAGACTTAAAGAAAGCACAAAAAGTCATTCGGATAAGTATACTTGGTCGGGGTCTTTCTTAAATAATAAGCAAAATAAATATACATGTAAATAAATAACATGAACTTGATAAAACTATTAAAATATTAAATTATTATAGGCTAAGAATATAAGAAAAGTAAACAAACGAATTTAATGAATAAATAATGATGTATCTAACATTTTGTACATACATATATAAAGACAGGCACTATGTGTTCTAGTCATCTTATTATATTGATCCTAGTGTATGTGTGTATGTATATGTATGTACCTTTTAAAAATTGTTGTGAAATTTTTTTTTTCTTGCACACCAATTTGAATGTGAAAAAACAAACAAAACCTTTTTCTCTCGCATACTTTCTTAATTGTGTGAGAGAAGCGAAGAAGCGCAGCAGGTTTAGCAAACAGCGGTTTGCTGGATTCATTTTTTCATTCTTTCTCTTTCATGAAAGATTTATACATTGT
The DNA here is from genome assembly GCA_963969495.1 of Ceratothoa steindachneri. Classification (NCBI taxonomy): domain Eukaryota; kingdom Metazoa; phylum Arthropoda; class Malacostraca; order Isopoda; family Cymothoidae; genus Ceratothoa; species Ceratothoa steindachneri. The sequence continues at coordinate 186,987,103 of OZ018320.1, forward strand.
ATATTCGCAGCGTGTTTACCTCAACTCTCCTCTGTCCTTTGAATTCCCTATTAATTTCTCTCTCTTTCATAGTCCCGATCGACCTTGCGAAGCGTACCTTAAAAGCTTGTTTGTTCGGAAGATTTTTTATCTTCCGTGTAGACAAGTGGTCTAAGAGACTGTTTAATTGAGATCAAAGCAGTTGCTCGCTGCCCCATTGTGCACGGTTCGAATTCCTGGGCCACCCCTGTACAGAATTTTTGTTAATTAGGAAATAACATTCCAAAGAAAAATTATCTTGTTTTTCTGTTTCTTGCGGTTTGCTGGATATATACGAGTATATATATATATATATATATATATATATATATATATATATATATATATATATATATATATATATATATATATATATATATATATATAACTGAATCACGAAAATAAGGAACGTGAGGAATTTATGAATAACGTTACAGCCACGAAGAAAATGAAACAACGGAGAACTGCGAGGCCTTTCGACTAATGGTCCTTTACTAAGCAGACTAAAAGACAGGGAAAAAGAGAAAGATATTTATACACCTGATTAATGAAAATATGGGATATAAAGATTAAAAGGGGTGGGATTAGCAGATACCTGGAAAAATCCTATTAACGAGATGAGCCATCAGGGTTAAGAAAAAAAAAAAAGTTTACGGGTTACAAAAGAAAGGGGGGGGGGCAATGTTTAGGAATCACATATGCAATATAAAAACAAAAAAATAAAAAAAATTACACATGATAACTAGAAAATATGAAAAAAAAATATGAGGAAAGGTTTTTTTATAAATAAGCTAAAATAACTTCTAGGTGGTAATCATTAATTCAGAAATTTTATCTATAAAATCATTCTTAAACATTCTTTTGATACAAGGGTCCAAAAAATACATTCCAGGGCTGAGATTAAAATTCGAAGTCAGTTGTATAAATGCCGATTCTAAAAGATTTCGTGAAAAAAAGTCATTTGATTTGGCAATCACAGAACTCTCCTTCCAATTAATACGATGGGAATTTTCACTCAAATGGATAAAAATGGCATTTGATGTTTGCCCAGTGTTTACAGAGTACTTATGTTGCTCAATACGCACATTCAGATCCTTTCTAGTTTGCCCAATATAAAATGAAGGGCAATCCAAACAAGGGATTTTAAGAATGTTTAAGAATGATTTTAAAGATAAAATTTCTGAATTAATGATTACCACCTAGAAGTTATTTTAGCTTATTTATAAAAAAAACCTTTCCTCATATTTTTCTTTTGTTCATATTTTCTAGTTATCATGTGTAAATTTTTTTTTGTTTTCATATTGCATATGTGATTCCTAAACATTGCCCCCTTTCTTTTGTAACCCGTAAACTTTTTTTTTTTTCCTTAACCCTGATGGCTCATCTCGTTAATAGGATTTTTCCAGGTATCTGCTAATCCCACCCCTTTTAATCTTTATATCCCATATTTTCATTAATCAGGTGTATAAATATCTTTCTCTTTTTCCCTGTCTTTTAGTCTGCTTAGTAAAGGACCATTAGTCGAAAGGCCTCGCAGTTCTCCGTTGTTTCATTTTCCTCGTGGCTGTAACGTTATTCATATATATATATATATATATATATATATATATATATATATATATATATATATATATATATATATATATATATATATATATATATATATATATATATATATATATAATTAGGTAAAAAGCCATGTTGTATGCAGGTTCTATTGAAGTCCACAGATGTTGCAGCGTTATTAATTTTAACTTGTATTTTCTAAATAATTCTTGCAAGTTTTTAACGGGGTCGTCGAGGCGAGAAAAAACATCCACGAATGACATTCTCTATTCTTAGACCTCTTTCGACCATGTTAGGTCATCTTCAGGGAATAAACAGAAATGGAATTAAGATAAGATAAGATAAGATAAATAAAGATAGAATGTGTAGAGAGAGTGAGATAGGAAAGATAGAAATTAAACTGTTGTGTGTGTGTTAATGTGTGTGGGAAGATGTGTTAAGATGATAGAGATTTGTGCCAGGTTGCCTGACTAACGCTTTCGTTTTTCTTTTAATTTTATTATATTTTTGTGATACATTATTATTTTAGCATTGGAGCCTTTGTTTTATTTTGCTCAATAGAGCGTTTGTATCATTTTATTGTTTTTTATTTTTATTTTATTGTATTTTTATATTTTTATTTATTTTTTGTTATTTATTTATTTATTAATTTATTTTTTTATTTATTTATTTTTTTTAATGCTATTATGTAAATATAATGGTTCTTCATCGGGATTCACATTTGGGTTGTATACTTGGTAGTCGTAATCGGTTGTCCTTTCAAGATGTTGCATTATGGTTTACTACCTATAGATTGGGTTGACGTTTATTGACGTTTTTTTTCAGGCTACCGTTGAAGCGTTGTTTATATTGCGTACGATGGATTTGGTCTTCTTGTACGATGCTTTGATTTATTATATTCTGTGGAATCGTCTTTTTAATCTTTTCCCACAGCTTTCTTGCTCTTTTTTTGTATGACTATGTTTATGGGTTCAATAGTAGATCTGCGGTAGAGTTCTTCTGCTGGTATGTAATCTAGTCTTCCTGTGTTTGTTATGAATCTAGTGGCTTGATTTGGGACTCTTTGGATCTTCCTGAATTAGGAGTTACTTAGTGTATTCAATGATACAATTGGGTATAGGAGCTTGGGTTGAACTAGGGACAGGTATAGTTTTCTTTTATTTTGGGTTGAAAGTTGCCTGAATCTGTATAGCGCTGATAAGGTAGATTTTGCTTCTATGATTTTTTTTGTGGTAGGTGGCTTGTATAGCCGTTGGTTGTTATTTTTAGTCCAAGGACATGTCCTTCTGTTGAGAAAGGATATGCTTCTCCATCTACGCGTACAGTAGCCTTTTTCCTTCTGTTCATGGGGATTAGTTTGAACTTATCCTCGTTAGTTTTTATTTTATTCCTTTTCTCGTAATCATTTAGGTTTTTAATTTCTATATCTGGTCACTATCTGAGTGATATCGTCCGCTAATTGTATGTACAGCGAACTCTCATCAGTGGGGTGTGGAAGCTCCCTGGTATACACTGTGTACAGCGTAGGTAAGAGGCAGCCTCCTTGTGGGACCCCCGTTTGTAGGTTGATTGCTTCGCCCGTTTATCTGCAATATCGCTTTCTTTTCATCTAGATAGCTGCAGAGTATTTTGGAGAGGTTTACTTCCAGGTTAAGGTCGCAGATTTTGGCCTTTAGGCCGGGCAACCACACTTTGTCGAATGCTTTGGCAACATCACGAAGCACAATGTCAACTTTGTTGCCTCGCGCAGTGGCAGTAGCAATTCTTTCGGTAATGATTGCCAGCGCGGTGTCCGTCCCTCGCTTGCTCCGGAACCCGTTTTGTTGTGGGTTGTATAGGTTGTTTGTGTTAAGATGGTTGATCAACCTTTCGTTAAGGAGCTTTTATAGAACTTTGCCTAGAAATTCTAGGAGCGAGATAGGACGGAAGCTTTCGACTTGATGTTTCGGTTTGCCCGGCTTCGGCAGGAAGATCACCATTGCCGTTCTAAATGCTTGGGGAAAGTATCCCATATTTAAGCAGGCATTGTAAGACCTTCACTACCGATTCGTGCACATTATCTGGGGCATTAATTAAGTGAGCTTTAGTAATTCCACTTTGCCCTGGAGCCTTTTGTTTGAATGATTTTAAAGTGTGTCAGGTATTCATTCATAGTAAATGGCTTTCCTCCCCCCAAGGGATTGTCTCTTTGTTCGTCGACGTTTTTAAACGGTATAATGAGTTCACGTTGTGTTGTCAGGCTACGTATGATTTCTTCTTCATAGTTTAGGTCAAAATTTTGATTTTCTTCAGGTGAAATAGAGAAAAGTTTTGTCCAGTGTGTTCGAAAATGCTCTTGTAATTCCTCATTTTGCTCTACTTTCTTGTTCTGAATTTTCAGGCTTATTTTATCTTTTTGATGTGATCCGCGTAGTTTCCTGAATTGTCTCCAGAATTTCCTTGGATCCTTTTTTATCTCCATCTACCTATTATGTTATTTCAGAGTCTGCCTGAATTTTCCTTGATGAGGGTGTCTATCCTCTTTCTAATTATGATAATGTTTCTGTACCTTTCGATCGTATGACCCGATACCCTGATTTCATTTATTACATTTTGAAATGCATCCATTTCATCTTGGATCTCTTGGGTCCATCTAGGTGCAGGTATGGTTCTGTATTCTATTGTTGGGGTGTGTAAATTATCTGCCTCTCTGATTTTACTAGTGATTAACTCTAGTTGTGCATCTATTTCCTCTTTACTTTGGTTGTTAAGGGATTCGGTTTCTACTGTGTTTAAGTATTGTTTGAATCCATCCCAGTTTGTTTTGCTGGTTGCTTTTCTTCGTGATATTTTTATTTGGATGGGTGAAGTCGAGATGGTGATAATTATGCTTAAATGATCGGAGGAAGTTGCTGGACTTGGCTGTGTGTGGTGATTTAAATTGAAGTTTTGATTAGTTAAAATAATATCTGGGGTAGTCGAGGATCGGACTGTAAAATACGTAGGAAAGTCGGGTCATTCTCTTTTTAGTAGGCCTCTTTGCATCAGGAGATGTAGGGTTTTTCCCGTACCGTTTGTATGGGTTGTGTACCCTGCTTCCCTGCACCTTGCATTAAGGTCTCCGGCTAGAAAGGTTGAGGCTTGTCTGCGGAATAGCTTGATGAAATTGGGTATCGGTAGGTACGAGCGTCTTGGTGGTTGGTAGGCCCCGGCTATGACCAGGTCTCCTGTAGTCATTTTTATTTTTACAGCTAAAAATGATTCTTCTACCCCTTTTATTTCAGTAAAGGGTATGCCTTTTTTAATGCCTAGGGCAACTCCGTCGTACCTTGACTGTGAGTGGTTTGTTGTTAATATTTTATAGTTGGGGATTTTTATTGTTTCTGTATCTGTGGATATGCCATGTTCTGTTAAGATGATTATGTCTGGATCTTCCTTTCTTATATGTTGGAGTAGATTAGGCGTTTTTCTCTCCAGCCGTTAACATTCATGGTAAATATTTTAAGCTTTCATTGAAACACGTCCATTATTATTATTATTGCTTGTTTTCTCTACCTGACTTTGCTTTTTCTGCTCGGCCTGGGGATCGAGTGCGCCCATTTCTCTTCTTTTTGAATTCACCGCATGAGATGTTACTGCATGATTCAGGAGCGATGAATAACATGCCCTGTTTTAGTGCGTTGTGAACTTCGGTTTCGTCCGCTTCTGCTTCGTATTCTCATCTGAATTTACACTTTACAAGTAGGTCGACTATTTCCCTCTGCTTGTATTGCTTAAGAATTGGGTAAGCATAAGATCCGTATATTTTGATGTTGAAGTATTGGGTGGTCATTTTTTGTTTTTTATTTTTCTGAGGTCACTTTTGTGCTTTCTTCCTCTGATTTGGTATTCATTTCATTTTTGTCTTCTTCTTCTTCTTCTATTTGGCTATTAGTTTCCTTTGGAGTCATATTCCTTTTTTTATAACTCATTCGAGGGTGGGTTCTCCGGGAACCACATTTATTTTAGTCCGTTTTTCTCAAGCATGGTGTTAAGTTCAGTTGCATAAGAGCCTGGACTTGCCATGTTGACAAAGTGTGCATGCATTATGCACAGTATTAAGTCGGGCCTCATGGTGCCCTCGATATTGACCGTTGTGGTCTGTGCGGTAGGTGCAGAGATGCCTCCGTTAGCAGTTGCTGCAGCGTAGGTCGTATTTTTTCTCCTTTCTTCTCTGCGATGATATCGGCCTTCTTCTTCCTAATGAGTTGCTTTTTTACTGGGCATGACATGGCCACAATTCAAGCATTTTTTATCTGTGCTTCTGCTTTGATCCCATCTGTGATCCTGATTTGAGCATTCAGAGCAAGCTTTACCTTTAAAGGTACACTTCTTGGTTGGGTGCTTGTCTAGCGCGTAGCATGTGAAGCACATTTGCACTGAAACGAACGTTTCCCTTTTTATCTGGTTGGGGGAGGTTTTCGTGTAAAATGCTAGGAGTCCTTGTTCGGTGGCTTTCTTTGCGATCTCTGTCGATCGGAAGATAACTTTAAACACGTGGCTGTGATCCTCTCCATTCTGGTCCCTGAATTTTATTATGTCTTCGACTTTTGCCCATTCTTGTTCTCTTTCCAGCTCTTCTTTTATCTCTTGGGCTGTATGATCGCCTACCCATGGGTCAAGACGCCGGCATATTACTGATCTCTTTGTTTGTACGTCAGGCGGCGTCCGGGGGGCTAGTCCTATTTTGCAGAGTTTCTTGGCCGCGCCACGTAGCCATTGTATTGGTCTTTAAGCCGTAGAAGGACCACTCCTATATCCGCATATATGCACTTCAGTGTCTGTTCCCAGGAGGGTTTCTCCCAGCCGGGGAGGATGCGAAGGGAAACCCTCTTCGCTCCTTCTCGGTCGTCCATTGCGGTTGGGTTGCTGTTTCCTTCAACTGGGTTATGGATGTTCCTCGCTGTATTTCCCTTGCTGTAGGGTCCGATTCTTCTTTTTGGAAGGGTTTTAAGTGCTGCCCCCCCCCATCTCATTGCAAGCAAGTTTCTATGAACATGAACTGCCGGATAGGATGGATGAATGATGGTGGGCCAGCCCGGGGAGGCCCCTCAGACGGGTGAAAAGTAGCGGACTTAATGATGGGTGGTGATAGAGTCAACTACCGCCGCCCGGGGGTGCCGCCTCGTTTGGGGTTTGGTTATCGATGCTGCTTCCAACTTATACAGGGACGGTTGCATGTCCCCCTGTGGTCTTGGCCGGAAATTACCCTTAGGGATTAGAGCGAACTCTTCCCCAAAGCTTTCATCATCGCCTCGTAACCGGGTGGTCTCTTTCGTAGAGTTCCACAGTGGGCTAATCCTCAAATCTGCTTTCCTTTATGTCCCCAATTATGTCTATCAAAGTAGACCGACATAGTTGGAGCGAGACTAGATGAATGGCAGTTCAGTTCATTTTCGCTCCCTTGCCCTGATAGGGGAAGCCGCGGGGAGGGGAGGATTAGCCGGACATGGGTAGGCTATGTGTGACTCCGTAAATTATCTTCGTTTCTGGAGTCCCCGTGGGGAAAAAGTGAGGCAAGTTCACGTTTTTGGCGTGGCTTTGCCTTTTCTTTCCTACCTTTACCGGTGATAAGCTTCTTCTGAGAGCTTGAGAAGAAGTCCGTTTTGTCTGAAGTCCACTGTCGATCTCTCGTACCTACTCTGTACTCTACTAAAAAGTGGAATTGGACTTGGACTTGGACTTGGACTTGGACTTGGACTTGGACTTGGACATAATAAGAGATGAAATATAGGTAAAGTTAGAGAGAGAGAGAGTAAGAGAATAAAGTGGATAAAGGGTGAGTTTAAAGAATAGATGATGAGTAGGAGACAGAATAAAAAGATCCCTGGTGAAAGGGTAGCTCTGTTTGTTTCAAAAATGGAATTGGATTGGACATTGGACAAAATAAGAGAAGAAATGTAGGTAGAATTAGAGAGAATAGTAAGAAAGGAAAGTGGTTAAAGGGTGAGTTTAAAGAATAAATGATGTGTAGGAGACAGAATAGAAAGATCCCTGGTGAAAGGGTAGCTCTGTCAATGTGTTAGATTTGTGTGTTTTGGGGTGGTTTTTTCATTGTTTAATAGTTTATTTAATTAAATTAATCGTAGTTAATTTAATTATTATTTTCGATTCTATTGATCGATTGATCTTAGGCATTCAAGCCTTTATTTTTGGCGGGGTTTTTATTCCTGCTGTGAATTTTGCAAAGTTTTTGAAAAGTTTTTATTATAATTTTTAAATGAATTTAAAAGTGAATTGATTTCTAGTTTGCGCTTTGCAAGTGGTTTTTAATTGAGGTTTAATATGCTAAAGTAACCTGCGCATTACTTTGTATGTTTTGTCAGTTCTGTCAAGTGTATTTTGGAATCACGTCATTGTCTGTCTGTAACTTGCTAATTTTGAATGGTCTTATTTGTCGGTCTACTTCGATTTCTAAGTGTGTACGAAAGAATTCAGGGGTCAAGTGGGCGCCAATGGCTTGCCATATCCTCTTAGCTCTCTTATGGAGCGCCACATTGATCGGAGATAATCCAACCGAGTCGTGGAGCTTCCTCTGTCGTTTACGTTCTCTTCTTCGGGTGTTTGTAATAAGTAAAACCACTTTGTTCTGGATGACTTGAAGTTTCGCAAAATGGATCTTGGCACTCGAGTTCAACGGCACCGGGGGGGGGGGGGGGGAAGGCACAAGAGTCTCGAGTGAATGCACGCATTGAATATCTTGAGTGTATTTGAGCGAGTTAGGTCAATGAACCTATAAAACTCCCTCAAATCTCTCTTGCTATTCGCGACTGTCCGCCCGATATAACTCTTGTATCCCCCGATGGTGATTTTGAGCCCCAGAACCGTCCCTTCCGAGCAGTAGGGGATTCTTCCCCCTCTGCATGTATATCGTTGAAGGTCTTGCGAAACATGGGAATTATTTTGAACTTTTGGGCATTGGTTGATATCTTCCATTTCCTCTCGTAAGAGTTGATGTTAGATATCTCCCTAGCCATGTTTCTCGCCATAAATTCCCTGTGAACGTAAGCGGCGGTACAAATTTGCGATATATCGTCAGCGAACTGAACTTATATCGTACCTTTGGAGAGAGGTTGCGGTAAGTCACGTGTATAGATGTTGTATAACAGGGAACTGAGACAGCCCCTTTGCGGGACCCCTGATTCGAGCTCAAATTCGGGGACTCTGTGTTCTCTGATTTGTATATATGCTCTCCTCTCAATTATGTAATCGCATAGAATCCGCTCAAGAATAAGGTCAAAGCCTACTTGCAGGATCTTAAATTGCAGGCCTCTCTTCCAAACCTTGTCAAAAGCTTTTTTAACATCGTGGAGCACCGTTCTGGGATTGCAACTTGAATGGGATTTACGCCAATTGTGATTTTAATAGCCTAGTGGTCGCTCGGAATAATGGGGCCTGGTTCAATGTAGTAGTTGTACAGAAACCTGATACTGGATAAAACAATATCAGGTTTCGTTGCTGCATTTTCTGTAATGTATGTCGGGAATTCTGGTCCGATTCTAGTCACGTATTTTCTGTCAAGTAAGACTTCGATGTTTCTACCTGCATTGTTGTAGGAGGTATACCCTAATGCTGCACATCTTGTATTTAGATCTCGAGCGAAAATTACATTTTTCTTATGGCTGAAGACCTGTAGAAGGTTGTGCAAGGGTACATAGCCGCGTCTTGAGGGTTGATACCCCGTGGCCACGACCAGACCCCCCAGGGTAGTGCCTAACTCACTGGCAAGATAAGATTCATCTAAGTCGGGTAGTTTTTTGTATTTAAGTCCTTTTTTGACGGCTATTGCGCAGCCGTCATACCGTTTCTGGCTATAATTTTTGCTAGTGACGTCGTATTAAAATATTTTTAATTTTGTTTATGTGGTCATTCCGTGTTCGTTTATAAGTAAAATGTCAGGATCGCTTTGTCGCAGAATGTTGCCATAGATGGAACCTTTACCGTCCCACCCATCGACATTCATTTGTATGATCGTAAATCTGTTGGTTATTTTGAGTAATGTAGGTTCTTTTAGTGTGGGGGATTAAAGTAGACGCTTATTCGCGATCTACTTTAGCCCCATGTGGTGTACTGGGCGGGGTGCGCTCCCTGCCGTTTCTTTTCTTGCGAAATTCGGTGTCAGTTATCGTGTGAAAACAGTCCGTGGTTAATTTCACCTTATTTTGTGCGAAGTCCTCCTCAACCTGTCGCTCCGGAACCTCGTCTGAGCATTCCTATTTGTATCGTCCAGTCCTAAGACCTTCCGATACTTCACGGGAGTCAATCTCAACTGGGAACGGAGTCGATTCAGGGGCGTACAATTTTAGGTTAAAGCCTCTGGAATGGTATTTGAGTTGGTGTCCCCTCCCCCGTGATGAGGAGGTAGACCGTGGGCCACGAGTTTTGGAGATTTTCCTCGACCTAGGAGACCTGATCTCCTTGGGTCGGACTGCCTCCTTTGTTGGTGTGGGGGTGTGTGTTTTTGTTTTTACTGGTGTGGATTTTTGGGGAGTGAGTGCGGTTGACTTCTGTAGCAAAGGTACCAGGGCGTGTAATGTTCGCTATGTGTGCATAATAAATGCAACACATAATCTTGGTGGAGTGCTCATTTTCAATGTGTAGATATGTCTTCTGGCTGTTAGACTCGGCGATGGAAGCTTTGGCAACTTTAGCGTAGGTTGAGTTTGCTTTGATCTCCTTTGTCTCACGTTTGAGTTTGCTTTGATTGCTCATCTCCTGCTTTTTGATTGGACATGCCATAGACATGGTCCGGTGCGGGCCTTCGCAATTCAAGCATTTGATGGTGGTGTTCTTGTAATCGCGCCAAAAATGGTCACGACTGGCGCAGATGCAGCATAACTTGAGGTCTTTGTTTTCAGGACAGTTGAAAGTGGTATGTTTGTTGTATTTGTAGCACCTAAAGCACATCTGCAAATCAAAAAACTCCTCACGTTCCATCTGTTCTGGGCAAACTCTCACGTTAAAAAGAAGCAATCCGTTGTCCTTAGCCTTTTGAGCCATAGCCGTGTCTTCAAATACAACCTTAAACACGTGCGTGTAAGTTTTAAATTTGATGACCTCAGCTACCTTTGCCCATTCGTGGTTCCTTTCGATTTCCTGTTGTATTGAGTCCAAAGAGTGGCTCCCAACCCAGGGGTCGAGGCGCCTGCAGATCAAACTGCGGTGAGTCCTTATTTGTGGCGGTGTGGTCGGTTTTAGATTTATTGTCTTAAGGCATTCAACAGCTTTCCTGGAGGTCAAGGCTTCGCAGTCGGCCTCTTTCGCGCAGATAGCTGAGTAGATATTATTAAGGTCAATGAGTCTAAAAATGGCAATGCGTAGGGTTCCATATACTTGTTCGAAAACTTTTTCACGGTCAGGTTTCGGGCCCTCCGGGAGGACCCGAAGAGTAATTCGTAAGGTTTCCCTCATCTCACCTGCATCATATGATGCGTTATGATATGTATGTGTAGATGTGTGTTCACTTAAGGTTTTATATAAGGAAATGGGTGAGAGAGAAAAAGGGGGCCAATGTCCAATAAAAAAAATTTACTTTACCTTAGAAAAAACTTCCGTCAGGCTAGCGTGTGGGCCAGGGGGGGCTTCGGTCTCCGTTTCCACGAAGGAGTGAAGATTTCTTCCGTAGCCGTCTTTAACGAAGAAGGCCAGTGGTCTACATATAAAAGAACGATCGAGCTACTATCAACAAGGCGAGTCACTCTGTACACTTTCTCGCTAAAAATTCACTTTATGAAAAAATCCGAAATTGCTATCAAGGTGTCTTCAAGGTGACCTTTCAAACTACTGAAATGGTTCACAAGGCGTCAACAGAGGGACTCCTCATCTTTAATATAAGGATCCCAGGAAGCAATATAGAACACGAGAGATAACACAGCATCCAGATGTGCTTCGTCTGTTATGCTTCAGAGAACCACACAACCGTCAATTGCCACCAAAAGGGAACAATTGGTGCAGCGAATGCGCCACACAGGGCCTCCCAGCCGGGACTAGAAGAGGATGCCCCTCCGCACTATCAGTGGAGCGACCAAAGCATCAATTCCAACAGTCCTGCAAACCACCTTCGGCATGCTCAATATATCCCTAATAAGGCTTATTGATACCCCCAACGGCTACGCAGCAGTGTACTGGAAAGACGAAGATATCGAAAGACTGGTATCGGAGGAAGCCAATGAGCCCTTACGTGCGATTGGCCTCGAAGCTGTTATCCATAAGGAAATCCTCGCACGCCGAACTATCATACTTAGAAGACTCGACCCGTTCTTCACGGACAACTCTTGTGAGGACATCAAGGTCGAGCTAACTAAACAACAGAATTGGGCAAAAATCGACAAAGTCAAAATTTCGGCAAAAACATAGTCAAAGTAATCTTTGCAAACATCGAGATTGCTCAGATGGCCATGAAGGATGGACTCCTGTGATTCTTCCTTCGTATTGCTCCAGAACAAGTTGAAGCAGAGGAGTTTATCCAACTCGAGTTCTGCCAACGCTGCCTGGCCGTGGAACAACATCCCACTAAAGAATGTATGGTGGCCGACGTCACTTGCTCCATCTGCTCCAAACTCGGTCACGAATGGAAAGAGTGCACTTCCGAGAAACAAAGATGCGCTAACTGCGGAGGGGACCACAAGGCCGTTGCCATAAGGTGTCCCATCCGCAAGGAAGCCATTCGGGCAAAACGAGATGTGATAAAGCTGGTAAAGGAGGCAAAATCCAAACCTACATCGAGGCAGTGGCATCAATCAAGACCAGCAGCACAGAAAACTCTGCCCCAAAACTGGCAATGCCAGGTTCATTTGCAGAGGAGTTAAATCGCCTCCTGCAAAAGAACGGTTTTCAGAAAAAGCTATGGTTCCCGCCCAACCCCGCATCGCCGGAAATTTTAAGGATACAATTCATCGACGTCCCCAGCAAAAAAACACTGGAAAAGAATAAGTTGTGAATCGGCCACATAAAACATCGGAGGGAGAACTCACAACGGAAGATGACTTGGAAAAAGACGGAAACACGAAAAAGTTCACAAATAAGAAAAAACAAATAAGGAAAAAGAAAAAAGAAGTGGTACAAGAGGAAAATATAGGAAAGGAAACAAGCCAATCTCAGGAAAGCTCAGATGAAGATGAAATCCTAAAGTATCCGGGATTTCCACTAACGCAGAAAAGGGATATCCTTCTGCGGGGCTGTTTCTTTGACGCCATGGACGTGGACCTTAAAGTCCATGGTCCCTCTCAAGGCCGACCCCCAAAGGGACACAATGGAAAACTGCTCGACGGAATCAACAAAGGCAAATACAAATGGACATACGAAGGACCATGGTCCCGAAGGAAATAAGTGGACTATTGATGGAGCGAGCGATTTACATCCCGGACTCGTGCTTACACACCATTGATTCAGCTGTCTTTAAGATAATGGAGAATGGCAACAAGACTTCGGAGTATTTACTTAACCTCCAAAATAGCTACTAGTGTTAGCAAGAAGTGAACAAATCAAAGTGATTAAAACAAGTTGTCAAAAGTGCGAACAATTGAACAAATTAAAGCGTCTAAAATAAGCAATCTTAAGTGAGAAAAGTGAATGAATCCAGTGAATAATAATTAAAATGGTCTAATAGTGTAAAATATAGAATAATAAGAGAATAAATCGAGTGAATAATAATTAAAATGGTCTAATAGTGTAAAACATAGAAAAATAAACTAACGATTATGCTAAACGAGAATAAAAATAAAAGTACAACTATTTAACAGATTAGATAATAATTTAACTCGTGTGTAAATAGTAATATCATAAAGTGCTACCGAAATAAAGTTATAAACGAAACAAGAGGAAATAGTAAAACCAGAACAATTAATTTATCTAAATAAGACTAAAAGAACAACTCAATTAAAACTAAGTGCTAAAATAAATAAAACCAAATATAAAATTATTATATTAAAAATATACTTCAAACATTTTTTATAAATTTGACTTAAAAAAATATTTCTAAAAATTATACTAAGTTTAAATAACAAAAATTAAAAACATTTCATTTATTCTTTCAAAACAATATATAGTGCTAATAAGTTGACCTCCCCGTTGATTCCGGGAGAATCTGTTTTCCTACTCATACTTACAGTTTACTCTTACGAGTACTCTTCTCCGCTAAACTTTCAAAAAATATAACTTCACCACTACACCTATCTATTGTTTCATTTTGCATATATGTATTTTTTTTTGTAATATTTGTAAAATGGAAAAACTTACTGTATATTTATTGCTTTATACATCAGCATCAGCATCTGACTATTTGTCGTTCCGATCTAGTTCTCTAGCAAAGGAGGCAAAGGAAAATCAAGTTTTCAAACGTGCTTATTTTAACGACGGTCAGTCAACTCGGAGACGCCGAGATGTCGGGAGTATGGTTTCTGGCTGAAGTTGCACCTTAATTGCCAGTTTCTTCATTTGAATGATGACGGCTTCGACCATCCGCAATCTTCTGCGGTTAGTCTCAGGATTATGGAGGTGTCCTGATTCAGTTTTTCACGGGTTAGGGTAGTGCCATGAGATTGGGCATGTTTTTTAATCGCGCCATCTTGAAGCTGAGCTGGCAGTCGCCTTGACAGGGTTGTGGAGGTCACGCCGATATATTTTGAATTGCGGTGTTCGCAGTCACCGACTTTGCACGAATATTCGTACACGACGTTAGTCTTCTGGAGTTCTCTCGTTTGGAGGGAGACAGCTGTTCTTCATGATGCAACTACTTGTTTTCTTGGTCTTGTAGTATATACTTAGATTAATATCCTTATTAGGGTTGGTTGGTGTCACGTTACGATGGAGAATGGCTTTGAGAGCCTTTTCGTCTTCACGGCAGCCGGTGTTCATATTAGCCTTGTAATAAAGGTCGATATTACTCTCTTTCGGATTAGACCTGACGCCAGGGCCAGCAGCCAAGTTCATTTTCTCTCTCATGATGGCATCGATGGATTCTTGTGGGTAGCCGTTGATAACGCGAATTCGGAAACCCTCTTAAGTTCCTGATCAACAGCCGTTGCGCGTACATTTTTCCATCGGGGCCGTAGAACAGGGCTTCTTTTGTGCATGCTTGAAAGATCTGTCGCAATATGTCTTCGGGAATGGTGAGAGATGTTGAACGTTTAGTGTGGTAAATGGCATTGGTTATCAATTCGATGGTTTCATCAACGGGAACATTTGTGAATAGAGATTCTACGTCCATACAAGCTAGTACGGCTGCTGGTTGAGAAGTCTGAAGGATATCTAGAAGAGTTGAAGAGGAGGGCAGCGTGTATTCTGATGGAGTGTAGGGCACAATGATCGAGTTGAGAAATTTTGCCAGGGGATTAGTCACGTTTGGTGTTTGACTTACGATGGGGCAAAGGGGATTTCCAGGTTTATGTGTTTTTACATTGTCGTAGGCGTAACACATCCTGAAGTCGCCTTCAATTAGAGGAATCTTCATAGGGTTCGTGGTGGTGTTATTTTTCCTAATGAGTTTGTTGAGCTTCGTTTTTCGATCTTTAGTGGGATTCTGGGTTATATTCTTGAATTCAGGTGGTGTCGTGCAGCATTGTTTTCACCTTGTTGAGGTATTCTTCTTGGCTCAAGATAACATAGATTGAGCATTTATTGGCTCTTCAGATGACAATATCCTTGTTCTCTCTGAGTTCTTTTGCAGCCTGCCTCAGTTGACGTGTGATAAAGGAGCTCCAGCTGTGGCCAATTTTTGTAATACTTATGTTCGCGTAGAAATATTATATATAATGCAGCAATTTTTGAATAATTCCATTTCTGTTCATTCCCTGAAGATGACCTAACATGGTCGAAAGAAGTCTAGGAATAAAGAATGTCGTTCGCGGATGCTTTTCTCGCCTCGAGGACCCTGTTAAAAAAACTTGTAAGGAATATTAAGAAAATACAAGTTCAAATTAATAACGCTGCCACATCTGTGGACTTCAATAGCACCTGCAACCTGCATATATATATATATATATATATATATATATATATATATATATATATATATACAGGTACAGAAAAGGTACATTGACGATTAATTTTCTGTATGGCCTAATTGCCATGATTTTGATACTTTTTTAATAATTTTAATAATTTGCATGTCTCCATCAAATTTAAATATGAATGGGAATATGATAATAGATTACCTTTTTTAGATGTCCTCATTAATAAAAATCACCATGAATTAAAACTTGACGTTTATAGGAAACCAACCCACTTGAATGCCTATATACATTATTTTTCGTTTCACGATAATACTGTTAAAAAATCGGTAATTTCTAACCTTTTCCTTAGAGCATACAAAATATGTCATCCTTCCTATTTAGATGAAGAAATTGTCATTATCAGGACCATTTTTTCTAATTTGTATTATCCCGATTGGTTCATATCGTCTGCCCATTTTGCAGCTAAGAAAACATTCTATGGTAATAAGTCTTCCCGCACTAAGGACTTCAACAAATGTATAACATTGTCTTTTAATAATAAATTAAATAGTTTAAAGGACATATTTGGAAAAGCAGGTATTAATCTAGCCTTTAAATATAATAATTCCTTAAACCAATTGATGACTGCCAGGAAACCCAAAAAACATCATAACATAGGAGTATATGCAATACCATGCAACGATTGCCATAAAGTTTATATAGCGGAAACGGGGAGAAATCTAGACAAGAGATTGTATGAACACAAAAGAGATATAAGAGTGGGCAGCGAATGCAGTGGAATATTTTGTCATGTTAGAGACTTGAATCATGCGATCGATTTCAATGGAAGTAAAATGGTATTTAAATCGGCTAACTATGTTAAGAGAAGAATCGTAGAATCGAGCTTGATATCGTCAGTTCCTAATTTAAATCTATCTGAGGGTCAATTTTCTTTTAATCCTGTAATACGAAAGCAAATAAACAAAATAGTAAAATGCCAGCCCTTCAATATGTTTAGGCCTAACCCCCCCCACCCCTGATTAGCCACAAGTAGGGGATTGAGGGAAAAAGGGGATCTTTCACGACCTGACCCTGTGTTATGTTTGTAAGCACTTTTCTTATATTTTCTATCCAGTGTCAGTTGAAAAAGGGTGTGAGATACACTGAAACTGTTCTGAATTAAATTGTCTTCGGAGAATGGGGTTTAATTCCTCATATATATATATATATATATATATATATATATATATATAGGGGTGGACAAAATAATGGAAACACCATGTAATTTCCGAAAACTTTATTTTAATAAGGGGTAGGACCATCTTTGGCAGTAATTACAGATTGAATTCTGCCTGGGATCGACTCTTACAAAGTTTGAATCGTTTCCAGGGGAATTTTCATCCTTTCATCAGCTAAAGCAGTCTCCAATTCTTTCAATGATGATGGTAAGGGATATCGATTCCGTACTTGTTTTTCTAAAATGCACCATAAATGTTCAATGATGTGGAGATCTTGGGATTGTGGTGGCCAGATAAGGTGTTCTACTTCACTGGAATGTTCAATGTGCCATTCAGCTACAACTTTAGCAGTATGAATAGGAGCATTATCATCCTGAAAGATGGCATTTCCATCCGGAAAAAATTCCTGAACCATAGGTTGGATCTGATCAGCTAAAATACTCAAATACTCCTGACTGTTCATTCTACCATGAAGGGAGACTATTGGGCCGGCGGATTTCCAAGATACGGCCCTCTAGATCATTACAGAGCCTCCTCCATTTTTATCAGTTGATAGTAAGCAGTCTGGATCAAATGCACCTTTGGCTGTCTCCAAACGTATACACAGCCTGAGGTGGGAAATAAGGTAAAGGAGGACTCATCAGAGAATATGACCCTTCTCCACTGGTCTTCTGTCCAAATCCGATACACCACTCTTAAACGCTTTCGAACGTTTGTTTCTGAGAGTAGTGGTTTTCGGATTGCAGCCCTCCCGTGGAATCCGGCTTTATGTAACTCCCGCTAAACACTTTTTATTGAGACTGGGGTCCGTGCGTGATCATTAAGTTCTGCAGTAATTTGGTAGCTGTAATTTCATGTTCTTTTGTAACAATCCGTGTAAGAGTCCTACGGTCTCAATCGGAGAGTTTTGGTTTCCTTCCTGAGTTTTGCTCTGAGGAGGACGTTTTTCCTTTATTTCCCTACGCTGTCTTTACTTTTGAGACTGTGCCTCTCGATACGCCAACCAGTTTAGCCGTTTTAGTGATGGTAGAACCTGCCATCCGAGCTCCGATAATCTGACAACTTGGGAAATCAGATTGATTGCTCACTTTAATAAGTTTTAATAAACTTATTTGGATAATATCTGCAAAAAAACAACAACATTAGCACAAGATGATGTACTTTTATTATCAATCAACAAACATAAACATAGGCAAGGCTTAGATAGTTTAATCAATCTTCCAAACTATACTATTATAATATTAGGTGTTTCCATTATTTTATCCACCTCCTATATATATATATATATATATATATATATATATATATATATATATATATATATATATATATATAAGCAGGGGTGACATTTGAAAAGGACAATCGAAAGATAGTTTTTTGGCTATCTGAGAACGTTTATTTTTTAATGTTACCTTCTCGTGTATGTGAGAAAAGCTCCTTCCGATGGCTTTGAAGAAGACTGTGTTTGCCAAAAATAGCCTTTTAACCGCATAATTAATTGCGTTACTGCAATAATTTTTCTATATATATATATATATATATATATATATATATATATATATATATATATATATATATATATATATATATATATATATATATATATATATATATATATATATATATACAATAAGTTAATAAGTAGTTACTAACGTTTTTATATATTAAATTAAGTAATTAACGTTACATTTAAGGCTTACCCCTACAAACGCACAAAATTCCTCCTTTCTAGCTCAGTATCGAGTGCCATAGATTGGGTCTGGTGCTGACTCCCACTCTTCTCCTCTCCACTGCCGCGGGCACCAGCAACACAGTTGCTGAGGTTCTGGTATTCCTGTTTCATGCTTCTTTTAATGTAAACAGTGTTACGTTTTAAACATTTAATTTACTTTCAAAATTTTGAATGCAAAAATTGCTATAAAATTTTTTGACAATAAATCTACTTTACTACTCGTATTTTTTTTACGAAATCAATTTACTAACCTGTCCCTTCTTTCGATTAAATACTTGTCCATGTTGACTATTAAGAAACGAATTTTAATCAATCACTTTCCCATCTTCTAATCCCAGCAAAACGTCCACGGAACCACTGACTCTCTCTGCTCACAAAAAATAAACAGACAAAATAAAAAACAACTGACTCTTAATCTCTACCAATGACAGAGAGAGCCTGATAGTAGTTCACCATTACACAGTTGTCGGGCAGATTGTCAAGCGCCCGTTGGGTCACGTCATTGAAGGCATATGCCACGTAAGCATGACCTCCTAGTTGACTTTGAATTCAAGAACTATTCATCATTACGTACGAACATATACACGTTTCTTTACATTTATGTACAAGTAATCAATACAATTTATGTTATAAACTACTAAGATTAGCCGCTTCAATTTGTTATAGATTATTGCCTGCTGATACAGTCGTCTTCGTCTCTTAAAAAAAAAGTAGCAGTAGTGGAACTGAATTTTGAGATGTCCGCATACCTAGGCTGCAAAGTTTTGAGCAACGGGTTCCGCAACTAACGGTCAGCAACCAAATGGCGTTTCCACAAGTTCGGGGGGATGGAGGTGCGGACTGCCCAGCTCTGACTATAGACCTTCCATGACATGTGCAAGGGGACACGATATATCTTCAATTCACAGGTTAAATCACTCAAATCGTCCCAGGCACCTACAGGAATGTCAGCGGGAAAATCTCAAACGTTAATCAATAGGAGAGGAGGCGGAAGATCAGAACAAAAAAAGAGAAGTTCAAGATAATCCCGTTATGCCACATGAAAACAGCAGCGGTAGTAGCAAACGAGAGGAGTTACAGCTACACCCCGAAGGCAACGTGCTGGGCCTAATGCTAGCAAGGCTTAAAATTAGGAAACTGTATCAACGTCAATTTGTCCTTGACGTTGCTTTATAATTTCCCTTATCTGAGGCTGAATGATAGATAGGCATACCTGCAAGGCCTCCTCCAGTGTCTGAAGCCGTGACCTGTTCTTATTTTTTACTGTGTTCATTGCAGAGAATCCAGCCTCACACAGATATGAAGTTGAGAAACGGAAGAAGAGATTCAAATGTTTCCTTTGTAATTGCAGGGTATTTGTCTTGGATGGATAACCCAAAAGCAGTCATATTTGTGGATTTCCTTCTTTTCTTGCATACTCTTATTAAGAATGTTCAAGGCTTAAAAAATAGCAGCCAGGAATGCCACTTTATTGCACCAGGATTCATCACTAAGTAGGTCAGTCAGGTTGGACTCTTCTGATGTTAAAAATATAAGAATCCCCTCCTCATTTATTAAGCAATTATATATCAATTTCTAAACATCAGCAATAATAACATACCTTCCTTAAATCTCCCGTAGCACACTTGCAGTCGCTTTAAGAATTAATCTTCTTAAATTTCTTACACTTAATAAGAAATTATATATCAAATCTAAATACCAAACTTATGAATCTTAATATGCCTAAAGACAAAAGTAAAATAAAATATTGGATTAACATATTGAAAGATAGAAAACGAATTTATTGATAGTAGTAAAAGTCTGGCAACTATAGCTTGTGTAGGACACTCTGTTACGGCAGGACATTTTATTGTGTCACAAGTACGAAAATTGTATCCTACATTCGTACAGTACCGAAATTGGTTCATTTCTCTTTCTTGTTTGAGGGAGAATCAACTTTCCTCAAATCTTCCGCGGCACACTGGTTGGGAATCGCTGCTCTACATGAACAGGACCAGATGGAACAAACATCGAAGTCAAAGAGGGATGCACAGGATACAAAATGGCCAAAGAGGTCTGAGCAGCAATGAACGATAGTATCATTCCAGAAATAAAAGAAATTGAAGGGAGAATAAAAATCCCTGAAAGAAAAAGGGCGAGAATGACTCACAGAACGAGGTTCCCGAGCACTAAAATGTACTCGGAGGAGATCGAAGCAGCAATACACACATTACCATTACAGGGTACAAAACCCCCGAAAACATTACACGAAAACATATGCATCCTACTCAAAAAAGGAAAAGAAGAAAGGAAGATAATACAAGAGAAAGGACTAAATAGACTGTGATAGAACAGGTTGAAGCTGCGTTAATTTCAACTTCTATCACATATTATATAAAACCACGATGGGCTCACGTGCATCTTCGTTTCGAAGCTTCGCGCCTTATCACAGCCACCGGATGTCCATGTTTAAACAAGGAGGTTATCGTCCCCCCGTTCTCCCCCATACGCCGACCTCGCCAGATTGAGTTAGGCTTATGGGCAGCTAAGGCATTGTTCTCCGGCTCGGCTGTGCGTTCCTTCGAAGCTCCCACTCCATTGTCCCCCACGCCAAGGAGTGTCCTGGCTATTTATATGGAAACTTTACCACTAAGATCAGATTGGAGATCCAGATTTTCGTCGCGAAACATCACCACGACCCTCTCTCACTTTGTGCACCAAGGGACCTCGACCTCGAGATTCACCATTACTTGTCCAGAAGGAGGACAATATCCCTTGAGTGCCAAAGGTTCGAGCCTTTCGTGACGCCAAGTCCTTAAGGCTTCCCCCTCGTTGTTCAGGAAGACAACAACGTAGAACAGCCATTGTTCTTTTGAGCCCTTCGCCAAGAAACGGTTCTCACCCTTCCCCCTTGTTGTTCAGAGGAGAACAACATTAGAACAGCCCTTGTTCTTGAGCCCGTAAACAAGAGACGGTTCTCACCCCTTCCCTCGTTGTTCAGGAAGAGAACAGCATTAGAACATCCATTCTTCGTTCGAGCCCCGTTGACAAGAAACGGTTCTCACCCCCCGTTGTTGTTCAGTGGAGAACAACATTAGAACAGCCATTGTTCTTGAGCCCGTAGACAAGAGACGGTTCTCCCCCCCCCTTTGTTCAGAAGAGAACAACGTAGAACAGCCATTGTTCTTCAAGCCGTTCGTCGAGAAACGGTTCTCATTCCCAAGACGCTACGTCAGGATCCTTTTATTCCCCCCCTTCGGCTGGAATTCGCCAGCGGACCGAAAATTCCTTCGCTGCACCACTAGCATAAAGTTACGTAAGCCAAACGTCACCTTTGAGTACTTAACCCTTTTGTCAATCCTTTAAATCCTCGGATTAGCCCGAGCCCCCACGACCCTTTCCATTCTCTGTTTATGTCAATATTTTCCGTCTTGTGTTTGTTGATAGTTATTATTAATAAAACTCTATTTTATTAATGATAGCAATATTATTATCCTTGAGCTCAGTTCCACTTCTTAAGCATATCGAAGATACATAATATCGGTCAACCCAGACATCCACGCACTCTAAAGATAATTAAGGAAGTTCCCTCAACGAATAGTGATATATGGTATATCGTCGGGAGTCATTCTACGACATAGACAAACATACAAAAAGCTTTAGGCCCAAGATAAAGTGAATGTAGAACAGCGTATGAGAAAAATAACCTAAAGAAAAGAAATATAAATCATCAACCAGAACAGAAAAGAATGAAAAGAAAAAGAGCAAATACACAGTGGCCGAAACCTATTGCCAAATAAAGCTTGAAAGCTCCACGAAGATTTTACTCTTCTAAGACATCTTTCCCATTGATATGCACCCCTCCCCCTGGGGAAACTTTGCAGTTTTTTTTAAAGAAGTGAAAAAAAGGGGTGAAGTTAGGTTAAGTGGTAATGTTTGGTTTGGAAAGTTCGTAGCTACAGAACCAAACGATGAAAGTACTTGCAGGGCTATGTAGTCAGAGGGAGCGTGACTCTCCGGAATCTAATCATCTCCAAAATGGAAGCAGTTGAGGAAAAACATTAAGCCATAGTCAGAAATAAACACTACCGTGGGTAAGGAACTGAGGCAGAACTTCTCTCTCTTGTATAATCACAACATAACCCACGAATGAATTAAATTGTCTTAGATTAATTGAGAGAATTGACCGGATCCTGCCTCAAAGTGGATTATTCTATTTATTTGTTACTCTTTTTTTAGCAAATTCTTTATAATACTTTGTTTTCTATCCATTATCAAGTTACTCGGATCATATGACGAAGACAGAAATTAGAGTCGTTTCTCGCATTTTGATATAAATTTTATTTTACTATTTTAACACTCAAGGGAGAAGGTGCGGGGGTTGCAACAGAAAAATCTGGCGAACAAATTAACTTCCAATCACGAAAAGAAAGATCAGCAAAGAATCGAAAAAAAATATATCTTTGAATAGTGAACACAATGAACGCATATTAAAACAACAACAAAGACCATTTAGAAAGAGTGTTTGGTAAGTAGTGTTTATCGCCCTCAACATCGCCCTTTGGAAAATCTCTTTCCTTACCTTCATGTAATGAAATATTCTGAGGGCAGTAAGCTTTTTGCGAAGATACATGAATTTTCAACCCTTTTAATTGATTAATATTTATTTATAATAAAAACTAGAGGGGAAATAAAATGAATTTAATCAAAATACGATATGAACTAAACACCAAATTTATAATGCATCCGTGAATTCAAGTGTATTCGAGGACATGGCGTCCAGCAAAGCTGGAAGCGCAAGTGAGAACAAAATTTAGTTCCCAGCTGCTACTTTCCCCACAGTGAGGGAATAAACTATTGATAAAATAATAACCAAATACTTCACATCCCACCAGACTACTCTCATCCACCTTCACTCCTAGATTTGTGTCAAATGGAGCGGTTTGCGATTGAATTATTTGACTCCCTTGGGGGCTCGTATGGAAGGGGGAGGGAAGCAGGGGGGGGGGAAGCCGTGACGGGGAACAATTTGAATGGTGGGATGGGAATCGAAGGGGAAGAGAGTCGTTGAAGATTGAAATAAAGTGAAACCTTTAACTCGAAATGGGAGAACGACAGGCGCATTTCGAGATAAGGCCACTGTCTTAGATATTTAATACCAGCATCAAAGACTCCTATAAATGCACACGAATGAGAAGGCGCTCTCAGCCTTAGATGAATATAAAATAGGTTATGGTCTTCGTCAGGGGAAGGGGGGAGAAATTAAACCAGCTTCAAAGGAATAGGATCTTGGAGACCTTATCTTGGCTTCCACACCTGGTTATTCTTGTCTTTCTCTCTCCTCGAAAGGGACCCAATTTTCAAAGTTCACTTGCACCCCTGTGCTCATTCTGAGTATCGACAGAGAGTTTGAATCGTTCTTTTAAGCCAAAACATTGAGACTTCATGAAAGCTTTGCTTGTCCGGAAAGTCTTTGTCATTCTTCAACCCTTTTCATTGCCTATTCCCGTCCACTCTTATTCCATCTGTTCTCACTCTCTCTTTTCCCAATAAGTCCACTGACGGTGGTACACCTTATTTTTCACTCTTGATGCTAATTTCACTTCATGCAACTTACCTCTCTTCGGTGAGGATACCATGGGCGGTGGACGCTACTTTCCATTTATCTCCACTGAAAGCAAATTATGTCCGTAGAGGAAAGAAATAGCTAGTCATTTTCGTCCCTGAGTCTTCTTTATGTCCCTTTCTACGATCAAATTCATCTTTGGTGAGCGTCTTTAAGCATCGCATATAAGTTTCGGAGTTCGCAAGGCTACTGATGCTCCCCCACCCCCCGTCTTTCCACTAACTTCCCCTCATTTCTTCGTCTCCATCGCTCCCTTCGCCGCAGCCGAGGACATATTTCGCGCTGCCGTTGGTTGTCGCTAAAGAATTATGAAAGCGTCTTGCGTTGGGATGGTGATACTCATCGCATTTTACGGTTTCCCTCACCCCTTTCCCCTCGAACCGTACCAACCTTTCCGGCATCGGACATTTTGGAGCACTTGCAATGTTTTCCTTCTTGCTCTACCTTTATAGAGGTTAAAAAAATTGTGTTAATGGTGATTTACTCATCTTGAAAACAATATATTTGGAGGTCGAGCGTAATCAAGCAAACATTGCTATGTACTCGTAAGAGTAGGAAAAGTAGTTTCCTAAAGAAAAATATATGATAAAATAAATTAAAAAAACATACATATGTACAGAAAGGAACACAACCTCGACTCTAATGCTAGTAGGTAGAGGAGGAAATAATACAAGTATAAATTAAGAGAGAAAAAAGAATGATCTGCTATTCATACAAGCACATTGCTGGTAATAACCAAGACATGCACATTAAGTTAATGCTTCAAAATGGCAAATTATTGTTCTATATCATTCCTTTGTTTACATTTTTAACCAATTAATTTCAAATCATTTTATTGAAGTACCTTGGACGTTTTGGGGAATAACATACGAGATAATAACGAAGAAATGTCCTATATCATTTGACGGAAAGCATCTATTATTTAGTTTAAATTGCTAAGTGAATCCTGAAAATTTTGCGGGAGAATTTAGTTTAAAAACATTGAAAATTTTATATACTCCAATAAGATTCCCACCAAACCGAGGGGTTTACGGTGATACAGAGTCTTTTAAGTTTTCTTCATAAAGCAAACTCCTTAGTCCATAAGCACTAGTTTTTTAGCTCGACGCTGATATATATCTCTCTCTTTACCCCCTTCCCCTCTCTCTCTCTCTCTCTCTCTCTCTCTCTCTCTCTATATATATATATATATATATATATATATATATATATATATATATATATATATATATATATATATATATATATATATAATGAAAAACTCACAAAGTGGCACGTGAGGAAAGCAATAATATGAAAATTAACCGACAGGAAAATGAAAAGATGAATCCAAGCACTTTCGAACTATGTTTGCAAGTTCATTTTCAAGGAAAATATATATATATATAATGAATGAATAGTGCCGAAAATAAATGCTGCAAAGCCCAAACGCACTAGTCCGCAGCCAAATTCACGGACGGGTAATTTGCATGAGTATTCTCAATAAAAATATAGACATCTGGAGAATATATAAAAATATAGCTATAAAATTAAGATCAATAGAATTGAAGTACAGGAATTTAAAACCATCAAGGGGTGTAAAATGATATAAAAATAAGCTATTGAGAACTCGACAAAGGATAAAAACATAGACTATAGATGGATCAACAATAGATATAAGAATAGAGAATATAAAATCATGAAACAATATATTAAATTTTGGCTAAAAGATTAGATTCTTCTAAAAATTCTATTCACACTAAAAGAGACATGAGTCTCAGACAAGATGCCACGCAGAACCTGTTAGGTGGCCATCTGCCCAGTAATGAAAGGGAAGACCCTCCTCCCAAGATTTCTCAAAAGAGGACACTCGGCAAAGATGTGAAAGATGGACAGCTGCACCCCGCATAGGATGCACAAAGGTGGGAGCTGCCCATTCATCAAGTGCCTATGAGTGAGGCGGCAATGGCCTATCCTCAGTCGGCACAAAATAACCTCCACTCTACGTGGTCTCATGGTACATGGCCATGGGAGTACTGGAGGTTTTATGGAATAGAGCTTGGTGGGAGGAAGCTCATCCCACATCTTCTGCCATAAGACGACTACATATTCGGTGATGAGGGAATAAACACATCACGAAGTGGGACTGGGGCTGATGGGGGTGTCCCCAATGATGCCGCCTACTTGGCCACAGCATCCCGCCTTTCATTACCTGGGATGCCCACGTGAATGGGCCCCCAGCAAAAAGAAATCTTATGAATAGGAGAAAGATAAAAAAAAAACTACCGCTGGATCTTAGAAACCAGCGGATGGCTAGAACCAAAAGCACTCAGTGCCTCCAGAGAACTAAGGGAGTCAGAGAAAATCGTAAGACAACCGAAGGCATGGGAGCAATAACAAAGAGTACAGCAAGAATGGCAACAAGTTCTGCTGTGAAAGCAGAATCTGCACTTGGTAGGCGAACCAATGTTGTCTGAGATGGGAAGACAGCAGCAACTCCAACTCCATCCGATGACTTGGACCTGTCGGTAAACACAAAGGTGCTAGGCCGATGGTGGGAGGAGTGTTGATCATACATGTTTCTCAAGGCTAGAGGCAAGAACTGATCCTTTTTCATACCAGTAAGCCCCTTACATACCACTACAGGTGGTATGAGCCATGGGGGAATCTTTGGTATTGAAAACGGAATAACAGAAAACTCCCTTAGACGTCCTGTGTGCTCGGCCATGCGCAGAGCAAAGGGGGCGAGCCAAGGATGGAAATCTATCATATGAGGCCACTGTTCGCAAATTGAATGTGCACTCATATACTGGCGACCATGGTAATTGCTAAAGTCTAAAAAGATATTTGAGGTTAGACTTGAGCTTGTGAAAAGGAAGAGGAAGAGCTCCGTTCTCTCCATAGAGACTCCACACAGAGGAGGAGTTGAAGGCTCCAGAAGCCAGGCGCACACCCTGGTTACGCACAGTACCTAATTTTGTAAGGATGGACGGCGAGGCAGAGGAGTACACCTGTGACCCATAGTCAAGCTTTAACTGGACCAATGCTGAATACAGAAACCACAGGGTGCGTCGATCACTTCCCCAAGAAGTGTGTGGCAGTAAGTTCATTATGTCCATTCTCTTCAGGCAAGACCTTTTCAAAGCGTCCAATTGAGGCCTCCAAGAAAGCCTTGAATCAAAAAATTACCCCTACAAATCTGAAATGGGGCTCAAAGGTGACACGGACACCATAGAGTAACAAATGGGGAGGGTTCCATGTCATCGATCTATGATTGTAAAAGTTGACAGCCTTGGCCTTTACTGCGGAAAAGCGTAAGCCCTTGGAAGAAGCAGTATCAGTTACGGTATTTATAACCAGCTGTAGCTTACGGATGACAAATGGAAATCTAGGCGATGAACAGATAAGCGCTAAGTCATCCAAATATAGAGTTGAGGAAATCTCAGCTGAGAGATTTGCGATAATGCTATTGATGGTCACAGAGAAGCAGGTGACACTGAGGACACTTTCCTGTGGCACACCCTCATCTTGCTCTACGAGCTCTGATAGGGAATTTCCAACTTTTACACGTAGTGTGCGCCACATGAGGAATTGCTCGACAAACCTGGGGAGAAAGCCCCGCAGGCCCCAATCATGGAGTTGCTTAAGGATACCACGCCTCCAATTGGTATCATATGCTTTCTCATTATCAAAGAAAACAGCAACAGAATAATGCATCTTTGAAAAAGCATATCTTATATAAGACTCCATTCTAACAAGCAGGTCGATGGTACTCTGTTTTTTTCTGAACCCTGATTGAGAGGAAGATATAAGATGGTTTGTCTTTAAAAACCAGACGAGTCTTGTATTTATCATCCTCTCAAACAATTTACATAGACAACTAGTAAGGGCAATGGGGTGGTAATGGGTGGGTTCCGTCCCATCCTTTCCTGGTTTTCGGAAACGTAAAACCACAGCCTCCTTCCACATAGAAGGGAAGCAGCCCCTAATCTAGATGAAGTTATAGATGTCTAGCAAATGTGAGAGGATGGATGGATGCATATTCCTAATCATATCATAGGAAATGCCATCCAATCCGGGCGCAGTGGATCCACAGTGCTTCAGTGCATTATGGAGCTCATGGATAGAAAAGAGCCGGTTATAAGGCTCATTATCCATGTTAGGCTCCATAAAGTTGATAGGATGCTGATCCTCTTCGAGCCTAAAGCGCTGAAATTGGATGGAATAGTTGTGTGGACTTGAAATATTAGCAAACGATCCGGCCAAAACATCAGAAATATGGGACATTTTTTTTTAATTTTAAGGGAAATATGGGGAGTCTCCCAACAGTTCTCCGGCCTGAACAATGTTGGGAGCTGTAGAGCCATTGGATTACCCCAATAGGTTTTTGACCCTCTTCCAGATTTTGTCTACAGAGGCCTGCCAACATATCGATGCAATGTAACCATCCAATGAGGTCTTTCGAGCTCGTCGAAGGGTGCATCGCCATGCTGCCCTTGCTCGGTTACTAGCAAGTTTCTTTACCATCGTAGGGCACCGATGGTAATGTCGGCAAGCCTGTTTACATTCAGTGACAACTCTCGAGCATTCAGCAGACCACCAGGGCAATTGTTGTCCACAAGCAGTTTAGCGGAAAGCGGGATGAGGAATTAGCTGCATGATTGACGTGGGCTAGAAGATCATCAATAGACACTTCAATATCTTCATGAGGGAAGGACCCATCATGGCTCGAGAGATGCGTGAACTTAGGCCAGTTTTCTTTTTTGTATTCCATTTTTTGCTAGGTAGTGGAGGAGGACTACTTGTACATGGTGTTAATACAATGATGAAGTGATCACTGCCTCGCAAGTCAGGATCCACTGCCCAGTCAAAATCAGCTCTATAGCTTGGTGAACAGAGAGACAAGTCCACACATGTAAAGTTGTTCGTCAGGATGTGAAATGATGTGTGGCTGCCATTGTTAAGAAAGCAGAAATCATTAGTGCCCAGAAATCTATCAATCATATTTCCTCTAGGGCTGTTATCATGGTCTCCCAAAAGGGGGGTGTCGGGCATTAAAGTCGCAAATCAATAAAAAGGGAGGAGGGAGTTGAGAAATTAAATTAGCTAACTTGTAGCTGAAACAGCTGTATCTCTTTCCTCGCCAGGAGGAAGATACAGCGAACAGACCGAATAATGGCGACCGGAAAACAGGCGGACAACAACCACCTGCAGGTCTGTGTTAAGAGAGAGCTGGTTGTGGGGAACTCTGTTGTTAACAAAAACAGCAGAAACATGAATTGGTTCTCCGGGGTTCTTATAATATCCCCCAACACTGAAATGTTGATACTCTGCTAGTACCCAAGCAAGTCTCTTGTAAAGCAATACAATCGGGATTGTAATCCTTAAGCAGGAGCTTGAACTCTTCCCATTTAGGGAAGAGACCTTGGAGGTTCCAATGAATAATTGGAAACATTGTTACCGTTTAAGCATAACGTTAGATTTCTTCCTATCCTTAGGGGTAGGAGATTTTGGATTTGAACTACCAGCAGAGGTAGTTCCTGTCATACTAGCCTTAGGCTTGGAGTATGACAAAGGAGGCTTCGGAAGCTTGAGTTTTGCCTTTGTTTTTCTTTAAGAGGTGGCGCATCAGATTTTGATAAGTGGCTGTAAGAGAAAACTGTCTTCACTGGAGAAGAAGAGATGGAAGCAACTCCAGGGGTCAGTTCAGATGTCGAGGGAACAGACGATGTTGACACAGCTGGTGGTATTGGTTGGGATGGTAAAGGCGATGGTGGTGGCGAGGACATCGTCAAAAGTTGTGAATTCGATGCTGATAGAGAAGGATGTGGAGTCAATTTTTGAGAGTCCTCCTCAGATGAGGGGGTAACCTCCACAACAGCTGGCTCCTGGGAAGGAGCAAAGGTTGGTTCCTTCTCATTCAGGGATCGAAGGAATTCCAAAGCAGTATCAACAAGGGGGGTGGACTGATAACTAGTTTTGGAGCTTAAGAAAAGCTTGATCCTTTAGGGGCAGGTTGAATGTCCAGGGAGGGAATCAATACCACCTGAGGACCAACATGATCAACATCCACATGTTCTGGAGCGGTAGCAAGGTGCTTAACTACCCTTGGGGAACCAGGAGAGGATGGAAGGTTCCTCTTCTTGTTTGGTAACCTCAGAAGCACTGTTAGGTGCTGACCAAGAGTGTTCATCACAAGGAGATGTATGGTTAAGACGGGGAGGACTTTTTACCTAGTCAGGCACAGGAGGACCAGTAGGAGGTCTCTGGCTTTTGCCTTTCTTTGGCACGGTAGAGAGCAGAGCATCAGAAAAGCTCACACTAGGTTGGACATACATCTCCTTTACTTTGCTTCTGGCCTCTTTAAAACTGACCCTGTTCTTGTTTCTAATGGCAATGAATTCTCTCTCATAGAGAAAGAAAGTGCATGCTGTGATGTTGCAGGGTGTTATCCACCACAGTTATGGCAGCACGGCTGTTGAGAACAGGATGTCCCGTGATAATCCGATCCACAATTCACACACAACCTTGCCTGTTTACAAAACTTGCTTACATGGCCAAAGCGTTGGCAATGGAAGAATCGTTGTGGGGTTTCAACGTAAGGCTTGACTGGGATGTTAAGATAGGCAACCTTAACGTACTTGGGCGGTTCCAATTTGTTGAAGGTCAGGATTATGGTGGCGGTAGGTAACCTAGCGCCATTCACAAACCTGGAAATGCGGTGGGCACTTACAACCTTCTGATTGGTAAGTTTAAATACCAGCAGGTTAACATCGTAATATATTAACTCTCCCGATCGGATAACACCTTTACTGGTTATAAATGTCAAGTGCGAAGCAGAGGACATGTCTACATAAGCTAAAGAGTGTAGGGTCTTAATCCACTGATGCTACTCGCTGGATTTCGCCTCGACTATCAATGCGCGATCATTACGTGGCCACATTTTGGCACGTTCACCACATTTCTATATACATTATTTTTCTAACCTTTTTCTTAGAGCATACAAAATATGTCATCCTTCCTATTTAGATGAAGAAATTGTCATTATCAGGACAATTTTTTCTAATTTGTATTACCCCGATTGGTTCATATCGTCTGCCCATTTTGCAGCTAGGAAAACATTCTATGGTAATAAGCCTTCCCGCACTAATGACTTCAACAAATGTATAACATTGCCATTTAATAATAAATTAAATAGTTTAAAGGACACATTTGAAAAGTGGGTATTAATCTAGCCTTTAAATATAATAATTCCTTAAAACAATTGATGATTGCCACGAAACCCAAAGAACATATTAACATAGGAGTTTATGCAATACCATGCAACGATTGCCATAAAGCTTATATAGGAAAAACGGGGAGAAATCTAGACAAGAGATTGTACAAACACAAAAGAGATATTAGAGTGGGCAGCAAAAGTAGTGGAATTTTTTGCCATGTTAGAGACAAGAATCATACGATCGATTTCAATGGAAGTAAAATGGTATTTAAATCGGCTAACTATGTTAAGAGAAGAATCGTAGAATCGAGCTTGATATCGTCAGTTCCTAATTTGAATCTATCTGAGGGTCAATTTTCTTTTAATCCTGTAATAAGAAAGCAAATAAACAAAATAGTAAAATGTCAGCCCTTCAATATGTTTAGGCCTACCCCCCCCCCCCAGATTAGCCAAAGGTAGGGGATTGGGGATAAAAGAGGGGATATTTCACGACTTGTTATGCTTGTATGCATTTTTTCTTATATTTTCTATCCAGTGTCAGTTGAAAAAGGGTGTGAGATACACCGAAACTGTTCTGAATTAAATTGTCTTCGGAGAATGTGGTTTAATTCCTCATATATATATATATATATATATATATATATATACATATATATATACATATATATATATATATATATATATATATATATTACCGGGTTATCGCGTAATCTTTTGGCAAGGACTCCGGTTGATACAGATGACCCGGTTGGTTTTCGTTGCCCTTCTTTATTTCCCACGAGGGTTATTTTGTTGATTGCTATGGAGTGCCCTAAGCCGAGGGGCGGTCTTATTCTAGCAACGGGGTCAAATAGCCCGGAGGATGAGGATAGGCCACACCAGGGTAGAAAACCGGTATTTCGAGAGATGTGTAATCGCGAGGAATTGCGATTAACGAGGAGAATGCGGAACGGCTGTTTTCTCGATTCATAAGGCCTTGAAGGAGGAAGATTGAGGAACGTCAGGATATTGAATTCACCAAAGCAAAAATAGAATTATTATTGAGCTAGATCTTATTGCACTTTACAAAAGTTCTTTAATTAAGTTTTGAATTCTAAGTTATGGCATAAATTAAGTTCGAGGTCAAGGTCTAAAGAAGAGGGGACGAATAGAGCCTTTAATAGTTACACCTTAATGTCTGCGTTATGTACACGACTATATACCAAAATGAATTACGCGAATCCGAGAGATCAGACTGAACGATATATAACGCGATATACTGTTATATAAAACAGTAATCTAATTATTCTCTTTGTTCTGGCTTCACACAGTTATATATTCAATTTTAGCCACGCCCTAAAAGTTCCTTGTCCAACTAAGCCACACCTCCCACTTCTGTACCGGCCCTTTGATTTTTTGGTATTAACATAACTAGACGTTTGATTGGCTTCTGCCGAACATATTGATAAGGAAAGCACTCCGACTATTGGGTAAGATTCTCTGTAGGCCGTGGCATGTTGCCATGGAGACAGCTTCCTGACCTGGCTTCTATTTGTTTAAATGTGATAGCTATACAGTTTATTCTGGATTCTGCCTTTGTTTGCCTAAGATTGCTTCGAACAACTCTAACAGAGATAACTGTGCTCCGTTTACTACCGTGTGACATTCTCATGTGTGTCCTATTTTGGATGTACACGCTGGTCGCCACAGATCTTTCACATCTATTCTACTTATCAACCAACTTGTGTCCAAATTTCATGTCACCAGCAAACTTAGTAATTCTTGGTAATAAAGTGACGGCGATGCAATTTGAAAATATAATAAATAACGCTGTTTTGATTCCTCTAAACCAATATTCGAACCATTTCAAACGCTTTCCTTCAATCCCGAGAGCATTTAGTTTTTTCGACTCTGTAGCGTGAGGGGGGGGGGGGGGTTGTCGTAGAATTGCTCATAGTCTGGTACAATAATTATTCTAGTCCTTGATCTGTACACACCGCTTTTGTTTAAGTCGGTGGTATTGACCCTATGACTCAATCCTACGATCATATATATATATATATATATATATATATATATATATATATATATATATATATATATATATATATATATATATATATATATATATATATAGTATATATATATATATATTCATAGGCTTTAATTCCTACTGAACATGCAAAAGCTGGTTAGAGGCGTTTGTGCCGTAGCTAGGATTCTCACTATAAAAGTCCCACTTGTTGAATTCTAAGAGTGCATAATACAGGTTGGATAAATTTGCCGAAGGGATGCTTAATTAAAGTCTTGCCAAGGTTACGTCAAAAGGGAGGAGCCACAAAATAAACTCACGTACTCAAAATAAACTTTACTTTACACAAATATAATAATTAGCAATAGTTAACAGGCAAAATTAAGGATTAAATATTAAACACGGACGTTAAGCGTCTAGATTTATAATGACTCAATGGGAGTATCAATCACTGTTAATTAAATAGGTAATTTAAGAATAGAGGGACACTGGGTTTACAGATTACCAATAATTGTGATGGATTGGAGAGAAGAC
The DNA here is from genome assembly GCA_963969495.1 of Ceratothoa steindachneri. NCBI lineage: Eukaryota > Metazoa > Arthropoda > Malacostraca > Isopoda > Cymothoidae > Ceratothoa > Ceratothoa steindachneri. The sequence continues at coordinate 187,020,954 of OZ018320.1, forward strand.
TACTCAGGTCCAGACGGGGTGGTTCGGTTGGCGTTAACACGAGTTCTCGGGGAGAGGGGGGATAAGACGACGGGTTCGGAGCTGCTGGCTGCAGTTCCGGTTAGTTGACTCCTAACTGGATGTGACACTAACAAATAGTAACTTCCAGTAACTATTTGGATGTTCCTTTTCTTACTCAAGTTACGCTGAGCAACAGAGCGTACTCTTCTAGTCACAGACTCTGCGGGGCAGGATTTACTTTCAGGAACAATTTGAGACAGCGACCAAGTTGACTCGACGGCGCGTTGGTAGTCGATACGTTACGGCAACGACTCTCGTTTAACGTGAGGATTACGCGAGTAGATTTGGGACACTGCTGCTAGAGGGGTAAACGACGATGTTATATATACCGCGGATTGTGGTAAATCGAGAGAGAGATTCCATTCACGACAATTCGCTTATCGCAGCGCCTTCTGGACAATCTCCATGCTGTCATAAAGAAAGCAAATATGATTTAAGCTAGGTTCTGGAGAGTTAAATGCCCTCCGGTGCCTTGAGTCCTGAGGAGCTTCCCTTTTTTTGTTAAGGGGGCTCTGTAAAATTCCACTTGAAACTCTAGGGATAGAAGAGGGGACAAAGAGAGAGAAAATGAAGTGCGGTAAAGTATATTAAGGTCCTGCACGGGGATTTCACACTTAGAAAATTTCAAACTCGTATATGAGAGGCAAATGAACTGAAAGCCTTTAAAATGGGACTTGGGGAGTGCAATGTGGAAAAAGACAATATTGAACACACGCACGAACACGTTAAACATTCACAGACACACTACATAATCGCATGTGCACACTTACTCCAGAAAGTATTCATACCCCGGCCAAATACCAAAATCTTTCGCCAGAGTTGAACACCGTTTGTTGCAGGGTAGCGAAATTGGGGGGCGGTTAGGTAAGGGTAATAATAAGAATTCCTTAAGCCGCTAGAAATGTCTCCTGGAGTTCTACAAACCCCTTCAGGAGTGCCATTCATACGACTGGGCTACCATCCATTTCTCTAAAAGAAATTAATATAAGCCTCCTCTATGGGTTGGCATTTGAAACTAACAGCAAACAAGAAAATATCACATGCTCTTGTGGCTCTTAACCCATCTAGTTGTTTTGATAATGAACTCTAACGTCAATGTGAATGCGGTTAGGTAAGGATACTAGTAAGATTTCCTTAATCCGCTTGTTGAAATTTCTCTTTTTAGAGAATGGATGGTAGCCTAGTCGTATGGAGAGCGTTCCTAAAGAGGGTTGAGGAACTTCAGGGGACTTTTCTAGCAGATTAAGGAATTTTTACTATTACCCTTACATAACCATATCGAGAATAGAGGCTCCTTGCGGCCCGTCGAAACCACGAGGTCAGGCTCGAGGTCAGTCCACGTGAGCGAGCACCGTGAGAACAGTAAGATTATCGAACTGCTTTCCGCGATAAACGAGGGATTGGAATCTCAAACGCGCGCTTATGTCGTCTCCCAGGCTCTAATCAAGAAACCCCCGCGGGAGTCTCTCCCATTTCTCAAGTGCCCTGTTGGTTCGTGGAGGGATCTCCCTACCCTCCCTTGTCAGATGCAGTTACGAATCTGGCTGTTCCCTATATATTGTTGATCCCAATAGGGCATCGGCAGTATATGCCTGCCTCTTACAACAAAACACGCCATTCTCGATCGCGCTCTATTTTTCTCGACGAGCTGAAGGCTAGAATTATATCAAAGGATCTGAGCCCCAGTAAGTTGGCCCATCCTTGGTCTCGGTACATTTCGTTTGGCACGAATACTCCTTTCAGTTAGTGTTATTACTAGAGGTTAAACTTCTCTTGGTTAAAGCCCCTTGAATAACCATCCGATCCCCCATTTCATCTCTTAAATCCTCGAACCCAAGCCAGGCTAAGACGAATCATCTGTGGCTATTCAGGCCAGTCCTCCCTGTGTGTGTTTGTACAGAGGCTCGTATCGCCTCTCGCTCCCACTCTACCCCGCTCCGTAGAGCCTGCTCTGAGTAGCGCTTATACGTTCTGTCCTTGGATACATAGAGTATCTATTGCCATTATTTCATTTAATATATTTATTGTGTATAACTGTGTATATAGTAAAGTTTATTTTTGTACCTACTTTTTCATATGCCTCATAGCCGGAGCCATCATTAGTTAATATCGGCCAACTGCCTTCAATCTTTGGAATTTAAAATCTTTCGCACTCGTCCCCCCTCCCCCTTACTTCTATCCCCCATCTTTGTCGTGACCAGAGTAGAATCAAGGTCACGCGTTGACCTTGAGCGACCACGCCTATTGGGTAGAAGTGACGTATATGTCTGGGTCATTCCACGACATATATATACATATAAGTATTCTAGCCTTTGATTTTTATTTTTTTTTAGCTTTGTGTTTTTCTTTCCTGTATTTATGGTTTTATTATTTCCTTTATGTGTATTTTTTCGTTTAGGACCTTTCCCTGTAAGTGTGAGTATCTATTAGTTTGTTGTTATTGTCTGTTTATGTTTTTGTTTTTATACTTACTTAGTTTACTTTCTTTTATTTTAGATTCCTTTTTTTATTTATTTTTGGTAAGGTTTCTTTTTGGAGGTTTGTCGTTGTCCGGGTTATTATTATAGATTCGAATTTGTTCATTTCCTGATTGTTTTGTTAGTCTTTATCGGTTTGTTTTTTATTATTTCCTTTTTTCATTTATCTTTTTATGCATAGAATGTAGCCTCTTTATTATGAAGCTTGTTGACACACTTTGTGAATTTTGCAGGGTTTGGACCTCGTTAGTTATCTTTTAGTAATGCTTTTATTCCGTCAGTGTAGTTTGACGTCGTCTTTTGCTGAAGAATAGTATGTACATGCATTTGTTCTGTATTCTTTGCACTTTCTTCGTGCAGTTTCTGAAATACAGTAAATAGTTGCATAAGGGTTGATCTGACAAGCGCCATGTAAATTTGTCTTTTGTGTCTTTTCACTGAGGTTTCTGATCTTGAAGAGTGTTCTGACTGTTGAGTTTGCTCTCTGGATCCGTTTTGTAATGAGCTTCCTGTACCCACTAGAGGTGATCTTCATACGGTGTATATTGCAATCTTTCGTGTAAGGATATCTCGTATCCCTCACTATCACATCTGAGACAAAATTTGGGGACATCTTCCGTTCAGAGGCGTAAAAACCCCCAAAACATGCAGTGTTTTTGTCATGGAAAAACTAAAATGGGGACACTGCCCTTACCAATCATAAAGCAGCAATCAAAAGTTTCTCTCGTGCTATTTATCCTAAATTGCAAAGGAATTGAACAAAAATTCAATTGATTAACAATGAGTTTTTATTTCTCTGATCAAAATAGTTGAGATCAAGCACATCCATACAATCAGCAGTAAAAACAGGTATCAACCAGACACTTCACCCAAACTAATGCCTCCTCCTTATTCCTGGCATTCTTAAAGAGTAAAAATAAGAGGTCATAATGATCATAATCAAAAGGGACAGTGTTTGGATTTGAAATATTGAATGTATTCTGATTTGAAGATTTCTAACTGGTGCACTAACCTAATCCGTGTATTTCTCAGAGGAGTGTATCTTTTTAAGAATCGGTTTGTTTTTGTTCAGCTTCTCCATAAAATCCTGGCATGGCAGATGGTTGAAGTTGGTCTTCACTGTTAGCAGGGCCTTCATGGTAGAGACTATGAACCCATTTCTCTTAGCGGTCCCCATATCATTCATTAAAGTAAAAAACCCTTTCAACAGGGGCATTGCTACCTGGTAGACATTACTACAGATGCTAATCTAGCAATGTTGATGAGTGGAATTTCATTTAGTTGAAAATGGCTTTTAACTGAGCTCCATCTCTGAATGAGAGGTGTATCTTCTCTCTTTCATTCCTCCAGTATTCCCCCCTGAAGAAACTCCTGGAGACCAGACACCTTATCAAGAAGAATGTTTTCTTCAATTGTAACGTTAGGGCATTTTCTTTTGAGAGTTTCTACTGCTTTTTCAATTTCCAACCGCGGAAGCTGCTTTTTCAGGAGGAGACAGTTGAGGTCTTGGAGGTCGTCGGCATGCTCAGCCCATGTTTCAAGGTATTTCACTGCAGCGTCAAAAAAGCACTTCGACTTTCCCAGGGTTTCTTTTCCTCTAGGTCAGTGGTTCTCAACTGGTGGTCCAGGATGACTTTCTGGGTGGTCCACGGGACTTCCACTATATTTAGTAAAAATTATATTTATTCGATAATATTTTCATTCCTTGATTGGCAGCTGCACTCTTCATGTGTTTTATAGTTTATGCTGTTATGACACATGGTGCTTTATTTGCGTGTATAATTACGATTTACGTTTTATCATTATTTTTGCCAAACTCAACTTATAACTGATATATTTCGTTGCTCTACCCACAGATCTAAAGAAATAACAATGGCGGGAAGGATTGTTAAACGCAAGTATTCAGAGGACTACATTGAATTTGGCTTCACTTGTCAAGAAAAAGATGACATGGAGTTACCACAGTGTGTTGTTTTTTACAAAGTCTTGGGGAATGAGTCAATGAAGCCAGCTGAGCTTAAGCTCCATCTCGAAATGTGTCATCCTAATTTGTTGCAAAAGAATAAAAATTATTTCGAACAGAAATTATCATCTCTCAAGCGGCAGCGCCTTGACGCATCAGGTAAATTCCATGAAAAGACCACCAATGCAGTGCGTGCTTCCTACATTGTTGCATACAAAGTCGCACAGGCCAAGAAGCCTCATACAATTGTTGAGCCGCTTGTGCTACCCTGTGCAAAAGAAATGGTGAGGCTTGTTGTTTGCGAGGACGCAACACGGAAGCTGAATGATATATCTGTATCTAATGACACTGTATCGAGACTGATAAATGAAATCTCACAAAACATCAGTGAACAAGTTGTGGAGGAAATAAAGAAATCTCCACTGTTTGCAATACAGTTGGATGAATCAACTGATGTCTCGCTCTGATCTCAGCTAATGGTGTTTGCGCGATATATGGTTGAGGAAGACTTCAAAGAAGCAAACGGTCTGGATTGGGGAAATTTAGTGGGTGTTACCACTGATGGTGCACCTGCGATGCTAGGCTCAAGATCAGGCTTCCAAGCATTGGTGAAACAGCGTGTTCCATTGGCAACTGGCGTTCACTGCTTCATTCACAGACAGGCATTGACATCAAAAACATTACCTGATCACCTGAACATGGTTTTCAAAGGACTGGTGAAGGTGGTTAATTATATCAAATCGTCAGCAGTGAACACCAGGCTGTTCAGAAAATTATGTCAGGACATAGGTTCCGACTTTGAGGTGCTGCTGTTCTACACTTCTGTACGGTGGTTGTCAGCAGGGAACGTGTTCAACAGAATTTTTAACTGAGAGAAGAGTTGACTTTATTTCTCCAGTCTCAAGGGAAACGGGATTTAAGAATTATGCTAACACAGTCATAATTAGAACTTGCATACCTCACTGATATTTTTGGAATCTTGAACAAACTGAATCATCAACTGCAAGGGAAAGGTGCAAATCTGTTCACTCACCAAGGCATTAGAACTCTGGATCATACGAGTCGAAGGTAACAATTTGGTTCAGTTTCCATGTTTGGATGCCATGCTCGGAGAAAAGAAAGGCATTCAGATGCAAATTCTTGAGCATCTACGAAAGCTACGGGATGAATTTCAGTGATACTTTTCGGAGGTGAACATGACAACGGATGAGTTATCCTTCATCAGGAATCCATTCACAGCAAATGTTCATAGCATTCCAGAGGATCTGCAGGAGGAATTCTTGGAGCTGAAGAATGATTTGGCGTCTCAAGATGTGTACCAGCAGTCTACCATGGAAAAATTTTGGGCCACTATGATTGGTAGTTACCTAAATTTGTCATCACATGCAGTCAAATGTCTTTTACCATTTGCATCAACCTACATGTGCGAGAGTGGACTTTCATGTTTGTTGCACATTAAGTCGAGAAAGAGGAATCGGCTTGCAGTGGAAAGTGATATTCGTTGTGCGCTATCAAGCGCCATTCCTAACATTGAAAAGTTTGTCAATGAGAAGAGAATCCAAAAGTCTGATTGCAAGGAAAAATGAGTTAATCGAATTGGAAATAAAAAATATTCGTTGTTTATTCTTACAATCTTACATTATTTCATTTTTTTAACATACATTTCATGGCAAAATGATACATAAACATTCATGTAATTTCAAGATATTATTTTTGAAAAAAGTATATTTCAGATTAAAATGTTATCTGCTAATTATTTTATATAAATTTTCGAAATTCTGTTTTGAAGAAATATATTTGAAGCCAAAATGCTTGTTGTGTATGCTTACTTTATACTTACTCAAATATGGAATGGTCCACAATATTCTTTTAATTGAGCTGGTGGTCCATGGCCTGTAACGAGTTGAGAACCACTGCTCTAGGTCTCTAAGAAGACCTCTGACCATGACTGGAAAGAAGTTATCATCACATCTTGCAGTCAGTTTTTGTAATATATTGCCTATACATGGTTGTTTACTTGTATAGGATTCTGTACTATATATATATATATATATATATATATATATATATATATATATATATATATATATATATATATATATATATATATATATATATATATATATATATATATATATATATATATATATATATATATATATATATATATATATATATATATATATATATATATATATATATATATTCCTACACATACATTTTCCCCTATATTCCAAATTACTTGAATTGGTGAAGGAAGAAGAGAGATGCGCGAGGTTCTCCACGTTGTACCCGATCCGATCAACATGTGACCAAAAGCTCCCTCTCTCTTATTCCTTACTATACTTCTACTTCTATATTTAATTACTATCTACCTTGTGTGAAATCCCGTATGAATGGTATAAGAATCCTAATAAATTCCTCTAAGCCTCAGTACTTTCTATTTTTCCTTAATTGTGTTATAGTGAAACAAGCTACCTTAGGCTAGCAGACGACAAATCGAGTAAGTACTAAATTCCTCTTATTTCCATTTAAGACCCAACTGCGCAACGGTCTGGCCTTCAAGTGTTTTAATGGTCTCATTGAAAATCCCAGGTTTCCGTGGACAAAGGCTAGCCACAGCTTGGTGAAGGGATCTTAAAAAAACTTATGGCGGACCACAAGACTTTTCTCCTCAAAGAGAAAAAATGATTTCAGGGGGGCATACATCTGGAGGACTCGCTCTAAGGCTGGTAGCATGCATAACCTGCGGATATTACAGTGACCCAAAATATTGTAGTACTCTTGACCCATAAAGTCACAGAATGTCTTCAGTCTCTCCACACAGACCGTAAAGATGTAGAAATATCCGAAGATCTTTGTTAGTAGCTATTCCACATTTAAGGAAACCATATCCAGTGCAGTTCATGCTGTGTTGTGGATGATATGTGCTGGGCAACCAAAGCCAATCACATCTCGTTGAAGGGAGTCTTTAACCTTGATGTGGGCATTCACCCTTCCTGCCATGTTAAGTCCCCCCAAAGTTGATGTTCGTGTTGTCAGCTGAGAATGCTACAACTTTGTCTTCTAGACTCTGTCTCCGGACAGCGATAAGAATCTCCTCGGAAATCTCTGCAGAAGTTTCCCCTTTCATCTTTACAAAATCCAAAAGTTTCGTTTCAACGCAAGCACTTTGCAACTTGCAGTACCTGACAAGTATTGGCAGCAGTTTTACATGGCTATAATTTGAACAATCAACAGACAAAGACACAAACTCAGCTTGGTTGAGATCTTCTGTTAATAGTGTCATGGCCCAGGGTGCAAATACATTTGTCACTATGGCATCACATTTTTTTCTTGCACATGAGAACTTTGGCTCATAGAGCTTCCGATTCAATAATGCTGTGCAGTCCATTGATCTGAAACTGTGATTGTGTCTGATGGTGTGGTACGCAAACACACCCTCCTGTACAGCCAAATCATACTCTGATTGAGAGGGCTGTACCCTCTTGAAGAAGGTTGTAACATAAGGTACACTTGCACGGGCTGTAATGCCAGCTTTATGTTTTTTGTATGTTGGTGTTCTACCACAGACGATCTTTCTCCCCTACCCACTGTAAAAGAGGAATTGCAGAGAGTGCAGAAAGCAATTGCCTCATCTTGACCTGGCCGTATAAATGGAAATTCTTTCAGAATACTCTCATTAACGTGACATTTCCTTTTCCTTTTCTATCTTTCCTCACGGTTTCTTCTATACTTTTTCTTGTCCTCATCTATTTGACTCGTCTTCCTGTCGGTCCCGTCCGTCCTTTCACTCTCCCTGCAAGTAGACAATGACATTCATTAGGACAAGTGGTGCCCTGAATAAACCCAGCCAGTGTGTTTAGCCTATAACATAAGTAAGTATAGTGAAACAATAGACAACTGGCAACCTACCCTGGGCATTTTTGGTTGAAGACAGTTAGTGTAAAAGTATGTTAATATAATATGGCAAGGGAAATATCGTGCTAAAGAGAAGTAGGCAATCAATTATCAACCTACTCAATGAATGTCACGGGAGTAGGCTACAAAATCGCAGTTTTTTTAATCAACGGCAACGCGCCGTCGTTTGCTGGCTGAGGCAGCTAGCTAGCTGTTAGTCAGCCAGCCAGAGAGTGCTAGTCATCACTGACACAGGCAGGCTGGCACAAGTTCAACATGAATAATTTATAATACGTTTCTAGTCACTAGTGGTTTTATTTAATACCAAGTTTGCCAACAAGTTTCCAACTGTTACTACCTCTGACAGACAAATAGATCTGTTATCACAGTAATCACACACATTGTAGATAATAAATACACATATAAATTAAACGTTAAATAACATATATGTAATAATATATATGATAAACGATAACACTTACGTCTTTCTCTGAGCGGCGCTATTTCTGAATTGTCTGGCTTTAGCCTGCGACTGCAGGGCTGCCGTTTTAGAAGAATTTCGTCTGCTACTGAAGATAAATATTGACATCTGGCAACCAGTGCGAGTAGTACGGCGCGCAACTATACGATACGTGTATGTCGTAGGTTAGTCGAGATTATATATATATATATATATATATATATATATATATATATATATATATATATATATATATATATATATATATATTTGTTTTATTAATGTTTAATAAACCAAATAAACTTGGACTTGAGGCGTAGGTTCGTGCCTCGGTGATCGCTTGAGGATCGTTCTCTAAGAGTGCTAATCTTTATTTTTATTCTAGTGAATAAATAAAAGGGGTTTCTTTCTTGACTTTTCAATTATTGCCACTTTAACTCGTTCGAGAATAATTAAAACAGTGCTTTTACTAAAAAAAATAGACTTTAATGTATGGGGGGGGAGAACTTTCATTATATTTGATTATCTATATCATTCATCTTGAGATTTTCTATATTCGAATCTATTTTATTTCTTCTTGACTGAAGTTGCCCCTTGAAACATTTGTCTTCCATTTATCTGACTCTTGGTATTCTTATTGGCTGAGATTCCTTCTTCTTTTAAGTTGGCTGGGTTAGTTCTTGATCTTCGTTTTCTTTTCTTGATGTATCTTCATATTAACTTGCATTTACCTCGATGTGATGATTTCTTCTTGATGCTTCTGATGACGTTATGATTTCTTGTTGATTTGATGAGTTAGCCCTTGAAATCGTTTTCCTTGATTTCCGTTTTCTTTGTGAATTTTCTTCGTAAAAATTGTGGACTGAGGAGTTTCGATCGCGGGTTTTTGATCCAAAATGCCAGCACTCTAGCCATCACGCTACGGTGAGTCCGTGTTCAGTTGGTAATTTAATGGGCTATTTATATTATCCATTGGGAGGAATTTTCTCTCTGATACATCTTCGCACCCTTACAAATGAACATAAACCATCTCACTAAATAACATTAAACAAATACAGATCTAATGCACTTAAAAAAAAGAAAATGGGATTACTGGGTGAGCTCTCGAAGCTCGATTCGAGATAGAATTTTACGGGGGAACAATTTTTAAGTTAATATCTTTGTCCTTGGCCAGACATCCAATAAACTAATTATTATTCACGGGGACATAAACAACAGGATTATTCTCTTCTTACATAAGGTAATGGATATTAAATACCCGCGACCAGTTAGACTATCCTCGGGGATTTTGGTCGGAGTAGGTTGTTTGCTCAATAGATGGCGTTCGTCGACCTGCCTGTCGAGTTGACCGGTGACGTCACGAGGGATCTGGGGTGGGTGGATGCTCAAGCGAAAGCTTAGTCCTTATACTTTTCTTGCGGGCGAGATGAAATCGTTGTCTCCTTTTATTTCTATCTAGTTGGGGTTTGTCCGACTCAGATAGAGTAAGATTTGGAGTCCTCAAACTAGCTAGCTTGATACTTAATATCTTGGGGGCTCGAACGGCGCCGAGCTTCCTTGGTACAATCTGGTTTTGTACAAAGACTGCAAGTTCTTTTAACTTGCAGAAAACTTTATACCGGTGATTTTTCTGTTTCCTTCTCGAACTCGAAAAATCTCTCAACCGGTGACTTACTTGTCTGTTCCGTTGGAACGAACAAAAAAACACGTTTCCTCGGGTCAACCTGTTATATACCGAAATTACTCCCGCAGGGTAATGGGGAGGTGGAGGGGAAAACTCGCGAGGTGAGACCTCAGGTTGGTTTCCCGCGTTTGGCGCTTTGTAGCTCTGCGAGAGGGTAATACGAGATCGGCAGTTTGCACTTTTGAATGGATTGTTTATAAGTATACCCTCGAAGGGCATGCCTTTTGAGCTGAGGTCAGGAATCTGTCTTGTAACATTTATCCTTTTGCCCGTTCTCCTATGTTACCGGAGAACATCGGAGGGGCAAAGCTAAACCCAGATGTCTTTTGTTATTATTTCCTTGGCTTCGATATATATATATATATATATATATATATATATATATATATATATATATATATATATATATACTAAACTCTTATTATACCTCTACAGTGTAGTTTGGTCAACCTTTTCGTTTTTTTTTGTTTTTTTTACCTTATTTAAGTTTATTCCAATTTCGGATCTTTCAGTCCCAGTGAAAATCGGAGACATTTCCGGGGATAGCAGTAGCCGGGGACAGGTCACAGAAAAGACGGAGCCCTCTGGTCCCCCTAGTATAAAGTGATGCTCAAACAGCCCGTTAGACTTTCCTATACTGATATACGTTGGCCTCTCCATGACCTAATCACCTAGGATTTTGTCTAAATTTTTGTTTAGTCCTAGTTTAAGTATTTTAAATTGCATACCTCTTTGCCACACTTATCAAACGCTTATGATACGTCCTTGCATATGATGTTGATATAGTTCCGATTTATTTTCGCTTGTGCAATTTTATCCGTGATGACGTTTATTGACATCTCTGTACTTCTGTTCTTTCTGAAGTCATATTGATGTTTGTTTATGAGCGAACTTTCCTCCAAGTGTTCGACGAGTCTTCTATTTAGGATATTTCCGAAGAGTTTCCCTACAAATTCCAAAGGGATATTGGGCGGTAGCTCTCCTTCCTCGTCGAGTGTTTTTCCTGTTTGGCGATGAAAGTAATTTTAGCCACCCTATATGAGACGAGGAAATAGCCTACGTTTAGGCAGGTATTAAGGCATCTGGGTGCTTTGGAGGTTAAACTTTGTCAGTCCTGTCTAATCCAATGCTTTCTGTTTCAAGAAATGGAGCACGCTATCGATTCTTCAGTGTCACTCTTTCCTCATCTTCGTTTACTCTGTTCACTTGGTTGTTCGGATACGTCTTTTCGATGTTTTCGTTAAGTTCGTCCATTACTTGATTTTAAATTCTACGTCGAAATCCTCGTTTTCTTCACAGCTGATTCTGAAGATTTATTCCTAGTGTTTCTTTGAAAATTGCTTCTATTTTCTCCTCCTCTTATTGTATTTCACCGTTGGCATCTTATAATTGCAATTTTTTTTTTTTTGGGGGGGGGCTGCATTCCTTTCATTCTTTTTAATATTCACCCCGAATTCCTTAGATGTTGCTTCGCTATCTAGTTCTCCGATAGCTTCATTTCATTTTTAGTTGCGCGCGAGTCTTATCGCGAGCGACTCTACATCTCACTATGTCAGTCGGTCGGTCGTTTACCGTTTTGCTTCTTTTTTTTTGTAATAACATCATAACTATTCTGCCGATTCTAACGAAATTTGAAAACCTTAAGTTGTTTTACATTCTCTTTCGAATGCTATAATTGCCAAAGTCCTTCCAAGGTTAGCCCGTGAATTAGTTTGTTTTGGCAATAGCATCATAGCTATTTGGCCGATTCTAACGAAATGTGAAACCTTTATGTTGTTTTACATTCTCATTTGAATGATATAATTGCCAAAGTCTTCCCAAGTTTAGTCCGGGAATTATTTTGTTTTGGCCATAACATCATAACTATTCGGCCGATACTCTGCTAGGATAGACTAGGCTATAATATGTATAATATGCCATACTCTGCTAGGCAAGCCTAGAATAGGCTATACTATTATAGGCTATTATAGGCTATGCTAAGATATAATGTACAAGGGAAAGATATAACATGTTAATTTAGGCTATAAAATGCTATGCTAGGATAGCATATGGTATGTTAGGCTAGGCAATACTAAGCTATGCTTATCTAGGGAATAATAGGATAGTATAGGCTATACTTGTCTAGGATAGTTAATATTAGGCTAAGTTATACTAGGCTAGGCTAAGCTATGCTAAGCTATACTAGGCTAGATAGGGCTATACTAAGCTATGCTAGTGTAGGTTAAAGTATAATAGGCTAGGGAGGGCTATACTCTGCTATGCCAGGTAATACTATGCTACGATAGGCTAGCTTACAAGGCTATAATAGGCTGACCTATGCAAGGTTATTCTAGTCTAGAATATGGTATGCTATACTAGTCTAGGATATACCAGTCTAGGCTATAATATGATAGGCTTGGCTCTATTGTGTTAGGTGTGGTTATGCTAGGATTGACCCTAACAAGCTAGCTTATAGTATGACAGGCTAGGCTATCGTATGCAAAGATATATTGGCTAGGCTATAGTAGCCTATTCTAGCTTGGCTATACTAGGCTAGACTAATCTAGGCGACACTAGGCTAGGCTCTGGCATGCAATGATAAGCCATATCTGGTTGGGCTAGGCTATAGTAAGCTAGGCTCACTAGGCAAGGCTAGGCTAAGCTAGGCTATACTATAATATGTTAGGTTAGACTAGGGTCCACTAAGCTAGGCTAGGTTAGGCTATACTATGATATGATAGGCTGTACTTATTTAGGTTATAGTAGGCTAGATAGATTATACTAATCTAGGCACGGTTAGGCACGGCACAGCCAGGCTATTCTATTTTACTCTAGTTTCTAACGAAATTTGAAACCCTTATGTTGTTTTACATTCTCTTTCGAATGATAGAATCGCCAATGTCCTCCCAAAGTTAGTCCGGTAATTATTGAAAGTTTTGAAGGTCGTAGAGTCATAAATCATAAAAGTGAGAGCACGCGACTTTTTGGTCAGCAGACCTTGGTATTTTTGCCGTTAGTAAATTAGCATTTTTAATTATTCTTTTACTTCACGTATACGGTATATTGCATCACGGCAAGTTTCCCCATGATGCTTAAATGATATATCTCTTTCAGTTCAGGGTGCAAACCTTTCATATGATTGGTCCATTTGTACGCGGATATTGTTTTGTACGCGGTTTTGGGAAGAGACTCTCTTTCTGCATCTATCAGCCTATCCCCCAGCCGTTTCGTTTTCTTGTCTATTTCTTCGAACATTGCTTTATCTAAATTTGCTGGTATATAATTTCTTAGTAAACGCTCCTAATTATCCCATTTTGACGTTATAGTTCTTTCTTGTCTGCAATGGTATTAGTATAGGGTTCACATTTATCTGGAGAGTAATCCATAAATTATCACTACCAGGAATCATGTCAAGGTTCATGTGTTAATTATATTGAACACGGAAATTGGCCAAGCAGATATCTGGCTTGGTCGCTGATCTTTCTCTGGCGAATATTGAGAATTTAAGAGGCAGTCTTTGGACGATGTTTCTATCCAAGAGGATGTCAAAGCATCGGCCTTTTCCGTCCGTACGAGTATACCCGGTCTCGGCACATCGTGCGTTTATGTCTTCTATTAGTATAGTGGAGACCCTTCGCCAGAATATACTCGTGATTGTCTGGATAGTCAAGAGGTGGGTGGTATTCCGTGGCATTTACCATCTTACACAGGCGCATGTTCACCTCTATGGCGAGGTAGGACTCTTTTATATTCCTCAGTTCCTTGAACCTTATTCCTTTTTAACCGCTATCTCTGCTCCGTCATATATTTCCTGCAAAAGGCTCATTGTTAACACTTCATAGTTCCCTATTTTCATTACAAAGATCGAGGAATACAAGAACTGGGGAAAGGATCGAGTGTTCCGACATGGGTCGATAATGAGTCGGTCTGTTTCGAGGAGTGAGGATATTAAATGCTTCAGCAAAGATCGAAGATGACGAGGACAGTTACGATGAATTAAATGCCAATGATTGCAACAAGGACTACCCTAAGGATTGGTGGTGAAATGATGGATGGTAAAAAAAAGATAAATCAACGAGAGGAATAATAAGGATAAAGGATGAAAAGGACTGTTACAAGCATCATAGATGGCATAGGGTTGATATAAGGCTCGGGGAAGACAAAGACTATCACGAGAATAATAAGGAAAAGCTTTACAAGTTAACATGAATGCTATTGGGATCGAAGCTGACAAGTACTATTATAAGGATAGATGATGACAAGGAAGCCTACCTATATTGACGATGACAAGTACTACGAATTGGCGGGACTGATATACGGAGAGAATGACAGGACGCTAAGAAGATTCGATGATTACAAAGACTGCTCCAAGTGTCTTCGATGACTAGGACAACATTGATCGAATATGATAAGAACGACCACAATGATCATGACGACAGGAACAACTAGAATGATAATGGGGGAATGGTCTCCAGCAAGGATCATGCATGATAAGAATGACACAAGGATAAAGGCTGACAAGGACTTATGTAAGGACAGAAGACGATAAAGATTGCTAAACGGCGCCTGGATGCACACAAAACTCTAGTGATTCAAGAGTATGAAATCAAACCCCTTTACAAGGATCTAAAGGGACAAGGGGAGGGGGAGAGACCCAACAGATTTGCTGGATTTGAGGGGAACGATGAGGAAGACTTGAGGGGAGAGTTGATTAGGAGAAGACAAAAGGGAAGACTATGTGCGCGAGGTTGTTTTTATTTACTCGTCTGTGCATATAGCGCGTATGTGCGCTTGTGTGTTCCAGTGTGTGTGCATATGAGAGCATTTCCAAAAACGATCGAATGCTAAGTGGCAAAGGGGGGCGGGGGCACCCTCGCAATGAGAGAGTCCCCTCTCTTAATAATGCAAGGATTTGCTGATAGGCCTGGTCTGTCTGTCTATTTCTCTCTCTCTCTTTCTCTCTCTCTCTCTCTCTCTCTCTCTCTCTCTCTCTCTCTCTCCCTCTCTCTCTCTCTCTCACACACACACACACACCATACAAACACTCTCACACGAACAATTTGGTTGGTCAAAAGTCTTAAATCATCCAAATCTCCAAAAGAACACAGTCAATCCAAAGACGATGCATGCGCCTTCTCTCTCTCTCTCTCTCTCTCTCTCTCTCTCTCTCTCTCTCTCTCTCTATTTGCCCTTCCCTCTCCATCTGACTGTCCGTCCTTCTGTCTACGCCTGCCCTCCGTCCACTTCCGTCCTTCTTGTCTACGCTTGCATGTCCGTGTGTGTGCGACTCCAATCCTCGGTGGAGCCGCGGTGGTAGAAGAGGCGAATATCCAATCAATAGCGCTCGCCCAGGCGTTGGCTTTTCTCAGGCGCTTCACCAAAGATCCGCCTCCCACCCTTGTTCTTCCTCACTCTTAATACAAGGGGAAGCTCATCCCTTAGACATAGGCATTTGGGCATCGCAATTCCCTCTTCCCGGGGGGGTGGAGGGGGCTGGGACACGTTTCAGGCCATGAGGGCCGCCTTACGGGGCCATTCCAGTTCCCCAACCCCAACGCGGAGGGGGCGGGCGCCGGGTGTGAGCATGCGTTAGACGGGACGACGACTCCGTCGTAGGCGTTTTCCGACTCACAAGATCCAGTGAAATTTTGGATTTGGCCTAGAAGGGATGTCGGCACCAATTCTTTTACTTACTCCCTCACCATACACGCCCTCACGCCCCCGTGACGCCCACCTCGCCTCCTGGCGTCTATAGGGACTTTGCGAGAAGCGTAACTCGGTGTTAGTGTGACGTGCTTGTCCAGGCGCCTTCGAAAAATGCTTTGGTGTAGATAAACGGGGGGAGTGATTGAGTTATGTTGTGAAGTAGCCTTCCACCCAGTTACATTCGTTACCCGGGAAACGGGCAAGAAAGGCCTGGAAGCCCCCTGTTACGGCCACACCGCCACGATACCTTAAGGTAACTGAATCGCGAAATCGCACCTGCCAAGTGTTGACCCTCGCACGCACAAGGGGATCCTTCCTTGAGGAGAAGACTGAATGGTAAATATGTATGCTTTGGTCAGTTGTAGCCACCACTTATTCCTCTTCTTTTCTTATTTTTGTTTTCTTCTTCTTGTTTGCCTTATTCTTCCTCCTCGTCGTCCAAGTCTTCTTATATTTAGTTCGTGTTCTTTTTCTTCCTCTTCTGGATGTGTGGGCGATCTTAATTTGCTATCTTTGCTACAGACACCACTCAGCAATGGAATGATACTCGGTGAAGGGAATGAGATAGAAAAAGTAGAGTGAGTCAGAAGTTCGCAAAGAAACTGGTGACGTTAGGGAAGTGAAAATGCATGGATTGTGCGTACCCAAGGATGAGCTCACTTGGACCACTATTATATCATTTTGATTGTTCTGTAAGATGCCCCTGGAAGATGTGAATAGTGTGGTTCACTAATGTGAAGCAATAAAACTTAAGAACAAAACTCACAATGGAGTAAATCCATGTATGCGAACTGAGTAAAATTTTATAAGAGAAACAAAACGTTTCTCTTTCAAATTGTTATTTTTCTACTCGGATGGCGGGTGGATTGCCTTTATTGTGCTGTCTACTGCTTTCCTGGCCATACGGAATTCTGCCATAACAAACACTCCGTCTATTTTATGTCTGTTTATTTGTTTATTCCTTTGAAGTTTTTGTCCGCTGTACCGTAATTGACTATTTTTAGGGGGACATTTTTTGCTTTTGAAATCACTGTTGCGAGAGCTCGTGGGGAGCAAATCTTGCACGTCTAAGGGCCTCCTTCGGATGAATTACGATGGTGGGGCTCAACTCCCCATAAGAACTAGGAACCTTCGCATTTACTTCTTAGTTTCTGCTTTTCAACAGTCTCACACACTCTCCCTCCCTTCTCTCCTCCATCCCAAAGCGTTTCTATCCCGATTATCTCCCTATTACGTTTTATAATCCACACACCAACTAATTTAATTTTGCACAATCATGTGGCCATGTAAGCTCATACTTATGGATCTTACATTTAAAAAAAAATATCATTATATTTATAACAAATAAATTAGTGGAAGCGATCAGGGCATTTTCCCTCAACGGAGAATGGAGGAAGTCTGCACAAAGGAAGAATAAAGGTGGATAAAAAACAAACAAACGTGGATAATAATAAAAAGAAACAATAGACAAATGTTGCAATCCTATCCTCGTGAGCTGAGGTTGTGTCATACAATTTTAAAAATATGTTCGTATAAAGAGCTCAGATACTCAAAATACGAACTTAACCCCACCCACACATCCAAGAGCGATAGTCATAAACTTAATTCAGTTTCGTCGTGGTTGAAAAAGCAAGAGGCAAACAACTACAAATAAAACAATGAAGTAATGTAGTCACAAACTGAAAGAAAATAGAGGTCACAAATGAGGGAACAGTCTACCGATAAATAAACAATCTAAACGATCAAAGTGGGAATGTAGACGACGGGAAATAGTTAAAGTGATATGTGAAAAGGAAAAAGACTCGTATCTTTGAATACAGAGGGGGTAATATAGAAGGTTGTTCGCTCATAACTAACGCTTATTTACTAGCAGAGGTACACGGCGTTGCCCGGGATAAAAAGTCAATAATTACAGATGCAGATTGATTGGAATTCTTATATTGCGGCATAAATATATCTTTACTTGCTGATTATTATTATTTGTGGGGTGAAGGCAGATTCAGGAGAGTTGCACACTCTCTCTATCATATAATATCATGTAATATCATATGTTATATAATATACTTACAATGAGTAAACGTTTCACCGCGCGCGCCGGCAGTTTATGCGCACGCGTGAATGACCGTTAGTTACGAGCAAACAACGTTGTGGCCGCTGGAACTGAATACAGATTATATGATATAACATGGATGATAGTATATGATATATGATCTTATATGATAGGGGAGTGCGCAACTCACCTGAATCTGCTTTTACCCCCACAAAAATAATAATCAGTAACCAAATAAATGTTTGTGCCACAATATAAAGAATTTCAAACAATCTGCATCTGTATTTCTCTACAACAGGACTTTTTATCCCAGGCAACGTCCGGTGTTATTATTAATATTATTCAGCTCTCCTCATTTCTCACATCCCTCGGGCCACGAAAGATTCGCTGCTCGTTATAGGTAGAAAGGCACCGTACTACCTCTAAGTCTGTAGCCATTGTCATTCTGATCTTTATGCGAATATCATTCCCGGTCGAAGGCCCTTGTGCGCGATTGAAAGAGGAAGGGTGGGAAATCAAATCATTATTATTGTGCGTATGCTCGGTACCATGAGGAGGTATCACGAGAGAAGGGGTGAAAATTCCTTGAAGAGAGAAGTTTGCGTTCCTCGTCAGATACGACAAATAATTTTAAAAAATCAGTTCAGGGCAGAAGGAGAAAGCATGAGCCAGTGTGTACCTCTCTTTTTCTATCTATCTATATCACTCCCTTTTCTGTCTCTCTTCATTCTTGCTACCAACAAGAACATTGTCATCCAATGAGGAAAAAATAAGGGAAGGGTGACGTCCGTCTCAGGTACTCTTTTCCACACTTTCGACTTCACCACATTATGGGATAAAAATCATTCCAAGTGCTTTCGTCTTTATTACATTTACCTCAAGAGGGAAGGCGCGTCATAGACCTAGAGTAGATTGAGGTATTCGCTCAATGAGAGCTTTGTAAATAAGCGCGGAATCCATTTTCTTTCCGTTGATTTAATTGTGGAGAAAAGGTCGATATACACAACTTCACCATAACCCTTTAAGAATTATATTTCTTTTTTCGGCGGGCAATTTACGGTACTTCCTTATTCTCTACGTGATATTTGTAAGCTTCTCTTCATCGCGATTCCTCTCACGGAAGCAGCTGACAAAATGTAGAAAAAAGTTCATGTAGGTATATGTATGTGCTTCGGGGTAGTTTGTATATGTCTTGATCCTATGTATGTACAGCAGTGTCTTAGTTACCACCTGTGTAAAGAAAGAAAACGAGTGAATCTTTTCCTATTCCTTGGAGGACAGACCACGTCATTACTCGCTTCCCCACCTACACCACCCAACTTTCATTCACACTTTATCGAACGCTCGTGTATGTACACAGGGGAAAGTGTGTTTGCATGCCACTGTAGTATCTACATCGGTGTGTGTTTTTGTATTTCCACTTATGTAAAGAAGGAAAATGAGAGAATCTTTTCGTATTCTATGCAGAAGTAACCACTGCAGTATCCACGTCCCCCCTCCCACACAAACCATGCACTCTCTTGTTCCACCTACACTTCGACGAAATCAGACGTTACGACTTACCCTGACCGTTTCCATATCTCACATGTTTATGTGCGTATGTGTATGCTTGTGTGTCCCCTGTTCGAAACTAATTAAGGGCAGGTGAAGGTATGACAGGGTTGGGGAAGGGCTCTAAGGCAGATCGGGTGAATGAAGGCGAGGGGGTGCTATTGTAGAAGGGGGGTGGGGGGAGAGCAGTCATTTGACACGTTTTCACGCGTCTTTTTATCTTCCTTTACTCGCTTCATTCCCTCACATGCACTTCACTCCATTCCACCCCCACACTGTAAAACTAAAGTTCAAACGGAACAACCTCTGGAACAACCGGCGGATGGTGGGGGAGGGGGTATGTGGGGAGACCTGGTTGTGGGGTTGGAACGGGGTTGTGAGGGTGGGGAAGACGGAAACGTGAGGGCGTCATTCGATCACGCGCCCGTAGCTTCTTCGTGATCCCATCGTACACATCCTCGTAAGTGTGAGTGTGCAACGAGCCGTTCAAGATGTCATTATGTACATGCGTGTGGTGGGAGGTGAATCAATTGTGACTGCATGTTTGCCTGGCTGACCCGACCATTACGATTTCATAAGATGAATACATTTTCCATTTAAACCTCCTCCCTCTTGTTTGTTTGTATGCATGTATGCATTTGACAGTTCGAATTCTGCCACACTCGCCAACCACGGTTGTGACGAGACCTCACAAGGAAAAATTCTTCCTCCACCTGTGAGCCACGACCCATTCGTCCCCAGTTTGGCCATGGACGCGATGTGGGGTAGTGTTGTGCATGGAGCCGGTTGCCATCTTCAGTGAAACTTTCTTCGGTGTTTTTTTTTAATTGAACCTCTCCTGCTGTTATTATTTGGGGCTGGAAATCAATAGGGTGATGATAGGAAGACAAAGTGTATGTGGTCTCTCACCACACTGCGTTCGATGGAAGCAGTGCGTTGTGTTCGAAAGTGGACCCAATGTATCGTATCGAAGGGCGTTCAGGCAATTTCGCCCCTCTAAATCTTCATTTGTAATGTAAATGTTGAGAAGGAAGGAATTGGCCCTATTAGATGAGCGCGGAAATCATCAGCCTTGTTGCCTCCCTCCTTTTATTGAAGTCTCCCAGCCAAGGGTTTGTTTACCATTGCCTTCCTTGTTGGAGGTGTAGACGGGTTTGCGGGCAGGGGGGTACATGAACTTGGCCTGTATCTGCCGACTATTTAGGGGGGAATTCGAGTAATACTAAGGTCTTAATGGTATTCGTAGAAATGGGTTTGATTTAGTAATCATCATTACCTTTACTTACGCTAGGGGCGAACTCTCCCCCTGCTGTGGTGTTCCTGGAAAAGGAGGAGTCGCTAGTACGTCTGCCATAACTTTGTCAGGATATCCTTTCCACTTCATCCATGGAATAGAATTTTAAGTTTGTACCTCCAAGTATGTACTCTATACGAACATATGCGTTTATAATAGCCCATCCCTAACTTCGTTGCAATGCCGAGGTTTGCCAATTATACAAAACTAAGGTTAGAGATAAAATAGGCCCACTTATAGATTCCAATGGAGAATTAGTGAGTGATAGGGACTCAATGGCTGGAATGCTAAATGACTTTTTTCTCTCAGTATTTACACAGGAGGATACTCTAAATATACCCGAGGTGTCAATGATCTTTCGGGGTAATGATGAAGAGAAATTAAAGGATATCTTGATCACAAAGGAGATAGTGACAAAGGAAATTGATAAAATCAAAAGTAGTAAAGCACCCGGTCCTGATGAGGTCTTTCCTAGAATTTTGAAAGAATGTAAGGATGTGTTAAGTGAGCCCCTAGCATGCATCTTTAGAAAATCATTGGTGAGTGGCATTGTGCCAGTGGCATGGAAGAAAGCCAATGTGATACCTATATTTAAGAAAGGGGATAAAACAAATATGTCTAATTACAGACCAGTAAGTTTGACATCAGTGGTAGGGAAAATGATGGAATCTATTATAGCAAGGAATATTAGGGATCACTTGGATAAGCATAAGTTGATAAAAGAATCACAGCATGGCTTTAGTAAGGGTAAATCCTGTCTGACTAATTTGCTGTCTTTTTATAGTAAGGTGTATGAAGCAGCAGATAATGATGAAAACTATGATATTTTATACTTGGACTTTAGTAAGGCTTTTGATCGAGTGCCACACTTACGGCTTCTGAGCAAAGTTAAAGCACACGGGATCGATGGCAGTATATTTAGGTGGATTCAGTCATGGCTTGGTGACAGACAGCAAAGAGTTAGTATAGATGGAGTTAAATCTGAGTGGGGGGGTGTTAGCAGTGGAGTTCCGCAAGGATCTGTTTTGGGTCCCTTGCTATTCTTAATTTATATTAATGATCTTGACATAGGTATAAGTAGTGACCTGAGTAAATTTGCTGATGATACTAAGCTAGGTAGGGCCATTAGGGCTGATTCTGATGCTGTTGTAATGCAGGAGGAATTGACCATTCTGTCCAATTGGGATGAGAAATGGCAAATGAAGTTTAACATAGACAAATGTAGTGTACTTAGTATAGGTAGAAATAATCCACTGAATAGTTATAAATTAAATGGGAGAAATTTAGGGAGGACCGATTGTGAGAGGGACTTGGGTATTTTGGTAAGTTCAGACCTTCGTCCTAGAAAGCAATGCCTAAATGCTAAGAATAAAGCTAATAGGATATTGGGATTCATTAGGAGGAGTGTAAGCAATAAGAGTGCTGAAGTCATTCTAAAACTGTATCTGGCGCTAGTTAGGCCTCATCTAGACTATGCAGTACAATTTTGGTCACCATATTATAGGAAGGATATTGATTTGCTTGAGTCTGTGCAGAGAAGGATGACAAAGATGATTGGTGGGCTAAGGAACTTGCCTTATGGTGAAAGGCTCAGAAAACTATATCTACATACATTGAAAAGGAGAAGAGTCAGAGGGGAATTGATTGAAGTCTTCAAATGGGTAAAAGGATATAATAAAGGGGATCTGGGTAAGGTTCTTATACTTAGTGAACATGTCAGGACACGTAGCAATGGGTTTAAGCTTGATAAGTATAGGTTTAGGAAGGAGATTGGGAGGAATTGGTTTACAAATCGTGTGGTAGATGAATGGAATAGGCTCACTAGACATGTGATAGAAGCCTCCTCTCTGGGTAGTTTTAACAATAGATTAGATAAATATATGAATGAAGCTGCTAGATGGGACTGACTTTTTTATGTACATATGTATATATTTTTTTAAGGAGTGGGGAGATTATTTTGCGGTTGCATGAATGGAGATTATTTTGCGGTTGCATGAATGGACATAATCCTCTGGATGCATTTTATGTATATTGTAGATTAGATCTGACGAACTCCTGTAAAGGGTGACAATGTTGATGACTTTTCTCTGGTAAGAAATCTTTTGTGTGTTGACTGGAACAGGAGCTGCCAAGTGTAGGCCATGAATGGTCTTTTGCAGTCTCCTTCTTTTCTTATGTTCTTAAAGCAATCTTTGTCATCCTTCTCGCTATTCTTTATATTTTTACACTTTCTTTTCTTTATCCCCCCCCCACACCTTATTTTTAAGAGTGTTCAAATGCTTTCGATGGTTTCTCTACTCTCCTACCAAATCTCTCTTTATTAATGACCTAAGTTCGTATGGTCCATTTGACCGTTCATTTGTTGTTGCTTTTCCCTAAAACTAAAAAGCGAAAATCAATGAGGGCATTTTCGCCAGAAAGTTTGTAAAGAGAGATCCTTAATTAAAGTGATGGAAGAAGGGAAGATGAGTATAATATATATAATCAGAGAACCACTCAGGGTAACAAGGAGTAACAAGGAAAGAAAGTACCCTAGAAGACCTTACGGTCCATTCAAAGAGGGTACCTCTGGACAAGTAGTGGAGAGGGCACATCTCTGCTCAAATGTTTTACGTTCCTAAACGGCCACTTTTCAAGACCCTGTCTAGTCTTGACTTGAACTGTTCAAAGGATTCACTGTTGACAACTTCCACTGGAAGTGAGTTCCAACTACCGCAGATACTGTACGTGAAAACTTTTCACTCAGATCGCGGATGTAACGCTTCAGTTTAAGTTTAAAGCCGTGATTTCTTGTTCTGCTCTCAATAAGTGTGAAAATATCCCTGTAGTCAACATTGTCGAACCCTCGAAGTATTTAGAAAACTTCGATGAGCTGACCACGCAGTCTACGGGTTTCCAACGAGAACAGATCTAATTCCCTTAATCTATCTTCCTAACTTTAATATCTGATAGAGGGAATCAGTTTGGTTGCCCCGGCTTGCACGCGTTCCAATCTCGCGATGTCCTTTCGAAATGAAGGACTACAAAAATGTACGGCATACTACAGGTGCGGTCGGACAAGTTAGTTGTACAAACGCAGTACAATCTCCTTGTTCCGATATCCAAACTGGCGCTTTATATAGATAGCCTAGCATCCTTTGGGCCTTTTTCTCCGCCTCAATGCACTGTTTCGAGAACTTGAGGTCACTAGTGATTGTTACACCCAAGTCCTTCTCAGTGTCGGTAGATTCAATAGCAGTGCCCTTAAGGATATACTGAGGTTGAAGATTTCGGTGGCCGATATGCATCACTTTGCATTTGTTCACGTTAAAAGGCATTTGCCACGTGTCCGACCACTCCCGAATCTTCCCAAGATCTTCCTGCAGGAGGGCAGTATTTCCATCCTTTGCAACGTCGTTCATACCAAGCTTGGTATCGTCGGCAAATTTGGAAATCTTGGCAACCATGTCACCGTCCATGTCTTTGACGTAGATGATGAATAGTAGTGGTCCGAGGACAGAACCTTAAGGCACCCCGCTAGTAACGGGCACTCACTCAGAAGCCTGTCCATTCAGCACGACCCGCTGCCGTCTGCCACTTAGCCAGTTCTCTATCCAGCCGGCTACTTTTCCGTCTATGCCTAGCGCTCGCACTTTCCGGAGAAGGCTGCGGTGTGGTACCTCATCAAGAGCTTCCTGAAAGTCTAGGTAGACCACATCCACCGCCTTGTCCCGATCGTACTCACTGAAGACGAAGTGAAAGAATTCCACAAGGTTCGTGCTGGGAACTCCTCAGTAGCAGCTTTGACTCTAAATGCGACGTCATTTTGTCCACCATGATTCTTTTCATGAGTTTACCGACTATTGAAGTTAAGTTAATATGTCGGTAGTTCAACGCCTGGCTAGGGTCTCCTTTCTTGAAGATAAGAGTCACCTCCGGTTCACGCCAGTCTCTAGGAACGCATTTGGTTCGGATTGACACGTTGAAGATTGCGCTCAGGTGTCGTGACACTTGATCGCGCACTTCTTTTTACACTTTAGGTAGAAAGCCATCCGGGCCAGGTGACTTATTCGTCATTAGGTCAGTGATCTTTTCTAATTCTCCTTCGGTGAAGTCCATATCCTCTAGCTTTTCCCCCCCGAGTAGGAATCCGTTGGCTGGGTGAGGGGACCACACTCTTCAGTAAACACTGAAGAGAAGTGGTCGTTGAGGAGGTTAGAATTTTCTGCAGCTGAGTGCTTTAATGTCCCCTCCTTATTCCTCAAAGGGCCAATCGTTCGACGAATTGGCTTACGGCTGTTTACATATCCAAAAAACTCCTTGGGATTCTCTTTACAGAGTCTTGCCACTCGGAGTTCCTCAGACCGCTTAGCTTCCCTTATACTAGAATTCACTCTCCTGGATAGCCTCCGGTATTCGTCAAAGTCACCCGAGATCCTCGATTGCCGGTGCACATTTCTCTTCTAACGAAGCATTTGGCCGATTTTTCGATTAAACCACTTTGGGTGAACAGAAGACCGACGGGGGCATTCCAGAGGGATGAAACGCGATTGAAGACTCATGAATGTGCTTTGGAAACTGTTCCACGAGTCTTCAACAACATCGCACACTTCTAGCCTCGCGTCAGTCAGTCCAGCACGAAGACCTGCAAAGTTTGCTCTTTTCAAATCAAGTTTCCTCGATTTACTAGTTGCAGGCCTTGCCTTCGGGACTTTGACTACAAATCTAATTAGTCGGTGGTCACTGCCACGGAGCTTTTCGCCAACAGAGAGGTCTTCAACGATGACATCCTCAGAGGTGAAAACCAAGTCAAGGGTATTGTCTCCTCTCGTTGGCTCTCTCACCCATTGAGTCAGGAACTAGTTGTTCGCGAACTCCAGGAGTAGTGCGTTCTCGCCACAGGGTGCTCTGGTTTCCCAGTCAACTTGTCTGTTGAAATCCCCCATGACGATACACACTCTGTCTTTTACAAGTTCGCCCAACAGCTGGTACAGGCCCCTGTCCTGTTTTAGGAGTTGGGTAGGGGGTCTGTAAAGCAGCAAGGTCGTGTATCTGGCAGGACCTATCTCTAGGTCAACACCTAGTAGTTCATAGTCGGATACGATGTTGCAATCCGTCGAGTTGAAAGTATCCTTGACATACAACATCAAACCGCCACCCTCTCTGTCTGGCCTATCTTTTAGGGAGAGCTGGTAACCGGGAATCGTGAATTCACCTTCAAAATCTCGGCTTGAGGTTTTTATCCACGACTCCATTATGGCCACTATCTCAGGTTTTTCTGTTGCTACGAGGCCACGAAGTTCAAGAAACTTGTTTCTGATAGACCTTGCATTAAACAGAAGAACCTCGAGGGAGTCCCCGACTGTAGGACTCCCTGCGCTCTTCCGTTTCCCGTTTTGTTTTCTGTGGCGGGGTCACTCCCCTTTTTGTGACCTCAGAAAAGGTCTTTTCTGGAGTAACAGGGGTGTACTGGCGTACGCCCTCCTTTACTCGGGGCCTGACACTTCTTTGGGTCCGCTCCACAACATCCTGGATCATGTTTGCGAGTACAGCTTTCCCTTTAAAGGAAAGATGCACTCCGTCTCTTTTATACAGGTCGTTTCTTCCGTAAAATGTGCGGTAGGGGTCTACAAAGAAGAATCCTTCTGCCATGCATAGATCCGCCAACCGTCGGTTTACTGCGACGTTTCTCTCGTGAGCGGTTCGGGATGGACCTCTTCTCGGAAGCATCCCAACCACGACACTTTTGCGGGTTTTAAGCCCTATGTCATCCACGGCTCCCATCACCGTTTAGATGGTCTTACCACTGAGGCCAACCTTACCCCCTCTGAGGTAGAGGTCGTTGCCACTCACCATCAGAGCGACAACTGAATTCTCAGAAATCTGAGCTTTCTTTGCCTCTGCTCTGATGTTGTGGTTACCCCGTCCTGGTAGGCAGCTTACCTTCACATTAGTGCGAAGGCGGGTGGCTAGCAGTGGCTGCAGATCCCGTGTTTGCGAGTCACCAATGAGGGTGACCTTCGGACACTTACTCTCTGAAGACGGGGTTTTTCCTTGTGGAAGAGGCTTCTCCTTTTCCTCTTTACTCTCTTCATTCTGATCCTTCTTTTTATTATTCCCCTTTTTTTCAAGTTTATCCGTTTTTCTTCTATTTTTGGTTCTTCTTCTTTCGTTTCAACTTTATTCTTTTCTTATTTTTCTTCTTTATCTCTTTTTCTCTTGCCTCAGCTGGCTTAACCTCGGATGATGCCGGAATTTCCGCTTGAGTAAGAACTACGGCACCAGAAGATTCCGACACGTCAGTGGGCGATGCCTCTTCTAGGCATCAACTGTGAGCTGCGTGAAGGGTTTCGAGTTTCTCCATCTTCCTCTCAAGAATTTGAGCTCTCTCTTCTGAGGCTCTATAGAGGTCTTTTAGTTTCTCTACCTCTCGCGTCAGTATACAAGAAGTACGGATACTTTTCGGGCTGTATTTTAAGTAGCAGCCCTCCGGAAAGTCAACGCACCACTTTTCTAACTGGCATATTGCACAGTTGTGTTTTAGACGAATGGGTCCTTTTAGCTCGGCATTTTGAGCGGTTTCTCTCTCTCTGAAAACTCGTGACCAATCAATGATAAAAAAAGGGGGTTGGTGAGTTCTTCCCGCGTGAGTCGCTCCCGCTTATCCATCGAGACGTTTCACATCTTTCAGAAGGCACGCTCTATGTGCTGCTGTTCGTCCGACCGAGTTGTCAAACCTCGGCGTGCCGTGGCTCCCAACCAAGCAGCACTGACGGTTCCCGAAGGGGCCTTCGATTTCTCACCAGGTGAACAACGGAGCACGCCCCGTACTAAACTCCTACTAGTTCCCTTCACGACGGCCAGGATCTCAGAGTAGCGTTCAATGGATATCCCGCCACACCAAGAGACTCGACCCAAGGCTTTTTATTGGCCTGGCAATTAACCTGGGAACAAAGGGCCGTCACCTCGGACCGATACTACCAGAGGCACCCGTCAACGGTCTCTGGGAATGGTCAATAATTATGCGCTAGGGAAGGGGTTAACGGAGAACTACCCTTCATCCCATTCATCGTGCCCCAACGCCTAGGACACCTCTAGTCCTAGTCTCTCGCAACCAGAGAGCGTCGATTGGCGTTGTTTATAGAGGTTTCAAAGCCTTTCTTCTGACGCATGAGGTAGCTGCCAGGTCCTTATATGTAGAAAGATGGAAAGAAGGGTCAGAGTGACATGATAGTAGTAGGTTTGTTTTTTTCTTTTTTTTATAATAAATCGAAGAGATAGGATAAAAGTGAAAAGGAAGAAGGATAGAGTAGAAAAAGGAAGGAATGACGCACTTAGTCTGGAACCTCGTTTCCGACCAAATCGACAAGGGAAGCCCTACCAGGGGTACCCAGAAGAGAGGTACCCCCGCCGACATAGCTCTAAAAGTCAAAGGTACACACAAGCTCTCTTCCTGCGACAAGGGGGCGTTACTTCTCCCTCTACTCTCTCAAGAAAGAAAGAGAGGGTGGTAGTATCTATCTTTCCCAATGTAAGGGGTTAGTCTTTACTGGTTTTGAAAGGATTTTAGAGTAGGCACTAGACAGATTGATTGTTTTGGAAAAAGTTAAATGCCTTCTCCAGATATACTTTGAGACGAGTTGAGTACCAAATTACCTCGTTAGTTGATAGATAGATGAAGAAAGGGGTTATTTTTATTTTATGAAAAGTTAAAAATAAAAGTGTTAAAAGTTTAATAAAGATAATGTGCGTTAGATGCAACTTCCCGCGTTTGAGAGACGTTTGTTGCAGATCTCAGTGCCTAGTTTGTAAGTTTGTAATTAAAGGAAGAGGAGGAGTTTTCTTAATTGTTAATTCGATAAATATAATGGATTTGAAAAGAATCAGGATGTTTGCAGACTGAAACGAATTTGAAACTTTTGAAAGTACGTTACAAGAGCAACCACAGTTTCTTGCAACCTTTAGAATGTTTGAAGATATATGGAATACTACGACAAAACGCTACATATAAACTTACCTTGCCTCAATCATACGAGCTTAAATTGAATTAAAGTTAACACAGACACTATTAAAAATATTTCATAGATTGGACAGTCAATTGAAAAGATGCGAGGAAAAATCTGAAGAGTATTTTGATGGCGACGCTGATTCCTTTCTGCGTCGCCATTCTTCCTCCACAAGGCTTTCGGTGGACACCGAAAACTAGAGTGTTGACTGCAAGAAATCTCTCCGTTATCCGATTGTGAAATGCATAACGTCTGAAAAAGGGCCTCTCCCCCACCCCGCCAGAGAGGGGAGGGGAAACCCAAAGATGACCAACGTCCATCTTCAACCTCAAAGAGAGGGGAGTTGTAAACGTGCCCCATGATCGCCAGCAGGGCCTTTCTTAAAGTCATAAAATATTCAGCAAGTAGGGAGAAGAAATTAGATCAGCCGATGATAGAGCAATCTGGTAGACAGACAGACGAAAAAAATGCACGGGCGTTGGGGTTGGGAGGGCATGCAATGCTCAAAATATCAGTGCAAACATGGTTTCCTATGCTACACTAACTAGCGGGGCCAAGCGGTCAGTTATACCAACTTGTTCATAGAGGTTCCAAAATTTTCCTTCGCTGTTCTTCCATAATTTAGCTCTTGTTATGCTTAAGTACCTTTTATTGTCCTCTCTGCATCATTTTCCGATCGGATATTTTGACCGCTCTTCCTTTAAAGCTAAACGGAAAATCTGATTTAATAATTGGCCCCTTCGTCCTCTACCGATAACCAGAAAATCCGCCCCGGAAATCTCGTTGTCTTTCTTTCTAATATTTTTCCTTTCAACACGAATTTGGTCTCAAATAATTGGAAAAAGTTTTTAATTAAAAATTTAAACATAAATACTGGAATAAAATGCGGAACTTAACCTAACTAATTGAATCAAACAGTTTGATCCAACCTTACCTAATCAAAACCAAAACAATTGAACCTAAGGATAGTACATATAACTTAACCTAACCTAACGAAGCCTATTTTAATCTAGCCAAATCTGAATGCCTAAATTAGATAGGAGTAAACTGCAGCCCATCAAGGATTTTCATTTCACAATTTCACAAAATATTGAAAATTAATTCTTGAAAATTTTGCCAAAATTTCATCTCATTAATTTATATGTAAATACTAGATTTTTAAATCAGTCATTTTAAAATATATTTAATTCGTAGAAAAAATGTTCTTAAACACATATGATACTTTAAATCCTTTTCTCATTATCCCTATCTACACGCTCTCTTTCGCTCGTAGAAGTTAAGCTACGTTGAGTGTGGTTAGTATTTGAATGGGAGACGCTTGGACCCTGGGTAATGATCATACGATGTAGAAGTGTAAATCGTGGTTCGGATTCCACGTTAAGCTGTAGTCCTCACTCTGATATAAGTGTGGAAACAGTTTAAAAGGGGTGGCAAAACTATGATAAAAAATTACCCTTATGTATTAATGTGTAGCTCCATCCATGGCTATGTAGCATTCGCACAAAGGTAATTGCAATTAATTTTTATGGTTTCTGAATTTGCATCCAACTGTTTAAGTGCCGCCCGTGAAGCTTTACTTAAAAAAGCTTCAATGTGGCCCGCTGCTTAAAATTATGGCCCATCCCTTGGCCTAAATTCACTAACCAGAACATGCACAAACTTAAATTATTCCACTCTAACGAAATTAAATTTGGTCTTACCAAAACAAATATAATAAAAAATTATCACAACCCCCTCCCCCCCCAAAAAAAACAATAACATAATTTAACTAAACTTAACCACCTCCCAACAAACTAAGTTCAACCCAACCAACTCAACTGACCTTATCTCCTCTCTAGCCATCATTTCATCACATCCACTTCATAGCCATCATTTCATCACACGCAATTCATATATGGCGGTTAAAATCTCATTAAGGTGAGAGATCCACAAATGGCGAAGGGAAAGAGACAAATTGGTCGATTTTGAAGTAGAGTTATTTTTAACAGCGGCCATCATCTTCTCACCTCGCGTCCTTTTACACCAAGAGGTGAAAATGAATCGATGAGGCCGAAGCGCGCAGAAAGTAGTTAGAAAGGAAAATGTGTAAGAAATTAGCCAAGTTAGACGAAGTGAAGATGCGTGGACTATATATATATATATATATATATATATATATATATATATACACACTTGTAATTGATTTGTTCCTTGGGAATCTGATACATAGTAGGGATATGAAGACCCAGGAGATTACACTAATCATTTATTGGCCGGATGTTTCGGACCTTCGCAAGGACCATCTTCAGCGACTGTATCGACTAATGAGAAGGGGAAGAAATATTAACTATAACAGTTAAACAGTTAGAAACATGCATTATATAATGGCTTAAAAAGCGCGGCAAGGCAAGGTAAATCAATAAAATTGATAATTATTGAGATGAAAGTAAAAAAACAAATAACAATATATAGAATTAACTAATACTATCCAATGTAATTTTGAAAAATAATAGAAAGAAGTGAAGTTTTAAAATACACTGAGTTGAGTATAAAAAAATAAAGGTAACTGGAATAAACAATAAAATGACCTATTATAATAAAAAAAACCTTTATCGTAGGAGTTGTGAAGTCAACTAACTAACAATAGAAAAATTACTAACGAGATTTGTTTCGTTGGTTGGTTGGCTAGTTAATGTATTGAAGTGTTGGTTGGTTATATTGTGACTAGTTTAATTGAGGAGGAGTAATTATTTAGGTTTAGATTTATTTTATTGATGTACAGTTACTCTAAGATTTTAAAATCGAGAGAAGTTAAGGCTGAAGATAATATAGTAAATGAATTAGAATTAAGAGGATGATGGTGATACTCAGAGTGTTGCCTGATGGAAGAGGCTTCAGGTTTAGAGATGGGAATACCAGTCCTATGAGAGAAACCTAAGTGCTTTGCGATCCTGCATTCGAGTTGTAAGCTATATGTATATATATATACGAGGATTCCTTGTACTTTCGAACTTTATTTCGAGTTCTTTATCAATGAATGAATCATTCCTTGATAAAGAACTCGAAATAAAGTTCGAAAGTACTTGGAATCCTCGTATTAAGTTTACCTGTGGGCTTTGTTGCATTTATTGCTTACTCACGCTATACTTTGTTAGTTTTCCATATATATATATATATATATATATATATATATATATATATATATATATATATATATATATATGATGAAAATTAATGCAATATCGCAAGAAAAGATGAGGAATTAAACCACATTCTCCGAAGACAATTTAATTCAGAACAGTTTCGGTGTATCTCACACCCTTTTTCAACTGACACTGGGTAGAAAATTTAAGAGAAGGTATATAAGCATAACACAAGATCCCGTCTTTTTTCCCCCAATTCCCTACTTGTGGCTAATCTGGGGGGGGGGGGGTTAGGCCTAAACATATTGAAGGGCTGACATTTAACTATTTTGTTTATATGCTTTCTTATTACAGGATTAAAAGAAAATTGACCCTCAGATAGATTTAAATTAGGAACTGACGATATCAAGCTCGATTCTACGATTCTTCTCTTAACATAGTTAGCCGATTTAAATACCATTTTACTTCCATTGAAATTGATCGTATGATTCTTGTCTCTAACATGGCAAAATATTCCACTGCTTTTGCTGCCCACTCTAATATCTCTTTCGCTGCCCACTCTAATATCTCTATTAAATGGCAATTAATAATAAATTAAATAGTTTAAAGGACATATTTCGAAAAGCGGGTATTAATCTAGCCTTTAAATATAATAATTCCTTAAACCAATTGATGATGGCCAGGAAACCCAAAGAACATCATAACATAGGAGTATATGCAATACCATGCAACGATTGCCATAAAGTTTATATAGGGGAAACGGGGAGAAATCTAGACAAGAGATTGTACGAACACAAAAGAGATATTAGAGTGGGCAGCAAAAGCAGTGGAATATTTTGCCATGTTAGAGACAAGAATCATTCGATCGATTTCAATGGAAGTAAAATGGTATTTAAATCGGCTAACTATGTTAAGAGAAGAATCGTAGAATCGAGCTTGATATCGTCAGTTCCTAATTTAAATCTATCTGAGGGTCAATTTTCTTTTAATCCTGTAATAAGAAAGCATATAAACAAAATAGTTAAATGTCAGCCCTTCAATATGTTCAGGCCTAACCCCCTTCCAGATTAGCCACAAGTAGGGGATTGGGGGAAAAAAGAGGGGATCTTGCGTTATGCTTATATCCACTTCTCTTAAATTTTCTACCCAGTGTCAGTTGAAAAAGGGTGTGAGATATACCGAAACTGTTCTTAATTAAATTGTCTTCGGAGAATAAGGTTTAATTCCTCATATATATATATATATATATATATATATATATATATATATATATATATATATATATATATATATATATATATATATATATATATATGCACAACCGATCTGCACTCATTAAAGATGCCCTTTAATGATTAACACTTGGGATTCGAACCACGAACGGGGACGGACTCGAAACCAGACTCCATCCAGGGACTGATCTCACTTGATGTGGCTTAACTTCGCTAAAATAGGAAGCAGGGTTTCCACTCTGAATGTATATCAGGAGTAAAAATCCTAAAGCTAATTACATTTTTTATTTAATTCCAAAATAGCAGAAGCTCAAGTAGAGAAAAATTTGAGTCTATAGGAGCTAAAAGTTTAATTTACGAGGGTATGATAAACTACATACTGAAACTAGTCTCGTAAATTATACTTACAAAGCCCACAGGGAAAAATAATGCGAGGATTCCAAGTACTTTCGAACTAAAGTTTGAAAGTACTTGGAATCCTCGTATTATTTTCCAATTTAAGTGTTATATATATATATATATATATATATATATATATATATATATATATATATATATATATATATATATATATATATATATATATATATATATATATATATATATATATAACGGAAGTTAAGAAACTACAATTACGAAACAAGACTGAAACGGTTGAATCTTTTTTATTTGGAGACTTGAAGAATGCGAGGAGGCCAGCTCATAGAGACCTTCAAGATAGTAAAAACGATTGGCAAGGCAGAGGGGGTATCATACATGTTTCGCAGTAAATGGCAATGCAACAAGAAACAATGGATGGCCTAATGCCGGTGTTTTAGAACCAATCTCCGTGGAAGCTATTTTTCTTTACATATTGTCAACGTTTGGGATAGACTGTTGGGAAAAGTAATATCCACTAATTTAGTAGATGCTATCAAGAAAAGATTAGATGAGATAATAGATGCAGAGCTTTAATAACAAAACAAATAATAAGCCCGCTAACGGAAGCTAAGAAGTTAGTAAGAGAAAGACGGTTGTATTACTCATATATATAAAGACTTTGCAGAATATATTCGCTATTTATGTATTTGTTTCGATACTGGATTGGGATTCTTGAAATCAGTTTGTTTCTCCAAATCAGTAGTTTAAAACTGCTAGTTGTGTTCTTAATATCCCCAAGCAGGTATTTTTTTTCCGTTTTCCATGCTCGCTCCGGTGGGTGGGGGAGAGCCTCCTTCATCTATGCTATCCAGGAGCACCTTATCGGTATGGACAGCTAGGTCTTTTAAGGTGCGAACTATCCTTGTAACTCTTCTCTCTTTCTCTCTCTCTCTCTTGTAGTCTTTGTAATATACCAATCACTACATCGCTGCATACCTCAAGTTGTTTTTGTTCGTATATTTTAGTCTTTGTCCACACGCTGAATTTCTACATTATTTATACATTGTTCTCAGCTGTTCGACGAGGTTTTACACCCCCATCCCAATAGTCAGACGAGGTACAAGGTCCGCTACTAGTCCTTGGTGTTCTGTGTTCAATTTTCGCATTCTTATCTCTTGCGTGTGTGTTTTAATGCGTATACGTACATGAAAGAATGCGCAGTAGCGCCAGGGTTTGGACTTAATCTCATTTGAAAAGAGGCCTTCGTCCAAGAGGTGAAAGCATTGACGGGATTAGTGGATTAATGGCAAAAGAAAAATTTATCGATTAGATATACACACACGCACACACACAAACACACGTCGTTCGCGAACTTCTCTGTATGCACAATTCCTTCCATCAAAGAATCTTGTCTGTAATTCTATCTATACGAACACAGAGATACAGGCACGCACGGACACACATATAACTCACACATTACAAAAATATTTAGGTGTAAATACAGATGAAACTTCCTTTACATGCATACATATAAACATGTTTTATACACTTCTTTTTACATGTACGGCGTATTTTAACGTGTTCACCGTGCATGCACGTTCCCTCCTGGAATTAAATCCGCTCGGGTATTCCAACATTCATACCGTCCAAGTGGGTTACAACGCCTTATGCTCTTCTTCACGGTTCAGTGATCTCACAGGGGAGGGGTTGAGCTCCCCTGTCCGAGGAGGGGAGAAGGGGCACTGGACGCACAACACCCACCCTCCACAAACCTCAGAAAAAAAGGTAATGTTAAAGCTGTGATGCTTTTTTGGAGCTGTCAAAAAAACGCCTAATCTTCTCCCACTCTACTCCCTCAATATATATATATATATATATATATATATATATATATATATATATATATATATATATATATACCACGTAAGGAAAAGGAAAGATTGATTGGAGTACTTTCGTTATCTTAACATTTTCAAACTCACAATGGTTTATAAAATAGAGAGACACCGTATTTATACAAAGCAAGATCAGATTTTGTATGACCTCTGATAAGTTTGATTTGAGGAAGAAAGATCGGACTGGATCTAAGGAAAACAAACCGAGGCTAATATTTACATTTCTCTCCTTTGTGCTGGAGATTTGGAACGATTCAAAGATCTTTCTGCTAATAAAATCATTTATATGCATTATGTTATCTGTTTTTGACCAGTTAATCTGGTGACCCATATTAAGCCTGTAGAGGGTCAAAGCACTATTGGGATAACCCTTAGATACTGCATTTTGATGTTGCTTAGTTCTTACAGAGTTATTTTTAGAAGTTTGACCAACATAGAATAAATTACAATCCAAACAAGATATACTATATATTACATTATTATCTTTCCTTGGGCTGTGTTTTATTAACATATTTTCTAATGTATAATTGTATTTAAAAATTACACTTATATTAAGTTATTTTAACATTGGTACCGCATACAAGAAATTATCATGGTAAGGTAAATGTAATATGTTATATAAAGGTTCTGTTTTCCCTAACTTGCGGTTATAGAATGTTTGTTTAGCTTTATTCATGCAGTTTTCCCCCAAAATATTTCGGGTAACATAGATTAAAGGCAATTTTTTCAATTTTTAGAAATTCTTGATCCACATAGTCAGGACTACATATTCCGAGCGCTCTAAGATACATGGAAGAAAATACTGATGTTAATATTTTTAGAATGACCTGAATAAAAATGGACATAGGATAAATTATTTGTCGGTTTCCTGAAAATAGAAAACTTAAACCTGTCTGGTTGTTTAATTATTAGTATATCTAGGAAAGGAAGGCTATTATTTTCTTCTTTTTTTAAAGTAAATTTAAGTGATGGAACCAATGAATTAATAGGTAAAAAAAAACCATCAAGGTCAAAATCTTCCTTTAGAATGCCAAGACATCGTCTACATAGCGGTACCAAACAATTTGAGTGGACCGAACCGGTGGAATCAGACTCGTTTCAAAATATTCCATATATATATTTGACAATAAGGGAGATAAGGGATTACCCATAGCCATGTCAAACACCTCTTGGTATAACTTGCCTTAGAAACTAAATTTACATTTTTAGTGCATAAACAAATGAGTTGAATGATCGAGTTGGACGGTAAAGGCAAATCCTAAGAGTTTAGAATACCAGCTGGCTAATCCAATAAGCCATCAACGGGCCCTTTAGTGAATAATGAGGTAACATCAAAACTGACTAATCTCAGGTCTGATGTTACATTCATATTGTCTAACTTATTGCCAAGTTCAACTGAATCTTTTATATGTGAAGGTGATATGGATCCTAAGATCGGAGAAAGTAAATTTACGAAATAGTTTGAGAGTTTATATTTGATTGACCCAGTTGCACTGATGATTGGTCTTATTGGATTGGATTAGGCCATATAAATAAGGTAATGATGAACCACTAGAACAAAGTGAGTCAATAATTGATTTGTGTTTTTTAAAAATATCTTTTAAGCACAAGGTATAAAAAAATAAGAAATTGTTTGCGAGGCCAGAGAAATCAACCTGAAGATATACACGAGCGACGCAATATCACTTGCACTAAAATAAGTAGAAAGATGTGATCCATACCCTTAACGAAGAGAAGTGCAAATGGGTGTATAAGGACAAAGGAGAAGAAAAGGAAATCAAAAGACCTCTCTCGGAGGGAAGAATTAGAATCTATCCGAAGATGTGGTATCCTCATCATGCTGAAGGTCAAAACGTCCAGTAGAGCCACTCGGCAGGACAATCCCAAATAAGCCTGAAAAACGATCAGCCTGATACCTACTAAAGTCAATGCGAAAATAATGGAAATATTGCAAATAAATAGTAATGGATGGATTGGAAAAGGAACAACTATCGAAGAGATCGACCCAGAAATTGCCCTCATTTCGGAACATGGAATTAACAACAAATAAAATGAAGATATTTAATTACATCCCCAGATCAACTAATCTGACGATGCATATTTACTCGTGAAAATCGAACTTGAAGAGATATAACTAATTCTAGCCACGAGTTATCAACCTCCAAGAAAAATTATTTTGCCAATGCTTAACTTCATAACGATATCCACTTAAGGTCACGCAACAATATTATGACTGATTTAAATGCACATTGCTGAGCAAGCAGCTTCAGAGCAAGAAACAACGATGGTCACAACCGTGGAATGCTGCTTGAGAGCAAACGTCATCAGGAGGGTGGAAATAGATTACACAACCTATATTATATATTATAGCCAACACCGCTACGAAACCAAACATCGTATTATATACATGTAATATGCCACTAAACATGTATATAAAGCGGGTACAGATTGCATGTAGTAATCACATTACTACTTTAACTATTGCATACATGTCCAAAGTTTACCCATATTCGAGGCTATTCCGTGGATGGTTAAAATTCTTACGTTACTTTAGATTGTGTGTTATCTTGCTCATTGAAGGTCAGTTTCTCTGACACCTCATAAGGAGCATCACCTCCATCAGGTGGTACTGTGACTACCGTAGTCAACCGCGTGTAGAACAACAAGTTTCAATATCGCCAAAGAGTAGCTGTTTTCTGATCTCACTCAGACAGCTGAGGATCATGCTTAGGGATATTAATAACACGATTTCCGCCCCCATCCTTTTTTATTTACTATATGT
The DNA here is from genome assembly GCA_963969495.1 of Ceratothoa steindachneri. Lineage (NCBI taxonomy): Eukaryota > Metazoa > Arthropoda > Malacostraca > Isopoda > Cymothoidae > Ceratothoa > Ceratothoa steindachneri. The sequence continues at coordinate 187,059,454 of OZ018320.1, forward strand.
CGATCCGGTTGACACTCGAAGCAAGTCGATTCAACATTCCCTCGCTCATCTGATGAAATATTTTTACCTGTTGATTTACTTACTAAGATGATTTGAATAGTACATTTACTTACATCTTCAACCTACTCATCATTTCTAGGAATCAGAAAATGTCCTTTAACATTTTCGCAAGTCCTGTCTGCTTCTTTGTACGTAGCGCAGATATAATTGTAGCAACCCGTAAAATTCAGGATCCTGTTTTCGAAAGCAATTCTGAGGATTTGTGGTCAGGCGAGCCAAACGATTGTCTTGGGAGACTAGTTCTTTCATAAAGTCAGATATGAAAGCACACTTGCTTTCTGTAATCTCTGTAGTTTGCCAGAATCTACCTTTGGGAGACCCACGAATTACTATGACCTTTCTCCGAATTATCTTAGGTGGCCCCATGGTCGAAATTCCTTGTTTACCAACCAAACCGAAGATCTCTGCAGGTGCGACCCAAGCGAGTTCACCGCCTTTTTTACAGTTACACTGTCAGAACAGAGGTTTCTAATTGCCATACACAACGCTCAATCTTTAACGTATCCTGGAATTATTCTGATCTCCTTGCAATACTCTTACAATATTCACCACCTCCTTGCTCATCAAAATCGCCTCTACAACTGCGATACTCGTTCCTTCACACGATATTCGCTTTGTAGAATAAAACTTTCCGTGAGTTAGAGCTTGCCTGTCTCTGCAGGTAATACCGCTCTGTAAGATTAAAAAAAAATGATAGTTCCAGTACCTGCTTCAGCGGAACTTCTGGTACTACGTGAGCTATGAACAAGAACTATTCCCTAAAGAGCCCTATCGTTGGTGTGACTTCTTCCAGGCTATCTTGGTCCTCGCCTGTAAAGTTCTCTTCATCTTTTTGACAGTAACGAGACGCTGGTCTCCGTATTTACCAGAGATGACACCGATTTCAACATCTAAGAAAGCGGGGAGGGTGATTAAGTCTTCCCTCCCATCTAGACGAAAACTTATCGCCGCTACTTATTATTTCTCTCTCGTTTGACCCGAAAAAAATTTATTGTTCTCTGGAATTCTCTTTGCTAGTGTCCTTCTTGCAGACAGACAATGAAAGCTTCGTTCCGTGTGTCCTTGGTGTTCGACGAGGAGTAGTGCCCTTTCTGCCGCGCTTCTTGTCCGTTAAACTTTCGCGCTTTACTTTTCGCGGTTGCTTTCCCTAAGTTATTTTCTCTTTCTTTTTTCTTGGAGAAGTCTCGTCAGGAATGTCCTTGTTTTACACATGGATAACATCCTTGGTCTTTGGGAGTTATAAAGGTGAGGAATCTTTCCGTTTTCTTGGGCGAGGTCCCCGCTGTACATATCCAGGCATCATTCTGCAATTATATGAGTCGTATGTATTCCTCGGTCGCCAGCTACTACTTATCACATAATTTCTGCTTTTAACCAATAATCACTAAAAGAAGGACATTTCACTAGCTACGATTGGATAAGTGAGCTTGGTTCCTTAGTTAGAGCCCCTTTGTAAGCCTCAATTCAAGAGTTCGTCGATGGTTAGTCTTGCCTTTGGTCGTCCAGTTGGTAGAGCCTTCCTTACATATAACATGGAAAGAGATTCACTCCTCTCTCTTCCAGTTTGATATGCATTTGCGTACCTTTGTTTTGTTCAATACCTCCATGCGTTATTTGAGTAGTCTATCCTTGCCTTCATTGCAGGAAACTTGGTATAGTATAATATAATATATGCTCATTAACTCAAAGGAAATAAAGAAATTGGTACAGAAGAGATCTCGTCTTTTTATAAAGCCAAGCAAGGATCATACATAGATTAAGAAAGCAGATAGAGAGAGTATACCAAACCCAGATATATATATATATATATATATATATATATATATATATATATATATATATATATATATATATATATATATATATATATATCATCAAATCGCATCCCATCGGATGATTTAACGTCCGATGCTTATCCTCTTCACCGTGCAGTATAACAACATATGGTGGCCGAGGTAAATTCGCCCCAAATCGGGCTAGCATCCATCCAAGATGGCTTATCTTTCTTTTACATATGGTCCTGACAAACAAGAATGACTTTCTCGTTCTAGTTTTGCTATTATTTAGAAATTTAGAGATTGAGTTAATGTGTGGACAAATTAATTTTACCTATTTTTCGTTGAATTTCCTTTCGACTTTTAAGATCACCTTATCACTGAGGTCTGATTTAATGGACTTTGAATTATTTTCAACTTGAGTCTTTTCCAACCAGATTGGGTGAATGATAACAATACTGATCACGGTTGTGTTTTATGGAGTTCTTTCGACAAATCTTTTCTAGAATTGTTTACACGTGTTTTATGAGGTTCATTTCAGGGGAATAAGTAGGTCAAGAGAGTCGTTTGATACCATTTCAGGTCTCCCCTTCTTTTCTTCATACCTTTAGATCAAAAGTTTCTTTGAAATTCCTGTAAAAAATTTATATACATCTTACTATGTATAAATTATAGCCATAAACGTATTTGTTTTATAGCTCATTTTAAGGAAGGATTATTTAAGGGCAAGACCCATACAAGTCCTCAAAGTGATTCTTCAGAATATTTGTATTGAAATATTTTTAGGAGATTTATTTATTTAAAAAAAATAAATGCACCTTTTTACCGTTCGTTGGGTCTAACCAGGCGTGGAAAAGATAGGAGATTTTAAAGAGGTGCAAAAGACGACCCGAGAGAGAGGGCACCAGTTTCTCTTGGGGCACTGGGGTTAACAGGGCATTACTTATGTTATACCATCCACCCCTTCGTGGGGTTATTTAGAGAGAGAGGAATTTATCGCTTTTTACACCATTGTAACCATGGGAGGGGATACCCATTGAAGGCAACTTCCACTGCCCAGTTAGAGTGAGTTTTGTTAGGTCCTCTAACTGTATAAAGAGGATGAAAGGATTAGGGCATCGAATTATTCTTTCTAGCTTAAATTAATTGGGTAGAGTTTTGGGTTTATTAAAAAATAAATTGCAAATGTAAATGCATAACTAGAGATTAATTGTAGATTAGAAAATAACCACGTGACAAATTGGAAGCACGAAAGTACAAAGAATAATAAGATGCTATGCCCGCAATAATTCATGTATGAACAATACTGTCCTGAACAAAGATTGCACTATACAATTAATTTTTTAAGGAACTTGTTAGGCCGGTGGTAGGACGCTTTAGCGATTGGTTGGAAGAGGCAAGACTTAGTTGAGAGAGCAAAGTAGGTGCGGTAAGAGGAAAAGAAGCGTGCATGTTTTGGAATGATAGAGGACAGGCAACAAGGAAAAAGTCTGCCGTGCGTGGACAGCAAGAAAGATGGGACTTTGTAAGATGCGTTGATTGAAGACATCAAAAAATGGCAGAAGAATTAACATCCGATAAACAGTGATGCCTAAAAGGTATTCTGGATTATTGGGTAAAAAATGGAGCTCAAGTCATCTTACGACATGAACGGTTTGACGGTGGGTAGTCGAAACTGAGCCATAGAAAAATGCATCGTCTGAGAAAGAAGTTTGGGCGTCGGAAGATGATAGGTAGCGGGATACAGGTTTCGTAAATATGACGTGAGAATGGCATCTTAATGCCGACAAAATCAGATAGCACCAAGAATGAGTGGATGATGACAGTTAAAAACAGACTACGGTAAATCTTGTTTTGTTCCTCGTTTTGAATAATATATATACATACAATGTTCCGCGCTGCGTTTCTTGCGATGGGGTAATACTCGTAGGTGCTCGTCTCTCGCATTGGATTGACGGCATCCTGGCCCAGTAGGTGAAAGTGCGTGCTTAATTTAGGCAATGAAAAAGTCTTCGCTTTGATGGGTGAAAAGGTGAGCCATTGAATCCCTTTTTGAATAAGTCCCCAATTGTACTCCGTCAGCGTGCCCCTCAATAGATGTACGTGAAAATGCGATATACTGTAGTGTGGCAACTGAAGATGTGAAAAACAACGATGCGATTTTAAATATGAGCAAGGGGAAGACCCTTCACGCCTTTGGGAAGTGGTTGTAAGGTGAAATAGTAGGCGCTTAATTCTAGTCTTTATCAAACTGAACCATGGGAGAGATTGTTTCGGTGGCCACATGAGTTCTCCTCACAGGTTATACTAGAGGTCGAAAGGGAAAAGAGTGGAAGATCGCTGTATATAATAGAGTTAAGTGCGTCAATAAACACCGCTTGATGGAATCACGTCAGGAATAGGCGAGGAAAATAGAGCCTGGATGCAAATGGAATCTGGAGGTTAAACAAAATTTATTTAACGAGAGTTTTCTGAGCTTCATAAATGTTTCCTTTTACGATTCAATTCGACATTATAAAGTGAATTTCACGGAAAAACTCATTCAGTATGATACCTTAACATCCAACCATGGAGAAACGTTTCCTGGCTGTATTCTTCACGGATCCTGATAATATTAATAATTAATGTATGCGAGAATTGTTGATTTATTTTATACTCGTAAATTTATAGATTTTTGCCACGCTATTTTGGAATGTAAAACTCAGGGGGGGGGGGGGTAAATTAACCCATTAAACTCCCTCAAAAGTAAAAATAAAACTAATTTTTTTATTAGGAGACAGCTCATATTTTAAAGCTAGCAGAGAGAAGTTTGCTAAAGATATTAATATATTCAGGCTGTTGTACTTTAATACGATCAATGTAACCAAAAAGTTAATAGAAAGATGAACGTATTTTAAAAATGATTAGGTTATGAAATTAAATCAATCATACTTTACACATACTCAAGAAAATTTAATACGTAGAAAAAAATATATTTACATGGGTGTTGATAATGTGTTTAGCCCATTTAATCCAAATGGGCAGTTTAGGACACACGAATAGAAGCGAACCACAAGTGTATAACGAATGACGTGGATAGCCATAAAAATAATAATACTAATATTTTTAAAACGTCGATAGCAGCATGGATATTATTCTTTGCGTTTGAACTTTCATATTTTGTAATACATTTGTAGGTTTTAAAAGGAAATTAATTGAAATAGAAATTTTGTTCCTTATGTTTTATGACTCGGGGTATGTGCACCCCCCACCCCCCAGCCAACCCTCATCCTTTCTCAGTCAGGATTGGGAAATTTTAGATCTTCGAAATCCAAGTAAAACTCTTACTAAGAAGAGAGAAAGTAGCAGCGCTCATTCCTATCAGGCTCAATCGTATCAAAATAAAGATGTTTTGTGCGTGATTGTACGCACCGAAAGCTGATGAGAAAAAAATAAATAAATTCTATGACAATGTCATAACTAAAGCTTAGATTTAAACATAGAGTACAAGATTTCTATTCCAGTTAATTTCCCTTTAAAACTCATTAATTTAATACAAAAATCTTGAAGTTTTTAAGAAAATAATAATGTTTAACTACTTCCCTGCTTAGCTAGGGAGAGTGGATAATATTAAAAGAGTGGAGTGTCTTGGCTAAGAATGGGTGTTGTGACTTGGCCAATGAAAGGAAATAAAACAAAGCATGGGGCAGGTAATGATCAGGGTGTGGATTTCTAGATGTGGGGGAGGTCGTTATTACACACTCTCTTTCATAACAGTTAAACTCCTTCCGTTCCTTTTTTTCCGCTCGGAAGGTTGTTTGACAAGTCTTTGTTTGATGGCGTTGTAAATACGAATGGTGACAAAGGCTTTCATCTCGGTCTGTTGTGTGCCTGGTATTGAAAGACACACACACGCTCTCTTTCTCTTCTTGCCCCCTCTCTCTCTTTATATCTCTTTCCACTCTCTCTTTCCCTCCCCTTTCCCACTTCCTCTCACTCTCTCTCTCATTTCCCCCATCTCTCTCTATGTGTAATCACCGATGACATTTTTTCTCAAAAAAACCAAAAACTAAGTCGATTAAAAAAATGTGCATAAAAGAATAAAAAACAAGAATAATGAAGAAAGTCGGTGACATAATGCAGTTTGAAGCATTGCAATATCGAGGCACAACAAAGGTGATTTCTTTCCCTCTAATTTAAAGAAAAATACCAACGAGGGCATGGTCCGCACAGTTTTTAAAAGAGAGATTTAAAAGAAAGTGGTGAAGATGGAGTAAGTGAAAATGTATGGATGAATTTATATCCGGAGTTCTTCCTTCAGGCATTGGAATTGAGATGACAATAAACAGTATGCGTTGGTCCTTGGAGGGCTCTCAATCCTCCAGATGTCACCCGAAGCAATGGTATATCCTTATATACTAGAAAGCAGGAAGAATGGAAGCAGGTTAAAACCCACGAGTCCACCCGGAGACAAGAGGGGCTGTAGTGGGGAAAACCAGCAAAGCCCCGACTATGGATGATTGGACAAAAGCTGGTCGGCGACTATCCTTGAAATTAACAGCTGACCAAGAAAATAAGTGAGAAGAGTCTTGCAAGAAAATGTACATTAGAAATAGCTAGACTTAATAAGATTTAGGTAGTTCAATCCAGTTCGATACTGCCCGCGCAGTGGAGCTGGTAGGGCGTGCCCTTCTCCCAGGTACCATATATTAGGGCCTACACGATGCACCTTCCTCGGGAACAACAACACGGAAGGCAATATATGTATAAACCTAAGGGAACAAGTTCTTACAAAGCTCAAGCCCCCTGAAATAAGAGATTGTAGACAAGACAACTCTTAGAAGAAAGAAAACCAGGAGAGGAAAAATGTAGGTGCAATGATTGAGACCGTCACACATTAAGAAAGACTGCAAAGGGGTAGCATAAAACTTTAGAAGCGAAAGCCTCTACAGAACTAAATGAATGCTCCTCCTACTCAGAACCGTCAACCCAGTTGTCCAGTAATTTTCTCGAGTCGAGATTCATAGTCAAGCTGAAAACTCAAAACTTTTCTGCAGTTGTAAACTTAGCAAACCTTAAGCAAAGGGGTAATTGTTTGAGAATGGGTGCTAGATCAATAGGAGATACTTATGAAACTTTTATCTTGACTGTTCGGTTCGGATGGTGAAACGTGATGGAAGTTCGATGGATATTTGGAGGCAATATCTTGCCATTCTTTTGGTCCGATAAGAACGTTGTAGGTAAAACTATCCCAAATGATAACTAATTTGGGGAGACCAAGTACTGAATATGTTACAAACGTGTTTCCTGCTATTTACGCAAGTTTCCAAGATTATAATGCACCCATGCACAGTGCTACAATTGTTATAAGTTTGGTTTACTGTAGAAGCAACCTATTGTCAAGTTGTTACACCGACCTCTGCAATCGTTAGATTGCAGTATAGAGTCTCTTACCTGAGGAATCAAATCACAGAGATTTCCTCTGCTAAAATCAATCAAGGAATTGTAGAAGATCTTGATATATGAATAACTCAAATTTATACTATTTGATATTCAAAAGTTGAATGATTCGATCTTCTGGTCCGTATTTACAATAAAATTGACTTTTTCTTCTCAAAACATTTACCATTTATATCGAGAATGTTTGAAGGATGGTGAAGGTAGATGTTTAAGTTTATCTAAGCACTCCTCAAAGCAAAGCTGAATTGTTTTGGTTGTGTGTGTGTGTGTGTGTGTGTGTGTGTGTGAGAGGGGTCCTGACCATATGATAGATATAATGACCTAAATTTTTACAAATCCACCTCAAAGTTTGGTACTTAGAACGAGACAGTATAGGTTGTTAGCTTCTTTGGTAGATCATATTATCTTCTGTTGACAATTATTTAGAGGATGATTCAGCGCATCATATTACCTTTATTTTTAGTCATCAGCCAATATAAAAAACAACAACAGCAATATAGGATCGATGACATAGGTCATTGTCAAAGGTACACTTAATATATAAAAGTGACAAAGGACACACAATGAAAATTTGGAAATATAAATTCACCTTTGCTTATTGGCAAAATTACCTCGCCTCAACCCGATAATGCGTCTAATTTTGTCACAAAGCGACTGGGTGAGTGGAAGTTTGCAAGTTGTACCTAGTTTTTCGTCAACGGTTCGATCCCACTGACATCGTGCGCTTTGCCTCGATCGAGGTTCGACGCGCGCCATTCTTACTCGTCAAATATTCCATTTAATGGTTAACTGGAAAATAGGACGCTGCACCTCTCTCTTCCCGTGTGAAAATCCTGCGGACACATAAAAATGTGTTCCAGTACTTTTGAGACACTGTGATGCTGCCCATAGTTGCCTGAGTCTAAAATGGAGACTCCCATGATATTTCTACCAAAGTTAACACTCTTTTGTCGCATTCTGTCTACCATAAATTAAGGAAATTTATGGTAGAGAGCGAGATAGATAAAATGGTTTCATTAAAACGTTATATAAACATTAATTCCAGCAATTAAAGGCATAAATGTCTGATTGAATATTCTCTCCCTGTTGAATCTGTTAATTAATGAAGTTACAGCCTAATTTAATAGGTCGAAATTGGATGAGAATTCCTATAATAAATTGCTGTGTTGGTGATTTCACTGGTTTGGGCTCTACTAGGGATGGAGGGCGCGGTTAAGAATATGAAATTGTTCCCTTTAAGCGTTTAATGATAACAAACAAAAGTATTATCACCCTACACAATCAACCACAAAAAGAATCAATTGTGTAATATTTAAAGCAGAAACGACAAGCGAAAACGATTCAAAACTACTTTTTACACCTCGAGAAAAGATATTCCACGGTTTGCACCAAATTTCGAAAAAGATTCAAGCTCCTACCCACAAAATTGAAAAGAAGAGCTATGTAGTTTAATACTCCGCAACAGCTCGTCGAGAGAAGGTGGAAAAATTCTATTGCCGTCACCCATTGCTTTGCTGTAGCGTGTCTGGTATCGCGGTGTTAAAAATTGGAGTGGAATCCACCCTTCTTTGGACTGCGACCTTCCTTCTGGGTATGTACCTTGCAAAGACGTGTTGGGATGGGAAGGGACACTCCCTATGTTCGTATAAGCTAAAACGAATATTCAACAAGGTCTGCTAACCCAAATCGCGTGCTCTCACTTATTCTGATTTATGGCCTTATGACCTTCAAAACTTTCACTAATTCTCGGACTAACCTTGGCAATTATATCATTCAAAAGAAAATGCAAAACAACATAAGGCTTTCAAATTTCGTTAGACTCTGCCAAATAGTTATGATGTTATTGCCAAAACAAAATAATTCCTGGGCTAACTTTGGAAGGACTTTTGCAATTATATCATTCGAAAGAAATGAAAAACAACATAAGGGTTTCAAATTTCGTTAGAATCGGCCATTACTAAAAGAACAAAAATGCAAAACCGGGACCGATCGACCGACATAGTGAGATATAGAATCGCACGCGACTAAAAACACGAACAAAGACTTGCATAGAAGGAAAAGAAAATTGGAGATTTATTTATTAGATGAATTGAGGAGTTAGTGTAGAGTAAGTGAGGTTTATTTTACCCCAGGTAAACTGACACATCATAAGTCACGGGTTGAACTTTTAATGGGAGTTTCAACAGGAGGGGGAGTGGGGTACGAAATTCGATGATGGCATCCCCGACAGTTATGTTTGGGGATATCAAATTGGGGCGCCATGGACCGGAGGACACCATACTTTACGTACTTATTCTCCACAATTAACACATATGGGGGTTGGGGTGATAAAGAGATATACAGGTAACTTGACACTTATGAACTATTGGTATTAGAAAGGAGATAATCTTTCTTTGGTGTCTCACATCCACATTGGCCTCCAATCATATCCATGGTCATTCTTGCTCATTTTACTAATCCTCCCTTATATAAACATTTACTTGACACGCAGGGAAGACTAATATTCTAACTCCCATCGGTGTTACGATGGGGGGGGGGGGGATTTGATTCAGTGTAATCACTCCGTGGTTGAATAAACCAAGTGAAGTGAAATATTAGTATGCAGGAAACTGCCCTCTCCAATTTAGCCTGCCTGTAGACACACACACACACACATAGACGAAGCTTAGGAGAAAAAATCACCGAATATTTATTTCCTGGCTACTAACGCGTGAAAATATAACCACATACGCATGCTATGTATACGAATGCGTTCGAGTGATACGCACACGCGTGTGGATGACAACAAACATTAAGTTCATCCCAACACACTCCCTTGGAGGAGAGTCTATTCTTTGGCCCTCAAACTCTCCAACCGCGTTTAGACGGTTTCTCCTGGTGTCTGGAGGAGCGAGACACATTCCCGACACCAGTGCGCACAGCAATCTAAAACGCAATTGAGACTACCAGAACTATATTTCTTTTAGATGTAATCAGATGGAAGCATTCTGGAGGAGGAAGTCCAAAGGAGGCATTCCAGAGCTAGTCCGATGGAGGGAGGCCGAGGGAGTCAGACCCGAGCAAGCAGTTCGATGGAAACACTCTTGAAGAGGCAGTCCGATGGTAGTAGTCGGGAGGAGAGAGTCCGGATGAGGAAGTCCGATGGAGGGACTCTGAAGAGGCAGTCGTGAGGAAGGAGTTCACTGAAGGCAGTTAGGAAGCCGGATTCCGATGGAAGCACTCTGATAGTCAGTTCTGAGGAGGCAGTCCAATTGAGGGACTCCCGAGGAGACAGGCTGATGGTGGCGAACCCGAAAAGGCAGTCTGATGGAGGCAGCCAAGATGAGGTAGTCTGATGTTGGCACTCCGATGAAGGCAGTCTGATGTAGGCATTCCTATAGAAGCAGTCCGGAAGTGTAACTCCGATGGAGGCAGGCCGGAGAAGGTAGCCCGATGGTGGCACTTATGAAGAGGTAGTCCGATAGAGACAGTCTGGAGGAGGTACTCCTGAAGAGGCATTCCGCTGGAGGTACCATGGAGGAGCCAGATCGAAAGAGGAAGACCGATGGTGTTTTTTCAAGAAGTCAGTCCGATGGAGTAGTCCTGAGGAGTTACTTTTGATGAAGGCAGTACTGAGGAGGAAGACAAATACAGACAGTCTAACATAAGCTGTTGTGTGGATGCATTCAAGGGGAGGCAGTCCGATGAAAGCAGACCGCTGAAGACCGTCCAATGGCGCCAGTCTGATAAAGTCAGTCACTAGGATGCAGTACGATGGAAGCAGACCGCTGAAGACCGTCCAATGGCGCCAGTCTGATAAAATCAGTCACTAGGATGCAGTCCGATGGAGCCAGGTTTAAGGAGGCTGTTCGGAAGAGGCATTCCGAATGCAGTTCAGATCAGGCAGCTGGAGGAGGCACTCCTGAGTAAGCAGTCAAATGAAAGCTTTCCTATTGAGGACCCCGGAGGATGGTGGCAATCTTGAAAAGGCATCCCGGAGGAGCCAGTCCGATAGAGTCAGTAAGAAAAAGTCTATAGAAGGCAGTCCAATGGAGGTAGTCCCAAGGACTTAGTTACATTGAAGCTGTCCAGAGTAGGCATTCTTTAATCAATCAGGATTAGACAGCCTGAGAAGGCACACCGATGGAGCGACTATGAAGGAGGGAGTACCCCGGAGCCATTCCTGAAGCAGTCTGGAGGAGGCATTGCGATGTAAGCAGTCATGAGGAGACATTCTAATGGGGGCACTCGTGGGAGGGATTCCGAGAGAAGCAGTTAGACAGAGGCAGTTATGAGGAAAGAGTCTGAAAGATGCAATCCAATGAAAGCAGTCTAGAGAAGGCTGTCCAATGGAGGGGGTCTGGAAAAGACAGTCCGACTCAGGGAGTCCAGAGTAGGCAGTCCGATGGTGATAGTCCAGAGAAGCCAGAGATGATGGCAAAGCCGAAAAGGCAGACCTATGGAGGCAGTCTGATGTTTTCAGCATCAAGAAGGAGTCCGATTAAAGCAACCCCGTGAAAGCAGTACGATGGAAACATTTCAGAGGACGAAGTCTGATGGAGGCACTCCAGAGGAGGGAGAGAGTTCGATGGAGGCAGTTCGGAGAAGACAGTCCAATTCAGTCAGTCCTGAGGAGGCAGTGCGATAGATGCAGTCTGAAAGAATACATTTTAGAGGAGGCAGTCCTTATGAGGCATGCTGTTGCAGTGAGGCCGGAGGAGGCAATTCCGAAAAGTCAGTCTGATGCAAGCAGCTAGATGGATGTAATCCAGAGGGGGTACTTCGATGGAAGCAGTACTGAGGAGAAGTCCAATGGAGCAAGTCTGAGGGGTGGGGGCAGTCCGATAAAAGCAGTCCGATGGTGGTATTCCGGAGGAGGCAGTCCGATGGATGCAGTCGCGAGTAGCAATCAGCAGACATGTGCGGCGCTCATTGAAAAACTTGGAAGATTATTAGGAAACGGTGGTTCTCCCTCAACCTAAAAATAGCACACCCTTGAGATCCCTTTCTTGAAGAAGCGTATGTTTGTGGGTAAGGGGGAAGGCATCTATTCTATGTCGGCCTGTTCATCTGTTTTGGTTCCTCGCTCATATATTTGCGAGGATTCCGTTGAGCATCCTCGTAACACAGCTGTTGTGAGAACACAGGTGTAGTTGTATACCTACACCCTTCCTTAACAACTGCACGCATATAAACTTGGACTAGCGTCCACAAATAGGAAAAAGGATCCGATCAACATTGTTGCCTCTGATGATATCTCCCGTGATTCAGGACCTGTCCGAGAGCCCTCACAGCGAGCGGGCACCGGCCCACCGCTCGTTCCCGTGTACCATCAAGGGTGATTAAGAGATACGCCCAAGATAGGGAATTTTAATTAATTCTCCACCTGGCTGGAAAAAGTTCACGAATGTCAACTCCATCCTGCAAATTGCCACCTGATGTGGCTTAACTTCGCTGTAATTGAAAGCGGCGTTTTCACTGAGTTAGGCCTATTTTTCATCTTCACCATCTTAGTTATTCACGTTTATTCTATTTATCTACCATTATCTCATTTCCTAGTTGGTTCCTGTCTTTGTCACCCTTAGATGACGGATGCCAGGGCTGACCGAACAACCCGACCAGAAAGGGCTGAGGGTTCGAAAGCCCCGCAGACACTTCTTAACTATTTGTTTGACAGTGATAACGTCTTCACCACACATTGGGATTGGCATGTAGTAAGTGAGGTCGGTATCCTATAGATTTCTATAGTGATAGATATGATTCATGCCTCTTTCAGCCTCCAGTTCCGCTTAATGTGGTGCACTAGAGGGATGTACCCCTAGTTCTGCTCTTTTAAGCCCAGTCACTTATTTGGGTCACTCACTCGACAAGTGTGATTTTTTTGTACTTGTACTAATCTCGGGTTTGGTGTGTGTCTGTTCGAATGATTTTGTCCTGAAAGGAAGAGGGTGTATCTTTCAGTAACTGATGGTGTCCGAGCAGTGCTTCCATTTTTTTAGAGCTACATGCTAACGCAAACACACATATACTCATAATTCTTCAGTGGAGGTGTCGCTGTGCGTAATTGCCATCCCAAAATGAGGTGGCGCACGCTCTCTGTTTGGGCGTGGCAGAACGTACGGCTGCCATCTTCCGCCATCCATGTCATTTGTTTAAAACCGTTGTTTATTAGCTCCTGGTATTAGGCCCCCATTTTAAGCCCCGCGACATTAAAACTCCTCCTTTGAGTCCCTTAATTTCGATCAATTTAATTACGACGCCCGTCCCTACTCACTCGCGACCAAAGCCCTCCTCCGCTCCGATAATGACGTTCGCATTAAGATCAAAATGACAATCTTTGACACTTAAACCAATAATTCCTATCTACACCCTTCTCCTCCGCACCCATTATGGATGCGGGTTCGATGCACTTGACTCGCGTAAACATTGTGCTTGACCATTGCCGTCGGTCAACGCATGAGTATTTCTTCTACCTCGAACTCGCTTACCAAGCATTTTGGTTCATAAAGTCCATCCTCAATAGAAAATCAGTTGAAAAGGCAACCCTATTTATTATCTACAATTTGAACTAGAATTGGGTGGGCATCATCATCCACACATAAATAAATTTCTAGTTCACCAAAAGTAGGGATTTCGCTTCCTTGCGTGTCGGTCAATCTAACACGAGATTTGGTGATATGATACCTGCCTGGGTACCAAGTTAGCAATTTATTCACAAAAGCTTGTTTTTTCCAAGGAATCTGCCGCTCCGCTATCTAACATAGAGGTAGCCGGCAATTGCCTTACTCGTCCTCTTACTACCTGTTCTTGTAATGCGTTTATTGGTACTAGCCTAATGGGAAGGGATTTACTTAATACTGAGGAGAGCCTTCGTCTGGCGGAGGGCCCCTCCTCCCAAAAGGTTCCGTATATTACGGGCTCTCAACCTCCGGGTAAAGCTCAGGATACCCCAATTCTTCTTCATAAGCAGTGCGAATATCGTCTCATTCGGGCCCAACTACACGAATATTCGTGGTAATTGACCCCACAAATCGATTCCCTGTTCGATCAGTACGGGTTCGTTGTGGAGGTTTCGATGGGAACACACTTGCATTCTTCAGTGCTACAGGTGCTCGGCTGTAACTTTCACATTTTGGGGTATCACCTCTCTTGTGTCCGTCCTCACGGCATACAAGACAGTATAGAGGATTTCTACATTCAGCAGCATAGTGTCCAACTCGATCACAGTTAAAACACTTTTCTACCCTGGGAGTGGTTGCACGTTTATCATTCCTAGGTAGACTATCCCTTCGCTTATCATTTCTACCGTTTGCATACCCGGGTTCGTATCTGGTTTGGGTTCGTTAAGCGGGTGTATGAGCTTGCGCATGCATATATCGACTAATTGGAGCTAAGTAGAGAGAGCTGCTTGGTTCCTGTGGCCGTTGGCCACAAATCTCTGGTTTATCCTCTTTCGTTTTGCTTAAGGCAATGTTAATATCCTCATCGAACTTAATTTAATTCTGGAATTTCTTTTGTGCAGCACGGGAAATGTTTTCGTAAATTGCTGTTGTAGCTAGTAGATTCCATAGCTCCTTCATTTAACTACACCGGATGTTTAATGATATTTCTACGGCTTATAGGGGCTTTCCCGTCTTTTTTATGTACCCTGCATGCAAAACTGTGTATATCCTCTTTCCTGTCTTTATTCCACTTCAGAGCAAATACCGCAGCTAATCCATCCAAGGGCTGTGCTTCACTAATTTGTTTGTAATGATGGCGGAGCGCCTTTTTGAAAGCTTGCCATGTTGTGGCATTTTTTAAACTAGGTTGCTATTCAACAGTCAGATGGGCATTTCCCTCTGATTCGTGTACAAACCGTTTTGCCTCTGTGATTTTGTCTTGGTTAGTTGGAACTAACGTGGTTTCCCCGGCCAAAGTATTCTTCCAGCTCATTGAACCATGTGTTTAAGTGAGATTCTACCCATACACCATTTACTGTTCCTTTTAATTTGCAAATTGGATTTGGTAATGATAGTAGACGTGTTATGTTCAAACTGTGTGGGTACACAGTGTTTGATGAGTTGGGTGAAAATGTGAGATTTGGTGGTTGGTAAGGGTTTGGTCCATCATTTCAAAAGGAGGTTCGAATTTCTGGTGTCCGAAGAAGAGGGAGTTGGGAAGGGGAAAATGCTGTACTATGGTATCGTCACTTGTTACTATGATCACTAAAAGTAACCAAGGGGGTAAGCTCAAACTCATTTATTAAAACCACTAAGTGCCTGGCCAATATTAGCCCGTTTCCACAAGAAATAAACAATGCCTATTCTAACTAAAATTGATACGAAAATCTAATAATTGAAAAGTAAATGAAAAATCGTTCGTCAGTATGAAATATTAAGGTGACACCACAAAATAAAGCTAACCGCCTAAATGTCCGTTACGCCTAAAGGTCGTACCTGCAAGTTGCGTTGTTTACTCGACGTATTCAATCACTGTCGTTTCATGATAATTCGATTTTGTTAATCTTCAAGCCTCAGAGATTCTTTTAAAGGTGTCTCGCAGTCCGTACTCGTGCCGTGCTCTGGTAGAAGACCACTATGTCCCGCGATTCCTTCAGAGATATTAGCGCTCTAAAGGGTTCTGAGCTAGCACCTCACGGTTGTGATCCTGGCAAGGTCATCAGTGTTTGATTTGTGTGTTCCCTTCTGTCCTTGTAACTCTGGCTATGGCATCAGTGACCCTCAGTCGGTAGATGGGGCACAAATTCAAGGTGATCAGGCAGTCGGTGCAACGAAATCCTTCTTTGTGAGAAATAACTGCCTGGTAGTTCGGTATGCGGTACAATCTGACGTTGAATGATGATTCTTTCAAGGGGTTTGATCGTAGAAGAAGGCGTATTACCTTAAGTAATCACAACAACTCAACGTAATGCTTCTTTGTGTTACCCTTAGTGGCGCCAGCGCTTCGAGTTTTTTGCTTGCCCTTATTCGAAACACGGTACGACGCAGTGGCGGAGAGCAAAGGGAGCTGTATAGCATTAGCTTTATTCAAAATACAAGATTTGCTCAGAATGCCTGCGTATCTAAAGTTTACAAGGGTTTATATGAAATGAGGTAGGGGCTCACCTCTAAAGGGGTTTACCAATAGGATGCTACTTAGGAGGAGCTATTGGCTAATTTAATGGAAATCTTCCAATCCTATATTTCGTGGGAGGAGTTTTCACAGTGTTTTTAAGTTGGTCTGCAAATATTAACCTGAGAAGGGCAGGTTAATATCCAACATTGCCTGTTTATTTGCTACTTTTACGACCAGTGGGAAGGCATGTACTCTTTACTAACCTATCTTAGAAGTGGGTAGCACCGGTGAATAGAAAAGGATTTTTTTATAGTATAACAGATTCCTAGGCATTATTTTTCGTTATTTTTGCTTAAGTGGAAGATGCTTGCAGAAATACCATTGAGAGGTGGAAAGATTAATTACAAAATTTATTAAAGCCGAGAGAATTGGATATTAATAACATCTGAGTTTTTCTCAGTGTTTGGGTTTTGTATGGTTAGACGGGCAAATTTTGCTGTTGAATCATTTACGGTCGAAAAGTCAATTAGAAAGTTTGGTTATATATGAAAGACTTGGATAGAAAACAGCTGAGCTTTGAAAAACAAAAATGTAAACTTTGGTGAGCTGCTAAGCGCTTAATTTGTATCTGTCTATCTATTATTTATCGATCTATCTGGCGGGCTTCCCGTTTCATCTAACTATGCTATAGTTACTTTCTTATATATATATATATATATATATATATATATATATATATATATATATATATATATATATATATATATATATATATATATATATATATAGCGTAAATGGTAGCAGACCTTCTTGTATGCAGATTTTGTTAAAGACCATATTATATTTCGCCTTTATTAATTTTCTTTGGAAACTTTCCATTTTTCTTATTATCTCTTTTAGTTCATCTTGTAGATGGTATACAACTTATCCTACGCTCATATCTTTTTTTAAATGAAATGTGTTTGGTAAAAACCAAACTTGACTTTAATTGCTGAGCTTTCGATCTATGCGATCATCTTCAGAGTGTCTTTCCTCCTTTTCTGGTGAAGAATTGTGGAGTCAGAATGAAAATGGGAATGAAAAGAAAACGGATTTCAGGGGATATTTATTCTTCCTCGCTTGAACGTTATGTCAAGGCAACGGGCCACTCCGGTGTGAGCGGAATTTTAAGACAACTTTAATGTTCGATTCCAGCCCGTAACCTGGATGTTGATAGCTGGCCTTTCTTCGTTAATTAAGATGGCTTCTAAGGTGTTCCGTCTGGCTTTATTTCCCTCTTTTCTTTTTATTGTGGCGTTATTAACCAATATATCCCCGGTTAAGCTGATGTTATGTACAGTCTCCATATGATTTTGTGGGGCTCCATGTTGCAGTTGCATTGTCAAATGCCTAGAAAGTGTAGTGGTAGTCATACAAACATATTTTGAGTTGTTATGAAGCTTGCAGTCTTCATTCGGGCAGGTAAACTCGTAAATTGTGTTTATAAATTTCAGGCTCGAGCTGTTTTGGCAGATTTGTTTTTCATAATGAGATTGTTAACTTTTGTCGTTTTATAATATATAATCATCTGAATCTTGTCCGTTTGCTTCTTAACTTTGATGTTACGGTTAACAATCTCCTTGATGTTTTTTTTTTCCTCTATTTTGTAGGCCGATGACATCTGATTTCTATACTACAGTTTGATGTTATTTACTGCTTCCTGGTTACTTTCCGTTTCATCCGTGTCTTTGAATTGCCTTCTTAAAAACGATTGAAGATGTTTTTCAATTATGCTTTTCGGGAAACCCTTGTTCACGAGGGTTTGTTTTATGGATGAGATCTCTTGATGAAACAGTTCCCACGTAGAGCAGCATTTGTATGTTCGGCGGATGTATGAACCGATTACACTTTTTTTGCACCTTTCATGACATTCACTATCCGCGTTGAGGCATATTCCCATGTCTGTAGCTTTTCTGTACACTATTTTGGCGTAATTACCGTTGATGTTTTGTAACTCTACGTCCAGGAAAGAGGAAAGGTAGTTTATTGTCCTTGCTCAATTCATAAGTGAATTTTAACACGGAGTTCTCCTCAAATTGCTGTTTGATGTTCCTAAGATGTTCTTCATTTTGGACGTCGCGTGCCCTTCAATGTTTATTCCTATTTTTACAGTGATTATCTTATTCTCAACCTACAAGTGGTAATATTTTGTTAAATATGTCTCCGAAGAAACAGATTCCTGAAACTCAAAGAGCTCAAATCACTGCATTGTCCAAAGAAGGATTATCCCAACTCAAAACTCCAAGAAAATTCAAATGCTCGAGAAACAGTGTTCAAACAACCATTAAAGGAGTACAATGAGACCAATTCTTTCAAAAACCGTAAGGGTCAAGATCTCAAAAGGTGTACAACTCCGGGGAAAAAGAGGTTGCTGAAAAGAAATCTCTGGCCTATAAGAAAACAAAACTTTTCTGATTTAGCTGCAGAGTTTCATCTAACTATGCTATAGGTGAACAAGAATAGGCAATTGTCTTGGGCAAAGAGCATGAATATTGGACTGATGATGATTAGGCTAGAGTTGTATGGTCTGATTTAAGCAGCCTTGAGGTAGGCTCAACATATTAGTTTCCACACATTTATTACAACTGTACACATTTTTATTGGATACCAAAAATGATCAGTAAAGTTTGTATTTTTCATCAGATCTTTGGAACCTCTGGAGCTGTTTCTGTTCGTCGAAGAGTTAGGGAAGCTTATGATCTGAGATGTGTTGTCCCAACACTCAAATTTGGAGGTGACAATGTAATGATTTGTGGCTGCTTGTCGTCTTGAGGTCCAAGATTGTTGTTCACTTGTGAGGGCAGAATGAATTCCAACACTTACACCAGCATGTTAGACCATGTTTATTAATCTTCCTTAGGTAAAACTTTTCGATGATGACATACCAGATGGTGTAATCTTCCAACAAGACAATGCTCCATGCCAAACATCTAGAGTCTCAAAGGGTTGGTTTGAAAAGAAAGGAGTGACGTTGATAGAATGGCTCCCTTAATCTCCAGACCTCTACCCCATTGAACATTTTTGGTTAACCTTGGGCATAAGAGTGAGGGTGCACAAATGTTCCTCAAAAAGTGAATTGACAACCAAAATTCATGAAGAGTGCCAGAAAATTGAGCCAACTTAGTCTCAGGTATGCAAAAACGCATAAAAGCTGTTGTAAAAGCAAAAGGACACATTAATTATTAATTATTGGCCAAGGATATATATATATATATATATATATATATATATATATATATATATATATATATATATATATATATATATATATATATATATATATATATATATATATATAAATATATATATATATATACAATATTCGTCAAAATCAACAGCGATGACTGCTTGGTTAAGCTTGGGCTGCAGCTTTTTAACCTTTTCAAAGACTTTTCTTTTCAGAAAGCGAAATGTAGGAAAAAATGCTGGCAAGTGGCATATCTTTATTAGCCGAGACGTTTTTCAACCTTTTTAAAGGTCATCTTCTTGGCAAACAATGAAAGAATTTACAAAAATGGGTTTTATATGTATATGCATTATTATCTTAACATAAGAATGTTTTAGGACCAATCAGAGGTGACAAAAATTATAAAGATACAATAATGTTTAGATAAAAAAAGATCTTGATATATATATAGTGCAGTTAGTGGAGAGCACAGAATGATACCACCCGCTTCATATAGCACTCTGGGGGACGCCCTAGTCACCACCAGGGAAGAAGTAAGGTAATTACCGGAGTTGAAGATAAGTAGTTAATCATATCAAGCAAACGAAAAAAAAATTAAGTCCTCAATATTTAAGAACAGAGATAAACCGTTGCAGGGAGAAGCCAGTATCTCTAAATACAGTAAACCGAAGCTTGATATATGTAGGACCTCTTGGTAATATGGTGGCCCCAAAGCCATTGCTGCGAACACAAAACCAAAGGAAACGATTGATTTGGGCACAAAGTCATAAGCACTGGAGCGTCAAAGACGAGTGAAAGGTTCTATGGACAGCTGAATCCCAATCACAAAGAAGAGTGTTTGTGCGTAGAAGAGAGAGAGAGAGAGAGAGAGAGAGAGCGATATATGAATGGGCAAAAAGCGAAACTTCACTGCTTGAATTAGGGGAAAAACAGGCAAAGAATAAAGAAAAAACAAACAAATATATAGACCTATTCAAAAGGGATTCGGGAGAGTTGTGCCCTCCTGGTCCAGAGCACTGCAAATTACTCGGCATATTGCCTGACGCACCTGTTCGCTTTCCCTAACTCACAACTTTCCTTACAAATCTATTTAAAGATTTGCGGAAATGCCCATGAGGGCTCATACTTTGTATTGCAAACTACAATTCGGCTATTTTCTTTTTATTTCCTTTCGCTGCTCTTCCATTTCCGTCTGTACTTGGTCATTAATTTCTTTCCCACGCCCTCCCTCCTTTCCTCACTGAATTTCGTACCTCATCGAATTCTGTCTTCATTCTATATACACATTTTATCCTTATTCTACACCATCAAATTATATCTACACTTATTTTTCTCTCTGCCAATAACACAATGGTTAGGAGTCATAAAATGCTAATTCGTTTTCCATTTTTTTAACGGAGCGTCTAGTTGCCGGGAGACGCATCTTCCTGCCTAAATTTCGGTTTCCATGGTGATTTAAACAGCTAAATTGTTCCGCCGTCGCTGCCACACAAAGAAGACGAGATGTATTCATTCCCGCCGAAGAGATGTTTTCCTCCGTCTCGGTATCAAATTAGGGCCATATTTCCCGTGCGACAGACGCACGATTTCGTGCATCTTACCATTAGTGTACGGGAGGTTTATGACGTCATCGGGTTGGAAATTTTCGAAGACAAATCGGTTGAGGATATCGAGCGTTAGGAAGATTTGGTAAGGTCGCATACATAGAATTACCGAATTACAGTATAAGAGTGGCCTTGTGTGGACCTTCGGGTCCACACGAGGCTACCCCAAAAGGCAGGAAGGTTATATTGTCATCAATCGCAACACCCAGCCCCAAGGATATGCCTCATTTTATTTTATGTAACGTTACAAAGTATCCAGTCTATACTTGAATATTAATTCGGTCTTACTCAGTCAGGACACATCCTAAAAGCTTAGCGTCGTCGGCGAACTTGAAAATTTTACTAACCAAACCAATATCCAAGTCATTAACATAAACCCCAAATAAAGCAGAATCCAGAAGGGATCCTTGAGGAACCCCACCTTACATCCTATCACAGACATCTCCTCGTCATTTATGACTAGACGTTGCTTCCTATCTATCAACTAGTCAGCTAACCAATTTAACACTTTACCATGTATGCCATACGCGTAAAGTTTCTTCAATAACCTTTTATGTTGTACCTTGTCTAATGTCTCTTGAAAATCCTGCTATATTATATCAATGGCGCGTGTTTCATCGTGCAGTTTAAGTGCATCATAGAGAAAATCTAGGTTTGTTAGACACGATCTATTTTTTTAAACCCATGCTGACTATCTATTCACTGGTTTACCCCCCAAATTTTTTACTCTGAGGCAAGGATGTGAATAGGTGTTTTTTTGCTAATTTTGTTGTGGTGAATTCAAATTTCTGAACAGTTTTGCGCTATCACCTCTAGTTTTTTGGCTTTCACATAACCCATTTTTATTAAACTACATATAAATTCAAAATATAACGGGTTTATATCATCTGTTACAAAGGTATATTAGAGATAAAACAGCATAGATACAGAACATTAATAGAACTAAATTATTTGGATAATAAAATACACACAAATCATAGCACAGCAGACAGTTAGAAGTGAGTTATATTGGACAATCTTGTGTACTTTGCCTCCAGGATGTCACGGAAAAGCATCCAGCAGAAGTCTCCTATCATGTTTGGGTTCCACTTGTCTTGATATTTGCTCTCCATCTTAGAAATGTCTTGGTGGAACCTTTCTCCATGCTCATCACTCTCTGCCCCTAGGTTAGGATGGAAGAAGTTGAGGTGGGAGTAGAGAAAGTGAATTTTGAGTGACATTTGGCATCCCATATTCCCATAAAACTGTAACAACTTCTCGATACACTCTTGGTAATCCTTGTGTTACCAAGGAAGCCATGACATACTGACTTAAATGCTTCCCATGCTCTCAGTTGCTTTAAGGTAAGAAGCTCCTCAAATTCATTATCCTTCAGCACCTCTTGGATCTGAGGTCCACCGAAGATGCCCACTCAGAGC
This sequence comes from Ceratothoa steindachneri, assembly GCA_963969495.1. Classification (NCBI taxonomy): domain Eukaryota; kingdom Metazoa; phylum Arthropoda; class Malacostraca; order Isopoda; family Cymothoidae; genus Ceratothoa; species Ceratothoa steindachneri. The sequence goes on from OZ018320.1 coordinate 187,082,012, forward strand.
TGGGAATAGAGTACACAAGTGTTGGAGGGCAGCGCCATTTTTGTCCATGGCCTTCACCAAATTCTTCATTAGCCCAAGCTTGATATGAAGAGGAAGAAGAAGCACCTTGTTCATGTCCACCAGAGCAAGTTCTTGGACACTGTTTTCACCAGGCACGAAACTGCTCCTAGGCCCCCAGTACTTCTGCTTATAGTGCTTGGACACAGCCCAACTGTCCCAGAGGGAGAAAAAGCAACATTACTTTGTGAAGCCCGCTTGCATACCCATAAGGAGCTGAATAACCTTGAGGTCCCCGCAAAGACTCCACTGGTACTGGTTGTACTTGACAGCTTCGACTCCTTCAGATGGACTAAGTGGGCAATGGGAATTCTGGGGTATTTATTCCCATTGTGCAGGAGCACAGCCTTCACACCTTGCTTGGAAGAGTCTATGAAATAACGCCAATCTGAAGCATTGTTTGGGAAACCAAGTAAAGTGAACAAGCCAGAGACAATTTTGTAGTAGCACAACCTGTTTTCCATGTCAAAGAATGAAGTGAAGTCCTTGTTCCGTGTCCTGAAACTTGTGATCCTTACATCTGCTTTAACCAGGTTCCACTGCTTAAGCCGTGATTCCAGGAGCTCTGCCTGCTGCTTAGATAGATACAAATCACGGGTAAGGTCATTCAGGTCTTCCTGCGTGACCCAGTGGGGCTCATTGCTACTTGCTCCTGAATTAACAGACATTGTTGTCAGAAGAGATCGAATTGGCAGAATATTCCCCTGAAGGCATTTCTTCATCTGATGAAGGAAAAAGATCATTATTTGCTGGGAGTGTAGGGACAGGAAGATCATCTGAGTGGGGAACTGGTCTCATAGCTGAGGGAAGGTCGGGATATTTTATCTTTTTGCTAGAAGAAGCATTGAAACCAGTTATATTTGTCAAACAAAAATAACAATCATCTGCATTTCTGTTTTCTTGCCATTAAACCATTTAGTAGATTTTGTCAGCTGGTCATAAGGGGATGCAGTGGTACATACAATTCAAGTCAGTCGTACTTAACTACTTGTAGCCCCAAATTTTTTTGACAAGATCGTAAAGGTTCGGCAGTGAGTAGGCATCGAGGTAGCTAAACCTATTGATAGTTCGCGAATATTCAGTGACCAACCTTTTCTTTTCTCTGTTATTCGCTGCATGCACTTGTCCCCTCCAAGGTTGAATATGGTGGCTCAATGTTCCCTTCTTCGAGCATGCGAACAAGCTCCGATCGAATGATCTTGCGATCGGACTCCCCGAACCACCGTAACTTGATAGCACTGGTATGACAATCAGAAGACAGAAGCAGTCTTCCAGTAAGAAGAAGCGAACTTTCTCATAGTTTCATTCTTTGATTTTGACGTCGAGATATCAACATTTGGTAACCTATGTTACTAGTTTATTGGATGTCATGGTGATTGCTATATCAAATCGGTTGATAGGGACATTAAAACTGTGAACGAGTCGACTCGAGACGAAGTTCTCCGAGCTTCCTGTGTCAAACAAGGCTCTCCGTGTCATCCCGGTGATAACCACCTTCATATATGATTCAAAGAGTCAAGAGGTCACAGAAGCCAAGGTTCCTGTTTGGGGAATACCTCGTTTTCTCTGGTTACCCGAGGGTTTAGCCTCATTCGTATTCAAGCGGCATATCTTTGTGGAGTGATCTTTTTTTACAGCGTCAACATATGGTCTCCTTGGCCGGACATCTAGCACGACTCCCGCGGAGAACTTCTACGCAGAAGTAATAAGGCTTGCGGATTACGGCAACGGTATTTATTTCTAAGTCATTTGAGGCATCCAGGGAGTCCCCTGGGGGTGACTGCTCATATGTATTGGGCGTGACAGCGGCAACAGGCGTGGAATGACATACAACTGAGAATCTCGCTTAGGAATTTACAAATCTCGGGCCTGGTCACCCACGTCTGTTAGAGTGAGTTCCTACCTTAGGGAGATACTGGGTTTGATGGGGATAACGCTTTGGGCGCAATATAGTTACTGCGCCTGGTAGCTTAGGGGTAAAGCATCTGACCGGTAATCAGCAGACCCGGGTTCGAGTCCCGGCCAGGAATTCAAAACTTTTTTCCTCTGGCGTTATTTCTGTCTTCTCGGTAAAGGATCGCCTTCACTGTGCCGCCCTCTGCTCCCTTTTATTCTGGATTCTTCTAATGTCCCTCTCTCTAGGCTTTAAAAAAACTCCGGTTTCTTGTCTCATTTGCTCATTCGCGTCCAATTATTCTTTCTCTTGTTCTATATGTATTTATAGTCAGCTACACCAGGTTTCTGCATCTTTCTTTCTGTCTTCAAATTTGATTTGGTGGTGGTTGTATTATCACCCGCAGATCCTGTAGTTGCTGCTTTCTTTGTATATATATATATATATATATATATATATATATATATATATATATATATATATATATATATATATATATATATATATATATATATATATATATATATATATATATATATATATATATATATATATATATATATATATATATATATATATATATATATATATATATATATATATCTCAAAGTAGCACGAGAGAATGATGGAAATGAATCCATTAAACCACATTGAAAGAGAAAACGGAATAATTTTTCCTTGCAGTAATATTTTTATTACCTTTTTCGAAAAATCCGTGCAGGCAAGCGATTTGAACCAGGCACACTGAGGCAGCGAGCACCGCTTTGATCACAGTTAAAAGCATGCCGTTAGTACACTACGCTACGCGTAGTGTACTAACGGCATACTCTTTCAATGTGGTTTAATGGATTCATATATATATATATATATATATATATATATATATATATATATATATATATATATATATATATATATATATATATATATATATATATATATATATATATATATATATATATATATATATATATATATACGCTACGCGTAGTGTACTAACGGCATACTTTTAACTGTGATCAAAGCGGTGCTCGCTGCCTCAGTGTGCCTGGTTCGGTCGAATCGCTTGCCTGCACGGATTTTTCGAAAAAGGTAATAAAAATATTACTGCAAGGAAAAATTATTCCGTTTTCTCTTTCAATGTGGTTTAATGGATTCATATATATATATATATATATATATATATATATATATATATATATATATATATATATATATATATATATATATATATATGAATAACGTTACAGCCACGAGGAAAATGAAACAACGGAGAACTGCGAGGCCTTTCGACTAATGGTCTGCTTAGTAAAGGACCATTAGTCGAAAGGCCTCGCAGTTCTCCGTTATTTCATTTTCCTCGTGGCTGTAACGTTATTCATAAATTCCTCATGTTCCTTATTTTCGTGATTCAGTTATACATACATATATATATATATATATATATATATATATATATATATATATATATATATATATATATATATATATATATATATACATGCCTTTATAGTCCCATTGAAATGAAAATTGGCAACACAACACTAAGGAAGGTAACCATTGAAAGCCTAAGAAAGAAAATTTTAGATATAGACGGAGGAAAAAATCGTGAAAACTAATTTTGACCGTTATGTGAAAAATGAATAAAGGCGTTGGATTCGAACCTGTGTCGCCAAGCGCTCATCGCTATTATGACCACGACGCTCATCGACTGAGACACGATCCTCAACCACAGAAAAGGTTGATTCAAGAAGCCTTTTGAATAACGAAGTGTAGGTTTTTTATCCAGTGAAAGACAAGACAAGTGTTTTCTATATGTGTATATATATATATATATATATATATATATATATATATATATATATATATATATATATATATATATATATATATATATGATTCATTTAAGTCGACAACAATGGCTGCATTGTTTACTTTTGCCTGAAGCTTTCTTATAGCTTTGACTCACTCTAGGCGAGGAAAATTGCTCGGAAGAGGCATAACTTTATTTGCCTAGACATCTTTTGACTTAACAGTAGGTCATCTTCGGGGAAGAATGGTGAACGTGATATTACAGGAAAATATATTGAATATGTTTGAACATTACCGTAATAAAACGGACCAATCAACTAACTTGAAAAATACATGGATAGATTTATGTCGCGCAGATTGAAAATGCTCCTCCAGGACGGGGCTATCAAGCAACATGCCGCAACGCATCATAAGAGAAACGCTCACCCAAAATACCTCCATCATCTTCCGTGATCCTGACCGCCGAAGACTCCGACTGGCCAAGGCAGTTATGATCTGCCAACGCAGACCTTCAATCAATACACAACTCTAGTCAGAGACTATCCCCCCAACGACTCGCCGCCACAATCTGCAAAGCCCCCGCATGGAACCAGAATTACCTGAACCTTTTCCTCCTTTTGTTTTTACTCAGCATCATTCTTTGTTCTCTAACAGATTTTTAAACATATCCATGTATTTCCATGTTAGTTAATTGGTTCTTAAGGTGTATGAAGGTAAAAATTAGTAATAGTTATCATAGTATAGTGTTGAAATTAAAAGTAGACATGTGTATGTGTTAGTGTTAAGGTCTGTGTATAATCTCCAGGTGACTGGATGGTCCTTTCCTTTCTTACCATCTCATTTCTTTTCACCTTCCGACTCTTTTCCTCTCGACTAAATAGTCGATATTAATTGGTATTCACTCTCATTCTCTTATTTCCATTTTCTTTATAAACATAGTTTTAATCGCTTATTCTCTGGTTTACACGAACCTTTGGTTTGGGTTCGTTTCTATCAATTTCCTGCTACTGGAGAATTGAAGTTTCATTTCGATTCCCTCTCTTACTCTTATTCTGTCCTCCCAACCATTTCTCAGCTCTCCCTCGTTCTTTTTCCAGATTTCCACCGCCCTCTCACGTAAGACTATATTGACCGCTTTCATTCAAACTTCTCCATGTAATTCTTCTTGCCTCCTCATTTACATCTACCTTGTGACTGTAATCCAACGGGTACCCTGGTTTTGTACCCTCTGAAGTTTAATCATGGCACTCTTCGTAGAGCTATGTAACAGAACCGCTGGGTACAGCAAGGTAGCCGTGACTATTGTGAAAACCTTCCTAGTTGCGCTAACTTCACCTTTGCTGCTCTTATCTTATTCGCTACACGTGCATTATATCCCCTTTTACTTATTTTCAGACCCAATACTTTAACCTCGTCCTTATATTCGTATCTTTTGCCCTCAACTCTAATGCTATCTACCTTTCTTCTGTTGATGGGTACGACTGATAATTTATCACTATTGGTCTTTATCTTCCATTTCTTCTCGTATCTATTTAAGTTCAGGATCTCTTTGGCTGTGTTCTTGGCCGCCGTCCTTACTGTTCTAGTAGGGATCGCAATAATATGCGTGGCGTCATCCGCGAACTGTACATAAGCTGTTTCCCGGCTAAGGGAAAACTGCAGATCATTGGTATTGAAGGTGTAGAGGATTGGGGAGAGGCAGCTTCCCTGTGGAAGCCCTTCTTTTGTATTAAAGGCGGGGCCTTCATAGCATCTGAACACCATATAAGCCCTTCTGTTTCTAATGAAGCTGCATAACAGACTGGACATTTTCTCTCTAAGTTCCATCTTTACCAGTTTGTATTTGAGACCATCCCTCCACACCTTGTCAAACGCCTGCTGCACGTCGCGCGCCACTAGATCAACCATCTTACCATCACACTTAGCTTTGGCCAGCTTCTCTGTAATCAGAGCTAGGGCCATCTCCGCACTTTTCTTATTTCTGAATCCGTACTGCTGGGGGTTGTATTTACGGTTGGTCTCTAGGTGATTAGTCAATCTGCTGCGCACAATGTTTTCCAATACCTTGGCTGTAAAATTGAGCAGTGAGACTGGTCTGTATCCGTTGACTGCCGTTGTTGACTTGCCCGGTTTTGGCACAAAAATATTTTGGCCACTTTTAGTCTGTCCAGGAAGTAACTGATATTCCAGCACACATTGAAGATTGCCAACATCCCATCCAGTTCGTTCTCCGGGAGCTGACTTATGCTCGCTTTCATCAGCCCCGATGACCCTGATGATTTTTGTTTGAAGGCCTGGCCTACCGATCTTAATTACCCCATCTTTATCTAACCATCGTCTCCGATAGGCCTTGCCAAGATGGATGTTCAGTTCTTCCCCAATCCTTGTTTCATGATCTGCATCAAAATATTCTTTACCTTTTCCCGTGGCCCCCTTCTTCCAGTGTCCCCTAAACATAACCTCTATTTCCTCTACTTTCGTTATATATTCATTGCCTCTCTTGATCCTTAGCTTCCTCGGTGGTGGAGTACCCTGCAATCTTTGAACAGATTGCCAGAATTGTCTCGGGTTTCGTTCATTATCTAATCTATCTATCAAGCCCTCCCAAACCCTCTTTTTCTCTATTCTCATCAGATTGCTTACTTCTCTTTGGAGTTCACGTCTCCTCCTGTATAGTTCAATGGTTGGTCCGATGCCTCTCGTCCGTTGGTTGATTGCTTCCAGTTCATGCATCTTTGCTCTTATTTCAGGTGTCCACCTTGGAGCCGGGAGAGTTCTCATCACCACCTTTGGTATGCTAACATCTCCTGCTGACTTTATTTTAGACTCTAACTTTTCGATTTCCCGGTCAATATCGTCCACACCTTAACCTTCCATCAATGGCAGCCAGTAGTCGTCCAGCAACTCCCTGAATTTTTCCCAATCTGCCTTAGCATATTGTTTCCTGACCGGGCATGGCACTTGAATTGGACATAGTGCCATCAATACTATGATTGAGTTATGATCCATAAGGAACACAGGACCCGGTTTGACAAACATGTTCCAGTGAAAATTTCTGCTGGTTAGTACTATATCCAGCTTTGTAGCTGTACCACTATGCCCCTATTTATTAAAAGATCTAGGTTCTTCCCCATTGTGTTCTTAGAGGTATATCCTGAGTGCCTGGAGCAAGCATTCAGGTCGCCATAGAAAATCACCGGAGTATTTCTCCCTAATACCCCAAGGAAGTTATGTAGGGGCAAATAGTTTCTTCTTGGGGGTTAATACCCACCTATTTTAACCACTGATCCCATCTGGGTGTCCAGCTCAATTGCCAAATAGCTTTCGTCTAACTCTTCCAATTTCCTATGTTCTATACCTTTCTTAACAGCAACTATTATACCATCGAATCTTTCATTCGAGTGATTTTTGATGTAAGTATAATAATTCTGCAGCTTCAGCTCATAACTCCCTATTTTCAACCGGTACTCACAAATCACTACTACATCGGGTCTTCTTTAGCCATCACATTCCAGATTTGGTTTTTCTTATACTTTAATCCATTGATGTTCACTTCGACTATTTTCAGTTTGTTAAGTCTCTTATCCATAATTCTTTACTCAATCACACTCTAAACTTCTTCCTTTGACCGTTCCTTAATTTCCTAAAATTCTATGTCCTTAGAAAGTGACATCTGTTCTCTGTTACTTGTAGGTTCTCAATCATTATAGATCTTTGGACTCCATCCAACGGATAGTCTGATTGGTGAGTCCATTTAAATTTACGATCTACTATCCCATCTATGATATGTACCATGTTCAGATCTTTGGGGTATTCTTTACCCATAGTGGTGTAAATGGTTAGCTCTCTCACTTTCTCGGTTTCCAGTTTCTTTGCTACTGCTGCCTTCTTAGAATCTCTTGAGTCATCTTTCTAATTATTCTTTACTTCACTTGCCTCTACTTCCTCTATCCATTCTTTGCTTTCTGACTCTGAAGTGGAGGTTTCTGTGTTTCAGTCCTTTCTCTTATCCTGCTTTTTCTTCTTTTTCTTATTCTTTTTCCTTTTCTGTTTCTTATTCAACTCAACCGATATACTTTCCTCTTTGTTCTCAGGCTTCTCTTCGGCCTCTTCCTTCTCGACTATTTTTATTTTAAGTATGTCCCTTGATGGGGGGGGGGTTCTCCGGGAACAACAGCTTCCTATTCATGTACCTTTTTTTCTAGTAGGGCGGTGAGTTCTCTCGAGAAACACCCCGGCTTAGAAATATTAGCCATGTGGGGATACATTATCATGCCCATAATCTCCATAGATTGGTTCCCGATCATGAGGTAAGGGACCTGATTCACCGTCGGTGATGCGGCTGCCTGTGGGCCTGGGATTACCCGTTGTCCCTATTTAGTTGCTCGTGCATATGAAAAATTCCCTCTCATTTTCTTCTCCGTCATTATCATCTCTTTTTTCTTTAAAATAATTTGTCTTTTTGCCGAGCAGCGCATGGTCGTTGCTCCGTGAGGACCCTGGCAATTTGGGCATTTTTTTATCTCGCAACTGTATTCTTTAAACCCGTGACCCACTTGATTGCATTCCGAGCATTTTTTTCGGATTTGCAATCCTATGTTTCATGATCCTCGATTTCCAGGCAGTTAGAGCAATTCCTCTGTATCTATCTGTCTCATTTCCTTACAATAATGTTCAAAATATTTTTAAACATAAATCTATTCATGTATTTTTCGAGTTAGTTGATTGGTCCGTTTTCTTACGGTAATGTTCGAATATATTCAATATATTTTCCTGAATTACGAAGAACTGGATGCAGGATTAACATTCCTGCCAGGCTGCACGGGCAAGTCGGACGTAACCGGCGATTCCCAAGCACCAAAATCTGTTCGGAGGAAATCATAAGACCAATTTACACTTAAACACTAAACAATAACAACACATAACATGACACAAAAAACCTAAATCATAACATTATAATGTAACAAAGATAATTCACACGAGGTACAAACACATAAACGCAAACTTACAAAGGCTTGACAGCTCAACTACACAGTTTCAAGAATACAAGACTAAAGGAGAACAAATACACGAACAAAACAATAAGAAGAACACATACAAAGTAATACATGAGACAACAGAAATACTTACACAAAGGAAAAATAACCAAATAAAAATAAAGCAAGCTAACGATGCCCCTAAAACAAGGGCAACCCTACCCCCATTTCACCATCTTTTTACCTACTACTATCTTTTCAAAGAGTGTAATATACCATCACCATTTTGAAAACTTTCCATCTGCCACTATAAACCATCTTCTAAAGCTTGTTCCGGACTTCCCATTGAGCACTTCACTATTGGCTTACTTGAACTGAGAGTCAGAATTGTGGGGAGTTTCTCCAGGAGCAAGTCGGTCGCTGGCCTCCTCCTCTTTTGTGCCCCCCCGATCGTGGGAGGGGTACAGAGGGGAGGAGTAACCGCGAGCCGTACCTTTTCTCCCCCTAAAAAAAAATCACCATTTTGACGGCCGAACATTCGATTACTACACACTCCTGAGTATCCTACGGATAAATCATTTTTACTTGCATAGTAACGGATTTTGAGCACCGCCCACATAGAAAAGAGCCTATTCTGGAAGTCATTTGGTGAATTTTGTTACACCCTTCAGAAAGAGAGAATACCATTTACTTCACCGAGGATTCATAATTCAGTGAAGGCTTAAGCACCTCAATGCTCCCGTCCATCATCCTGCTTGGGAAACTGCTCGGGTGTCTGCCATTCATTGATTTCGTCTTAATTATGCCGGCCACTTGGACTGACATAATTAAGGAGTTATGTGAAAACTGGTTTGAGGACTAGCCCACAGTAGAAGCATAAGTCAGCAATTTTCTCGAAACTGGGGCATAACTGCGAGTCCCGGACGGAGGAGAGATCCTCATCGTCCGGGGGACCCGGCCACCATCATAGAGGGAAGTAACACCCGTCTCTATGTAGTTGGATGCGGTTATGGCGAAAGTACCCGAGAGGGGGTGGCAAAACTTTAGCGGCTGTTGATTCAACCACTACTGCCATCAGGTCCACCATAAGTTATCCCTCTTGAGGTTCCCATTCAAGATCCATCCCATCCATCCATCACCCATCATCCTGGCAGCAACTGAGCGGGGGACCAACTGAAAAATGGACGGGGGCGTTTATTCCACCTCCTTTACCACCTCATAACTTCTTTTTTCATCCAAAACACCATAATTTTCACTTTGGTTTCAGAAAAGAAGACAACACAAGAGGAAATAGTAGAAGGACGTGGAAAACTATGGAGACCATCACTAAGAGGGTCCCCCTAAAGACCATCCCCGGAATGAAGAACCCCGAAAAAAGGAAACACTGCAAAACCCTCTACCTCGAATTAAAGGTAGAACTGGTGAAACTGATTGAAGTCTCATCTGGGTTCATCGCCTTATTGCCGAGACAAAGGACGTTGACCAGCTCCTATCGGAAGAGGGGGCAAAGATCCTCAAGAACACCGGACTTGAAGCAATGACCCCTCCACAAGTGGCAGCCAACCGAAGAGTGATCTGCCGCAAAGTGGAAAGCTCTTGGGTGAGCATACGCCCGAGGAGCTCAAGGAGGAGATCATCAAGAGCATTTCCTGGGCACAAGTTCGTAAAATAATCAAATTTCGTGATAACGCACGCGTATTTAAGATCACTTTTGCTACCACGGACATGGCCACGAAATCGACACTGAGCGGAATACTGGTATTTAACATGAGAATACCAGACGATAACATCCAGCAAGAAAAGTTCAATAACATTCAGATGTGATTTGCATACTACAAACTAGAAGACCCAACTACATCAACTTGTCCAGATAAAGAAAAACTGTGGTGTAGTAAATGCGTCACAGAGGGCTATCGTTTCGACAAGTGCGAAAGTACTAAAAAGAAGTGCTTTAATTGCAAAGGAGAGCACCGAACTATGACCTTAAACTGCTCTAAAAAAAGAGATCATAAAAAAGGAAAGAAGAAGAATAGAAGATGACCAAAGGAATCACTTACGCCAATGCTACCGCGAAAAGATGTGAGCCTTTAAAAACATCTGCAACTCCACTAAACCTCACGAGTGACCTAAGCGCTAAGATACTGATCTGTATCACACATGCTAACGTCACTAATACAGTCAAGCAAGGCTGCTACAAAGAGGTTTTGAATGCCTACTGAAGGAAAATGGACTACCTTCAGTGAAAATGCCCGACAACTTAGAGTGCTCGAAGATTTTCAAAGAGACCATGGCAAGGAACAACAACCAGGTGAAATCTGGTCTCGAGAAGGCAATCCAAGAAACCCCTTCATCGGAGGAATCTGAGGATGAGGAGGAGAGAGAAGGAGAAGAAGATAAATCAGCCACTTCAGACAGTGACGAGGGCCCACACACTTGCACTCTTGCCACGAAGAGCAAATCAAAAACCCTAAGTTCTCCACCGAAGAACGAGAGGCCGGGACACAGTAAAACCGCCCCGCCAGCCCCCCAAAAGAAAAAGAAGAATAAGAAAAACATAGGTAAAAACAATTCACCATGTTACGGAACGAAATGAAGATACTGGAAATAAATACCAAAGGCTGGATGACGAAAAGGAATCTTTATGGAAATGTATTCAGAGATATGGATGCATATATCATCTTAATTTCAGAACATGTGATCGACACGCGTAGTGCAGAAATGAAAATCTGGAACTACGATGTGTTGATCACGAATTATTTGCAGGAGCGGGTCGACGGTGCCGCTATTGCAATAAAGAAAGAGATTAAATACAAGCAAATAAGAAATATAGAAGAATATTACCTCGTGATTAAGGTCAAACTCGACATAGGAAAGTTGGTGATTGCTACCGGATATCAACCGCCAAGGAGAGACGTGTTACCAATTCACACTCTGACTGGCCTATTTGGCAGAAGAGCCCCCAATATATTAATGGGGGATCTGAACGCCAGATGCCGAGAATCCGGCTAAAGGAGCCTTCAACAGTATAGGAAGAAGCCTAGACCTATTGCTGGACAGAAACATTGCTTAGCGAATAGGGCCCGACTTCCCCAGCTTTGTCAGAGGAGGAAGTGCTACAAAACTAGACATCTGTCAGGAAAATTGTCAGCTACCGTTCAATTACTACATTGAACCAATTCAAGTACCATGTGATGACCATATAGGAACCCTACTCACTATCAACAGGAACCCTATACAAGTCTCAGCTGTAGTAAGAAAGAACTACAAAAGAGCAGACTAGGCACGGTACGCGCGTCTTCTCGAGGCCTACGATTCGCCCAACCTGGACGAGGCAATTCTCGAGGAGATTGACGAAGCAATCGACGACCTCAACAACCATCACATCAACGCAGATAGGGCTTGTATCCCTAAATCCGAGTATAGGACCATCTCTATATACATATGGACCGAATACATGAAGGATTTATACCGTGAGCTGAAACTATTATATGAGATCAACATCAGGAATGCATCAGTTGACTCAATACAACGAAGTAAAGAAATCAAAGAAGAACTCAACCAGTTGGTCCTCGAACAACAATGGAGATGATGGGATTATGCGATCGATATCCTTGATCACGAAGCAGCTCACAGAGTTTTGGAATAAGATTAGACGTCTCAATGATCGACTGGGAAGAAGAAGAAGATCGAACTTCTAAAAGAAGATGGAAACATCGAAACAGAAGATAAAAAATTAAAGAGCTATTCTGAAGTTATTGGGAAAAAATCTTTAGTATAACTGAGGAGGAAAACGAATACTATGACCTGGAGTTTGAAAGCAACATCATACACGAGCTTAACGACCAAATACACAAGAAGCACCCTCACCACCAGATGGGCAGACAGCGCGACAAAGACGCCGAGATTACCGAAGAAGAACTACTCGGCGCGCTCCGCTCATTCCGTCAAAAGCCCCAGGACAATCGGGCCTTTTAAAGTTAAACTTCGAAAAAGCATCAGCCAATGTCATCGAAAGGATGGTAAGGATATTTAACGCCTGTCTGAGCACGGGATACTTTCCAGATGCTTATAAAATGGCCAAGATGATTTTCTTGCCTAAGCACGGAAAGGACCCAATGTTGAAAGAGAGCTACCAGCCAATTTCACTTCTAGAATTTAGCAGGAAGTTCTTCGAGAAGATCCTCAACCGAAGACTGGTGTCTCACCTGGAGGAAGAACTCCCTCTTCAACCCATATCAATTCGGGTTTAGAACAAAGCGAAGTACAGAGATGGCGATTAATGTCATCACGCAAAAGCTAGCCCAAGTAAAGCGGGAAAGAAGTTACGTGGATATTGTTTGTCGGGTTGTATCAAAGGCATTTGATAAGGTGTGGTAACGGGGAAAGAACTCTCTGTGACTATGTCACGGAGAGAGCGGCGTATATCAGTTTAAGGTGCAACGACGGACCAAAGTTTTCGCTCACTGCGGGCCTCCCACAGGGATGGGGGGGGGGAGGATGTACCTCACTCTATACTTGCTTTACACCGCTGATGTCCCAGCCCTTGTGAACCTCACTTGCCTCAACATTCAATTCGCCGATGACTTCAACCAGATAATCACTTGTACATGGAGGAATGCACCTTGGTAAGCTCGTATGGCAACAGCAGAAATTGAGAACCTTAGCAACTACGAGGCCCGGTGGAAAATCCGCACGAACCAAGAAAAGTTCAAAGTAGTCCTCATAGGCAGCAGACTACTATACGATGTCAAGGTGGGGAATAGACCCTATCCCTACACCACGGAGTGCAATGTACTCGGAAGGAAGATTACTTCAACCGAGTACACGAATCACGTCGCAAATAGAATAACCAAGGCCACAGCTGCAGTCAGAACTCTATACATGTTCAGAAATCTTCGTGAAAGCAATAAGAAAAAGATCTACAATGTACTTGTAAGATTGACGCTGCTATATCCAGCATCCGCCCTATTGTGTGTCTCGAAGACACAAAAGAGGAAACTACAAGTGGTGCAGAACAAATGTGTGTACCTAATTACAGGTACACACAGGCGAGAAAGAAGACGCCAGGAAGAGCTGCACCGTGAGGCGGGGTTAAGTCCCATTAACATTTCATAGAAGAACGGTCAAAGAATATGCAGGAACTGGTTAATCGAGAATTGAACGCGGTGATATCGTTCAATTGATTAACCAGAACAGAAGAGGTATAAGTTGCACCAGATTTCCGAGTTCCGCTGGGCTTTTAGCTGGTGAAGCAGAAGTGCCGTTCTACGCATGAGAATAAGAATGTTTTTTACCCAAACCATTGACAAATAAAACCGATCAAGAAAAGAAAACCTAATTACGAAACTGACCAATTTCTAAAAAAACTCACCGAATATCGATAGCAAATTCACGGATGAAGACCCAATTATAACTAAGACGACATCAAAGAAAAAACAAAAGACACAGTTTACACTCACTACAAAATATACCAAAAAACAAAGACACTAAGCATAATACTAAAGTAATTTATTACTACAAAAGTAAATGCGCATAACATACCCAAGAACTTTAATTTTATAGAAGACAAATGGCTTGAACGCCAAAATAATATAAACTATCTCAAAGAAAACAAAGGAACCACGTAACAATAGAATATTTAAAAGCGATAGGCCTGATGACCCGACACTTAGCATCTCTTTGCAACATACCACACTTCTTTCTCTTTTCACCACTTGTCTATTTTCAGCTATCTGTCATCACACCCTTTCTTTGTCCTCTACACACACCTACTCACTTACATAATTCATTCATTCATCGAAATTAACCATTCTGCCCCGAAGATGACCTAATGTTAGATCGAAAGACGTCTAGGCAAATAAAATTATACCTCTTCCGAGCAATTTTCCTCCTCTAGAGCCATCTGTTGAGACTATAGTCAAAGCTATAAGAAAGCTGCAGCCAAAAGTATACAATGCAGCCGTTGCTGTCGACTTCAATGAATCCTGCGTAAGAAAATGGCCTCCTTACCATCATCATCATCATCGTCATCATCATCACTTCACTAAATCTATAATTAAGGAATGGGATCTTTTTGAGTATTAGAGTAATAATTTCATCTTAGTTTGATTATGATTTACGTTTTTTTATCAAAGTTATTTCTAATATTTTTTTTATAATATCAAAAAACAAAATGGTGAAGTTCAGAAATAAATATAAGTATCGAAATTTTGTGCAATTTTTAAAACCCAAAGAAGTACAAATGGTGAAGTTCAGTATATTTATTTTTATATATCTTCTTCTATAACTATATTTTAGCAACGTGATATTTTGGAAGGGGGCAAATTTAGTTTAGAGTTACTTTTTAAAATTATTATAATTGGCGAAGTTCAGAAATTTTATAAAAATTTAACCTTGGTTGCTTTTTTTTAGATTTTAGATTTTAATCTTAGTAGTGAAGCGCAAGCTCCCCCCTTAGGGGGAGTGGCGAAGCCATTGCCTTGTATATATATATATATATATATATATATATATATATATATATATATATATATATATATATATATATATATATATATATATATATATATATATATATATCAGAACAATTGTTAACTCCAATGACAGATTCCTAATATGTAAATAAAACCACTGCGAAGGAGCGTAGTATTTATTATCTCGAGACCAGTTTCGGCATTGAGTTTGTCATGCCAGCCTCAGTCGAACACTAAGAATACATGCAGTCACACAAAGCGTACAATATATATACCAAGTGTCCCCGAAAAAAGTTAACCGTACTTTGAATTAGTATAACTCAAACACTATTGGAGATTTTGGGGTTCTGCAAAAAGTGTTTTATTTACTAACTATTTATCTGTCTATTCTGGAAATTTCATTAAATTCCCTTATATGATATTGATACATTAATGGGTTTAGTGGAAGCTATCAAAAATATGTTTGCGTAAGGAGGTAAAATAATGAAACGAAGCCTAGAAGTGCTAGGCCACCGTGCACTTTCAATAGAAGCGTAGGGAGCCTAGGTAGCCTAGGTCACTGTGCCATTCTTCAAGCAAAATCTAGGCCATTTTACAGTGTTTTTTCAGCCCCGCTGTGGTATGGTCTTGTCATTATTACTTACTAAGCAAATCAATGCGTTTCTGGGTAAAAGTTTACTTTCGAGAACCTTTTTAATCATGCAGTTAACAAAAGATCAACGCGTATTTGTAGTCACAAACTTTATTAAGACTGGCAGGATTAAACAAGTACAAGATTCATTTGAACAACGTTTTCCAGGTAGGTACCCACCAAGCAAGCCCACAATTTGGAAAAATGTTCGCAAATACCAACATAAAGGAATATGCTTAAATTTAAATAAAGGTCGTTCGGGTCGTATGAGAACCATAAGAACAACAAAAAATATCGAAAATGTTCAGATGACGCTTCTTCAAAATTGACATGTATCAGTCAGAAAGAATGGGTTACAATTGTTAAAGTCATCATTTAACCACATTAATAAACATGACTTAAAATGGCATCCCTATAAGATGCATGCAAGAACCAGCTTCTTGAAACTGATGTTCCTCGTCGTAGACAATTTGTCGAATGGGTTCTCCATAAACCTGCTCGTTTCTTGGAAACATTGTGATTGGTGACGAGGCAGCCTTTTTCATGAATGGAAAGTTAATTAGCCATAATATTCGGCAATATGCACCGCTGCTGCCCCCCCGTCCCCCCCCCCCAGCATCTAACTTTGACGTACGTATTTGTCAGCAGAAAGTGTCTCTGTGGATCGGATTATGCGGGAATGGCTATCTTGTCGGCCCATTGTTTTACGATAATAACTTGAATGGTGCTGCCTACCTGAGCATGATCAATGAAAGGATCTTCCCGGAACTCCGCCAGGTTTACGGCAATCAATTCAATAGACTTTGTTGGATTCAGGAGGGTGCACCAGCTCATAGACAGCTTGCTGTAAAAACAAAAGTAAGAGAAACGTTTGACAACCGCATTGGCGCGCTAAATCATGCAATTGAATGGCCCCCAAGATCCCCTGACTTAACACCGTGCGATTATATCTTATTGGGATATCTAAAGAATAAAGTGTATTCTACTCCACCACAAAGCATCAACCAGTTAAGAGAGAGTATCACACGTGGAGTCAATAGACTAAAGGAAAATCACAAGTTAATCCTAAAAGTTGTTCAATCAAAGCCATCAAAGGCGCAACTGTGCTCGTAAAGAAATGGAGGACATGTGGAAGGAAACGGTGCTTAGAAAATTAAATCATGAATTTTTATTACTCATATAAAGAGGTGTTTTTGTTAAAAATGGATTTAAATATATTTGTTGATTTTAAAATTCGAAGTTTCCTTATTTTACTTTTTTGCGCAAACATAATTTTGATCGCCTCCACAAAACCCATTAGTGTATCAATATCGTAAAAGGGAATTTAATGAAATTTCCAGAATTGACAGATAAATAGTTGTTAAATATGTTTTGTTTTGCAGGACTCAAAAATCTCTAATAGGTTTTGAGTTATCCAAATTCAAAGTACGGTGAACTTTTTTCTGAGGCACCTTGTATATATATATATATATATATATATATATATATATATATATACGATTCAATGACCTTTCTTTTGCGGAAGTCCTTACACAGGTACATTAGTTTTGCCTCTGGGAAGTCTATAGGGTGATTAAAGTTGTTACTGTGTGTGGAAAGACTAGAGGCTCTGTTTCTCCGTCTAATGTCTCATCTGTGTTCGTACATTCTCTTATCCAGGTATCTTCCTGTTTCGCCTATGTAAAATAAAGGGCAGTTAATTTTTTTACAGGGGATTAAATAGACTCCTGTTTCGTTGGTTCCTTCTATAGGTTTAGTGGTAGGGAACGATTTTTTAATGGTCGAAGGGTATTTAAAAGTGGTGAGATTAGGGAAAAGGATACTACTTAAACCTAAATCTAAATGCAGCCCCTACGTCAAAGATCTAATCTTAAAGATATCCTTAATGAACTTAAATTCCCGCTTCCTGATTAGGAACTCCAATTGGATATCTGTAAACTATATATATATATATTGTACGCTTGGTGTGACTGCATGTATTCTTAGTGTTCAACTGAGGCTGGCATGACAAAATCCATGCCGAAACTGGTCTCGAGATAATAAATACTACGCTCCTCCACAGTAGTTTTATTTACATATTTGGAATATGTCATTGGATTTAACAATTGTTCTGATAGTCTCACCACGATGGAGCAGGGATATGTGTATTACACTTCCACCTTACGAAAATATATACGAAGTTTAATCAGTGCAAACAATACGAAATTAAAAGTGAAATTCCTGCAGGATTGCTTAGCCGAAAAAGTTGTTTCACAATCCCTCCGCTTGAAACAGAAAAATGTGACCCAATAAACTCCTCTTAACAAGATTGATGAACTGTCCATCTTAAATAGCATTCAAATCAAAAAACGTGAGTGTGATCTCCGGTTTAGAACCCAACGTGACCTCAAAATAACAACAGACCCCATTCAGCTACATGACATGCTAAGACATTGTCAATTGACCCTCACTCGAGTCCAACAAAAAGTTCACCTACGTTTACGGAACAAATTAGAATGGTTATTCCAAAATAGCCCCTGGAAGAAGGCCTCCAACCCAAGAAAGAATGTACTCAACCTTTCATCTTATAACCTTTTCCCCGACCAAGATACCATACTCGGTTATGGCCTCTCATTTAGATTAAAAAAAACATTAATTAATTCTTTCTTAGTCACCTTATATCCATAAATAAATTTTGTGAAAGTGATCATTCTGACAGTGAATACTTAAATGGCTTCGTTGCTAGTGCTTTGTCCAATTGTGATACTGTTAAATATATAAAAATACCTAGACGCCTAATGATGGCCCTCAAATCAGTAAATTCGAATAAAAATGTTGTAATCACAAAATCCGATAAAACCAATCAAATCGTTATTTTAGATAAATGTTCTTATTCCGCTTTGTTAAATGATTTACTTAATGATCCAAATACCTACGATAAGCTATCTTCAAACCCTTTAAGTGACAAAACTGCATCCTTCAATAAAATATTAACAAAACTTCTCAAACGATCAAATCCTGATCTACTCCAACGTTTCAAACCAATTAATCCATCCCTTCCACGTATATATGGGTTACCGAAAACCCACAAGCATGGAACACCTCTTCGACCAATTGTATCATGCATTGGCTCCCATGCATATTCTTCAGCCATCAAATCCTTCAAACAAAAAGCTCCATGTTGGTCGGGAATAACAAAAGCAAATATTAACCAACGCTTCACCGCAAGTGAGTCAGGGAATGCTGAACGTAATGAATGCAGCCATGAACACCGGCTATTTCCCTGATGCGTTTAAACTTGCAAATATTATATTCATCCCGAAGAGGAGCAGACCTCCCGACCAGCTCGTAAACTATAGGCCAATCTCCCTCCTGGAATGTATAGGCAAGATCTTGGAAAAGATTATAGCCGACAGGTTACAGAATCAGCTAGCAGAGAATGATGCACTCAACTATCAACAGCACGGCTTCCGCAGAGGAAGAGGAACCGACACCGCACTCACACTTCTCTCAGAAAAGCTAGCAAAATCCAGGGTGGAGGGAAAGTACGTAGACGTAGTCCCCAGAGACGTACATAAGGCCTTTGATAAGGTTTGGCTGAGGAGTCTGCAATTCAAGAGTGTAAACCTTCGGCTGAACCCAGTCATTGAAAAAGATCCTCTGCAATTATGTGATAGAAAGAAGAGCTTAGATACAGAGTGAGGGCCACAAGGGACCGGAATTTAGTCTCGAGGCTGGAGTGTTGCAGTGTAGCTGCTTCAGCCGTCTGCTGAATAGCATCTTCACGATCGACCTTCCATCACTAATCAAGGACAAGGATGACGCGATGTATCTGCAATTTGCAGATGACATCATGCATATTGTACCGAACACTTACAACAACGACCTAGCGCAAGCTGCAGAGACGGCGGCGGTGATCGAAAATATAGATTCGTACGAGCGTAAATGGAAGATAAAGACGAACGTCCAAAAGTTCGTCATTATCCCCATGAACTGCACGATATACGACGACATCTATGTTGGCGATCGAAACCACCACTACTCTCAGGGCTCAAACTTACCGTTCGGGGGTATAAGCCTCACGTTACAGCCCGGATCAACTTAGCACAAGTGGAATTCGTGAAACTGTTCCGCTTCCGGAGACTGAGCAGGAGTAACTTAAGGAAACTCTACCTTTGCTACGTTAGACCAAAGCTTATATTACCAGCGGTAATCACCCAAACCTCAGGGATCATGACACTGAGTTCTATGCGGAGGGTACAGAATAAAGCCTCCTTGATTATTAACCACAAAAGAAGACGGGAATGCATATCACAGAGAATACTACACAGAAGAGCGAGGCTACAACCAATCAAGCAAAGAAGACATGGAACGAAGTAGAAACCAAAATACTGCCAAACCTAGACCTGGACTTAGACATTGACATGACAAGACTAAAGCGTAAAATCACACGACGGACTAACTTCCCAAGTGGCAGGCGAACTGCTGCTGAGGAACTGACTGAACGGTTTACATAGACTATACTTTTTATATATTGTTTGAACCAAAGTTCATATAGAAACCCTGTAATTACGACAAAAACACATAAAACTCTAACTTATGACCTAATCCTTAATCAGTCTGATATTATTTATATCACTTATGTTGACAAAAGTTTTTTAATAGGTACTTAAAATGTACTAATTCAGCCACAATTAAAATATAAAGGCTTGAACGTCTCAAAAATATATAATTATTTAAAATATGTTCATATAAAGTAAAAAGCAAAACATATACGTAAATGTATTTTTCTTGAATTAAAAATAAACAGATTTTTTTTATTTAGGAATTAGTATGAATGTAAAACACGTAAAAAAAAACATGTAAAAATTTGCATGAAAGTTTAAAGCTAGATTAAAATTTGTATGAAAGATTAAAGTTAGAATAAATATATATGTCAAAATTTGTATGCAAGTATAAAAGTTAGAAAAATTATGTAAAAACTTGTATCACAAAGCAATAATTTTCAAAGCATTAAGATTCAAAAGAGTAAAAAAACAATGCACGAGATGTCTTAATCACCAGGGCAAAACATCAACGGTGTGTTTTCACCAAACTATCTCTCCCACTATATATTGGGTTGAGGAATAAGTTCTTGTGGTTTTATCAAATTTATTCATTACCATTAACAATTTTAGAAAAACTTCATTTTTAATTGATAAAAAATATGCAATTTAATCAATAATGTATTCTCCGTTGTTATTTACGACTTCTTCCCAACGTTCAACTAGTTTTTCGATGCCTCTGCAATAAAAATCTCTGGATTTTGACTCGAAAAATTCGTCTAACCAGGTTCTTAATTCCACATCAGTATTGAACGAAACGCCGCGCAAATTGTTGGAGAGCGATCGGAACAGATGGAAATCCGACCGAGCCAAGTCTGGCGAATATGGACGATGCGGCAGGATTTCCCAATTAAGCGTTTGGATGGCGTCTTTTGTCATATTAGCGATGTGAGGACGAGCATTGCCGTGTTGCAGAAGGACACCATAACGTCGATGAGGTCGCTTTTCACGAATAGCCTTGGCGAGTCGATACATTTGTGAACGTAGAGTTCTGCATTGACAATCTCGTTGTTCGCAGGGAGCTCATAAAGAATGATGCCTTCACAATCCCACCACACACACAGCATCGTTTTTCGTGGATGAAGTCCTTGCTTTAATCGCGGAAGTGGTTTATAATTGGGGCTAAGCCATTGTTTTCGATGGTTCATGTTGACATAAACACACTACTTTTCGTCGCCAGTGATGATGCGGTGAAGAAATCTGTCCTTATATCCACGAGTAGCCATGTGACGAGCAAGCAAACCTGCGGCAATGGTGGAGCGTTGAAGTTTGTTGCTTTCGCTTAAAACGTGCAGAACCCATGCACCGAGTTTTTGAACTTTCTCCATCGAATGAAGGTGACTCACTACAGTTTCTGATCACACGCCAATTGTACAGCCAATTCTCTAGTCGATTGACGAGGATTTTCATGAAGAAGGTCGTTCAATCGATCTTCATCCAACTTAATGGGGCGTTCAGAACGTTCTTCGTCATTAAAATTGAAATGACCGTTTTTGAACGTGAAAACCACCATTGAGTTCTCCTTTCCGATAAAGCATTTTGTCCGTACACAACCCAAATATCGCGACGAGCTTTGGCTGCGTTTGCATTGTTCCCGTCTCGATTGAAAATGAATAACAACAAGTGTCGAAAATGCGCCTTTCTTTCAACTTCACATTCCATTTTGAGGGCACAGAACAAACATTAAATTACCACAACTTTTAAATAAACCCCAATGACTTATTACTCAACTTCGAGACGTAGCCTAAGCAAAAGCCTAATAGTCTACGCTGTTAAGAGACGTAGCTTAACCTTAGCAAATTTTGCTCTTTATTTATTATTGTTTCTTAATATGTGCGAGGAAGTCAAGTGTGCATCCTGGTATCTCAGAGATCTAGCTTTCCTTGTATCAGCAGTTTTTGCCTCAGTTGTGGTTGTATAGGTCGTTAATGGGTTCGAAGTGTGTCTGGTTTCTTCCTGGTGTCAGATGCCTGCCTTTATCAGTGATGCCAGTGGCATGTTCGTTCGTATGTTTAATTTCGGGTGGTGATTGCACCGAAGCTTTGCCACTGTGACCCGTGAGTGTCGTGTGGGGAAATAGGGTGTGTGTGTTTCATCTGTTGGATATGGGTTTGGGAGATCCTTTGGACCCAAATATTGGATGTGTGGATTATTTTGCAAGAAATGTTCCGTAATTACGAAGCGGAGAAGACCTGAAGATCCACTCGAGGTTAGTTTAAAAGAGAATAACAAGGTTGAATGAAAGTGAGAGGTGAAGGATGGGTAAAGGGAAAAGAGGAGATGGATAAAGAATGTTTCATAACTCTTTTTTGTATAAAGTTATATTTTAAAGTAATATTTATAGATTCTATTCGACGCTATCCCTAGGCAAGCCATTCTAAGCCTGCGTTATTTTATCAGAAAAGAAATTTTGCGCTTGCGCAGAGTTAAATCTTTTGTTTACTAACTTCAAATCGTTCTTTCTCTTTGCCACTTGGTTATCTAGCTTAAAATGAATAATAATTTATGTTAGTAAAGCCGTTTAATATTTTAAACACTTTACTAAGTTGACTCCCATTTGCCGGTGTTCCAGTGAAACAAAATTGAGGTGCCTCAGGTTTTCTTCGTACGATCTATTTCTAAATTCAGGAATGAATTTTGTCGCTCTGCCCTTGACACATTCGAATATTGCAATGTTCTTTTGCATTTATGGAGACTAGAATTGTACGGCATACTACAAATGACGTCTTACAAGCAATTTATAGAAGAGGAGGAAAATATATATCGATTCAAAGGCAAAATGTCTATGTATTCTAGAACCCTATTCGCCTTTAGTGAGGCTGAAGTTCATTGTTTCGAAAATTTCAGATCACTCGAGATTATAACAGGCCCCTTCTATGTTAACCGTGTTTGAAATTTGCGTACCCATATTTTATTCTCCTTCGAGATTGTCAATATCAATTTCGAAATTAAATTATCTTTGCCATCTTTTCCACCATTTTACTACTCTCTCCAAGACTTTTTGCAAGTTATTGGCAGCCATTATGATATTTTTCCCCTCTACTAAGATTCGTGCAATCAATAAATTTTGGAATTTTACACAATAAATTCGTGTTAAATTCCGTGCTTTTAGATTTTGAAGTCTTTTATGTTGAGTGGTTACGAAAACCATTTTTGAAGTCGAAATAAACTACATCTACAGCTCTTCATCTTGTCCAAAAGTTGTGATCGTTTTGTAAAAAATACAAGCAAATTGCTTAAACAAAAGCATCCGCGTCGAAAGCTATGTTGTGTGTCATTTATTAAATTACACTGGTCTGCGTTTTGGAATTTTTTAATTTTATTTTTATTCATGGATGTGATCTTACATATACTTGGGTTGCTGATTTTAAATATCTAAGCCCTTTTTTTTTATCACGTAAGGATTTTGAATAAAATACAAATTAATGATAACAATAAATGTGCATTTTTAATATATTGTTACTTATTTAAAATGAATAAGTAATCATGGAAAAGCACATTATTTTAGTTTTAAGAACAAATGTATACCAAATCAACATGAAATAAATAACGGTTATCATGAAATGAATCAACATCAAATCAAATGAATGTAAAAAAACAAAAAACATACTCTCATGGTTAGCCTAAATACCGATTCAAAGGAAGGCGTACCGCTGTGATTTCCGCTTGTGCTGTGCAACGGGACCATCACGTTTCAATGACCAGCAGTAATCCGCCATCATGCTGACATTCCATTTGCCCTGGTATCGCGTCTCCATGGTGCAAATATCCTGATGGAAACGCTCTCCTTGTTGCTCACTGTAATTCCCACAATTCGTGGGAAAATAGTCAAGATGTGAGTGCAAAAAGTGCATCTTCACACTCATTCCAGACCCAAGTTGCTGGAAACTTGTAATCAGATCTTGCATCATTTTTTCATATTCTGGGGAGCGGGTGTTTTCTTAGAAGTTATGGACAATCTGCTTGAAGGAAAACCAAGCATTCACCTCGACACCTAGTAATGCTTCCTCAAAATGCTTGTCCTTCATCAATTCCAGAATCTGAGGGCCAACAAAAATTCCTGCCTTTAGCTTGCGTTCACTTACACGAGGAAACTTTGACTCCAAGTACTTGAAAGCAGCTCCATTCTTGTTCAAGGCCTCACAAAATTTTCCTAAGCCCTAATTTGATGTGAAGTGGTTGTAGCAGAATTTTCTTGAGGTCAACTAGTGACATAGCTCTCACGTTGTGATTTCCGGGTAAAAAGCTGGTTCTTGGTGGCCAATCCTTTTTTTTTCATAGTGCTGGCTATCAGCTCTACTATCCCAGAGACACAAAAAAACAGGGATACTTAAATCCCCCACAAATGAGAAAATTGTGCTGATGGTACTTGATTGCAGTTATAAGTGTTTTCAAATTTTCGTAGGTTTCGGACATTAGGGTGATATGGCTAATTGGCACAGATGCAGATGTGTTGCCATTGTAGAGAAGAACAGCCTTTAAAATTGTGTTAGAAGAATCAATGAAGAGCCCCCATTCATCTGCTTTGTACGGCATCCACATGTGTTCGATAAGGCCAGAAATATTTGAACAGAAAACTAAAGAATCCTCTTTCTTAAAGAACTGAATGAATTCCACTTCACGATTACGGTACCAAGCGAATGTTATTCCAGAAGCTAGAAACCTGTGTTCCTTGAGTCTAGAGCCAAGTAACTGTGCAATTTCTTTTAGAAGGTTAAGGTGTCGCACAAGGTCGTTGAGCTCAGCTTGGTTGAAGAGTTTGGGATCGTCATTTGTTGGTGGTTCATAGTCTACTTCCATCTGATTAGTATCACTAGTATTGGACTCTGATGATGAAATTTCCCATACCTCAGGTGGCACAGGCACAGGTGTATCATCTGAGTGTGGAACAGGCCTTATTGCTGAAAGAATATTTGGGTATATTATGCGAATCCAGCTACTTTAGTCATACAAAAGTAGCAGTCACCATGGTGATTCTTCTGCTCTCGCCATACCATTGATACTCCAAAGGGCATACATTTAAGTCTTCCAACTGACCACATTTGGAGCTTACTGATACAACTCTTGCAAGCTTTGTGTGGGGCAAATGGATTGTCTTGGTCTCCTAATCTGCAGCCAAAATAAGCTAAATAACAACGCTTCAACAAAGGAGTAATATTGCTCCGGGAATCTGAAGGGGTGAATTGCCCGCGGACATAGCAAAATATGTCTGCTGAATGTATACAGCCTCTAGACATATTCACAATCTAAAAATAAAGAAAAATATATTAGCAATATTAGAAATATATAAATAATATATATTTATTGTAATATATATAAATATTTACTTATGCTATGCAAAAAGAGAAAAGTAACGTCTCCGTATAACTCGACAACGTGATGTGATAGAGATGAATAAAATAAAAGGTAAATCACCATTTTTCATATATATTTTGAAAAAGATGTTATACAGTCAATAAAAAAAACATGCAGACCAGTGTTATTTATAGTACCTCCAAATGCTCAAATGGAATTCGAGAGATTGCCAACGGCCAAAATAAATGAGACGGAGGTTACAATTCCCAGAATCAATCATTATGCTATTTTGGCAAATTGGTGTTACATTTGCCTCATTGAACTCCTTAGGAACTATTCTCTCGCTAATTGAGTCCTTGAAGATTGCACAAAACGAGTTTAAAAGTTCTTCTTTTAGGTGGAAGGGATATATTTTATCGTGACCTGGTCTTTAGAAATGTTCATTTTCTTAATACAAAAAATAATTTCAATCTCGGTTGTCTTACATCGTAGGGAATTTATTTGAATCTTCGACTTTAAAAAGTCGCAAAATATTAGTTTAATGTCTTAACTAGGTGGTCCGTATTATCACTAAGGATACCCTCGCCATTCTGAAGGAACACGTTGTTCTCTATAATTGGCTTAAAATTATGTTCATATCTATGAAAATGCATTAGCTCATGTTTTGACGACGCTGGTTTCTTTTTATAGATCCCTTTGTCTGTTTTAGACGTTTGAGGTATTAAACGTTCAATGGTTTTGTAGAGGGAGCAGAGAAGGGATATATGGCAGCATGATGGAAGGTCAGTTGGTAGTTTATTTAACATGATGGTGGGTATAATCTCAGCATATTTACAGACATTGGATTTGTGTGAGGGAGTTGATACTTTTAGGACCTAGGTGTTTTATATGGATATTTGATATGTTGTCAAGGCAAGAGGCCGGGGATGAATTTGCCTTTCGTATAGCCTGGAATACCATATCTGTAGTGAATTGTGTGTGCATATTGAGGTCTATTGCAAGTGAGTTTACAGTAACGTCCAAAAGATCAGAATGCCTGTATTTCTCTCACAACATCTTCCTTAACTTTTGCCGAAACAATTCAACGTTTCCAAAATTGGTGCACTATAATGTACATGTATGGGTAAAGGTTATGAAAATGTTTATGACTAAAACGGAAGTTATCATTAGATAAGCAATTTACTAGAAAAATGTAAGTGTCCAAAATGATTCGAACGCTTAGGTTTCTTGTAGAGAGAACGGCATTGTTTTCATAGCAACTAACTTCAGTTCAATCAAATATACAATAGGTCATTTCTCATGCCAGCTATCATCCATATAACATACCTTAGAAATCTATCACAACTCTCTTTATTCGTGAGCTGATCGTTAAACTGCGCCACCGAGGTGGTTTTTCAATTGGAGCCACTGTAGACACTGCCGAGCACTTCAAAATATGGAAGTATTCAAAATGACCTGTGTGACGGCAGAAACAATTATCAGTAAATTATCAATAGAAAACATCTGTACAAATTATAAGTAATTAGTATTTAGTGTAGAAGCCTTTATTCTCTATGATGCTTAAAAATCTCATGCATCAGGATCGAACCAATTATTGAGACTCTTGGACAATAATCTTTCTCTATTCATCTTGAAGAATTTCGCAGAGTCCTTGAACTGCTTTTGGATTCCTCACTTTAAACCTCTCTCCGAGTGTCTTCCAAACATTTTCAATGGGATTCAGGTCCGGATTCTGTGCAGGCCAGTTCATAAAGGAGATATTCTCGTCGTCCAGGAAGGTTTTCACCTAGTTGTCTGTGTACAGGGGAGTTATCCTGCATGAAAATTGTAGGTTGGGTTTCAGAGGCTGGGAGATGGGGGAAAGCATACTGTCACAACAATTCGTTGTACACTTTTGCATTTACTGTGCCTTGTAAGCGCACAAGTGGCTTAGTGTCTTTCCCCGAAATCACACCTATGACCGTTAAACTTCCTCAACCAAACTTCAAACTCTTTTTGGTGCAATTAACAGACAATCTTTCACTTGCTCGGTGAGTAACGATTCTTCTGAAACTCTTGCCATTGGATCTAAAGAAATTGAACTTAGATTTGTCACTGAGGTTGAATTATCTCCATCAACCATCCTCCATGTAAGATGCTTAGTGTGAAATGCAAGACGAGCCTTCTTGTCCTTTGGAATGATAAATGTCTTGACCGCAGAGTGTGAGATTGTGAACATTGTCTTCCTCTAGCCGACGTGATACATTCTGCTTGGAGGTGCTAATGGCACAAATCTCATTAATGGCTCGAGAAACAGCTGCAACCGCCTTGAAACTGTCATTCACAATTTGAGTAATAACTCGCTGTGTTTTGTGCTTTAGACTTTAGTTTCAAGGAAGGATTGTCAGTCCCGGTTATTGTTGTTATCTTATTGCTCGAATGTTGCATGTTGTTTTTAATGTTGTCTGTGATATTTTGAGTTCGTTGTTTTCGTAGGTTTTCTCTGATTTTATGTGAGTTGCCTCATTTCAGAAGAAGTTTAGGATGTTAGGTTGCTGTTAGCAAAGTATGTGTGAGCATTATGTATGTCGCTAACCTGGTTGACTGAGTAGCCTTGAATTGTTTGTTCAATATAAGGTAGGTGTTTGGGGTCATGCCGAAGATAGTGCGGTGGGGGGAGGGTAGGTTTTTATTTTGTAATCATGTTCTCTTATATGTTAATTTTTTCGTCTACTTGTATAAGGTTGTCAAGAATTTATTTTAATCTTTGGAAAAAGGAAAAGAAAATATTATTTTGTGTATAAAATATACTTTAATCAACACCACCGGTTTCCTTACTATTAAGAACGCTATTCCAAGGTTGAACTCTTCGGTTGACATAAAAAATCGTCTGGTTTCAATGAAACAAACGCATTGATCTCCTTCTCCATTTCCAAGGGGGACGCCTGTCTTAGAACGCCCCCCCACCCTTCGGCGCCAGCACTCGTAGGTGTGTACCCTCCCGGCCCCAATGGCCTGCAGCTATATATCCTCCGCTATTTTCACTTTGTCTGTCTTCACTACTTTTTTACATTTCCCCGCTTATTCACTTCGTGCGCGAAGATGCCCTCGTTAGATTCATCCTTTAAATTCAAGTTAAAAAAGATCTGACGTAAAAAAAATCAACCTCTGCCTCCTTCATACTTCCCCCCCCCCTCCCATTGAGATAATGTGGTAGTGATCGAATTACATCATAATTCATCAATGGTACACCATATGAAGGTTGAGGGAGAACTACTCAACCTAGTTCAATTATCTCTTCCTTGCCCTCCCCCCCGTAGGAGGTCATGAAAGTGAACTAGTCTCACTCCCTCCCATCAAAGGTTCTAACGAGTTAAATCTTAATATTATTAGGTATATTATCAGACCTTCTACGAAATAGTTTATATTATTTATATTGTGGCAGTTTACAATATTTTGTAGCATAATATTAAATGGATTGTAAATCGATGCCAAAATAATCTAACATTTAAATCAGGCATTAGAAAAAAATGCTAAGCGGAAACTCAAATCTTGCCCTACAATACTGAGCTGAGCCTCTTTCATTACTTGAGCTCGCGCCTTCTCTCTCTCTCTCTCTCTCTCTCTCTCTCTCTCTCCCCTCGAGCAGCAAGTCATTGACGTGATTGTTGTAAGAAACTTATAGATCATATTTACACGACATTAATTTCCTAATATCCCCCCGTTCTGAGTCCCACAACTTCCAACATTTGAGGGCAACTACATTTTTTTTGTATTGTTTTTCCTTCTATCCTCGTCGCCTTTCATTCTGTTTCTCTGTATTCCTTCTCATTCTCCTCACTTTTATACAAGTCAATTGATTAATCCAAAAGGGATTTATTTTTCACTTTTGAAACAGTGGATTCGTATGCGGCTGGAATTTGCCCAAGACAAGGATCGGGTATAAATAAGCTCCAAGCAACGGATCTTTTATGATTAGCAGGTTTCGAAACAGTGGAAAATCAAACTTGGTTTAACGTGTTTGTAACATGATTTAAACCAAAAATATCCCTATCCCCGATGCATTTGTTTAATCTACTTACGAGGGGCGGTCAATAAGTTTTGCAATTCGGATATAAGGAAACGAGATATGAGGAAAAGTGTTTTATTATTTTTCAATATAACTACCCTCGACTTCAATGCACTTGCGCCACTTGTCCCTGAGGCTTCGAATTCCCGACAACCAGAAATCTCCCGAATGCTATTCAATCCACTCTTGGACGGCGAGCTGGACATCTTCATCGTCCCCAAACCGGCGTCCACGAAGTGGAGCCTTGAGCTGGCGGAATAAAAGGTAGTTGCTAGGGGCCAGATCTGGACTGTAGGGGGGATGGTTGAGCTTCTCGAATCCGCACTCACGCAAGGCAGCTTGTTCAACTCTGGCCTTGTGGACTTTGACGACGTTGAAGTCGATCATGGGGCGTCAGGTTTCTAGGGACCCAACGGAAAGAGACCTTGGTCATGGCCTAAATTGTCATGGATGATGTTCATAACACTTCCATGTGATATTCAAGTTCTCGCTCGATTTCTTCGACCTTCACCCGTCGATTTTTGAGGATGATCCTCTGCACACGGGCCACATTGTCCTCGTTGGTCACGTCTGATGGGCCTCTTGGACGGGGGTCACCTTCAAGGGACTCACGACCATTGCGAAACTCCCTATTCCAGCGGGCAATGGTTGCATAGGAAGGGGTGGTGTCGGTGTACACTGCAACCATGCGTTCATGGATCTCTTTTGCATTCTTGCCTTCCTTGGTCAAAAATTTGATCACTGCGTGGTGCTCAACCTTCTCCATTGTTTAAAAATTTGTGATTGACGATCTGCGATCAGCTACTGCTTCTTAAATAGACGAGGCAGGAGCGTGTGGCTGCAGGTCCTGACTTGTCATACTTGTCCTAACACCCCCACAAACAGCCATCCCCCTTTCTCTGTTTTGCCCTACTGATTCACAAAACTTATTGACCACCCCTCGTATGTATGCCTCCATCTCATCATACTATATGTAATTTTTGCGTTCCTGCGGTTGTTTACATGAGACTAATCTATTTTATGAATTAAAAACTCAAAAAAAGAGTTCGAGAAGTTCGAGAACCGGATCGAGGGTGCCAAGTACCTTTTGAATGCTGGATAATTCATTCAATCCACCGATTAAGTAAATAAGAGCGGAGATTCTTCGGACGGCCATGATCCGCAAGTACGAACAAAATAGGACATATTGGGCTTGTGTAGACCTGTTACGAGCCCCTCTTACTTGTTATCTTAGGGGTTATCCTTACTCAACCCCCCTCCCGAGTCCCCTTGAACAGGTATGGGCATCTGGCGATAAAAATTAGAATCGAGCGATGCGTGGTCAAACCCACGAGCAGTTTCCACTCTTAAATTTTCGAGGGTTTGGGGAAATGGGGAAATTGCATCTACTTACAAGGGAATAGACGAAGCGAGATATACATCTACCCGAGAAGCAGATTTCTTTTATATATATTAACATTCAAAATTTTGAGGTACATTTTTTAATGCCCTTCTTTCTTCTCTCTCTCTCTCTCTATTCTCTTTTTTTCTTTCTTGTCGTTCTTTGAGCCCTATGCTTCTGCCTCTAAATCACCCTCTCTTTCTTCTCTTTCTTTCTTTTATCTTTCCCCTTTGACAGGAGACAGACGAGGGGAGATGAGGTATTCTTCAAGTGTCATATTTTTTATTTTTAGATATGACGTCATTCAAAGATACCAATTTTTATCCCAGTCCCGCGATTTCCTTCAGCCGAGTAATATATACACACACACATATATATATATATATATATATATATATATATATATATATATATATATATATATATATATATATATATATATATATATATATATATTTCAGTTGAAATATTTCACCGCTTACTGTTAAGGAAGCAGAAGATGAGCGCACCAGCTCGAAACGTTGTTAATTTGAATTATTTTTCAACATTCGCTTTATTTGAAAATTAAATTTCACCTCGCTGGCAACTCACTCCATCGCTATATATATATATATATATATATATATATATATATATATATATATATATATATATATATATATATATATATATATATATATATATATATCACTGAAGAGGGTTTGATAAACTAAATACTGAAACTAGTCTCGTGAATTAAACTTTTGGCTCCTATACAGTGGTTTCACTATCATATACCACAACTCGCCATTGAGTTCTTTTACTTATATGTATATATATATATATATATATATATATATATATATATATATATATATATATATATATTTGAAGATAGCACATTAGCGTCATATATATCAGTGAGAAGATAATAGTAAGCCACCATATTTGAATCAAGATTTATTTATAACCACAGAACTAGTTTCGGCAAAGTTATAATTGTCATTTTCAACTAAGTAATGAAAAATCCCAAGCAAGGAACCCAGTATATATAAAGCGAACAAAATACTAAACATATTTTCCTGTGTTTTCATTTTGTTTAGTATTTTGTTCGCTTTATATATACTGGGTTCCTTGCCTGGGTTTTTTCATTACTTAGTTGAAAATGACAATTATTTTCTAGCACACACAAACACACACACACACACACATATATATATATATATATATATATATATATATATATATATATATATATATATATATATATATATATATATATATATATATATATATATATATATATACTAGCGATAATGATTCGGACACTTTGGTTTCCATCACAAAACTTACAGTAGCTTCAACCAAATAATGGTAAGTAATGCATGATAAATTGCAGATATAAACTTAGCAGGGCTATAAGTTCTACATATACATTGTACATGTATGGATAGATGTAAGTGCAAGTTACGTGCAAAAGATCATTTCTAATCCAAAAATATGGTGGTCAAAATGATCCGGACAGATAATACAACAGACGTAGATGAGAATGCGCAATGATATAAGTTACTCAACAAATAATTTTCGGTTGTTACAATATATTAGTATTTGGTATATAGACCTTTACTATCAACAATTACGCACTGACATCTTCTGCCACAGGAGCGCACTAACCGAAGGCATTTTTGGTGTTATTTTTTTCCATTCCTCATGTAATATTTCCCAAACATCTTCGACGGTGCTTGGGGATTTCTCCTTACTTCTCTCTCACAATTTCCTTCCTAAATTATAATTGGATTGAGGTCGAGGCTCTGATCAGGCAAGTCCATGACACTTACTTCCTCCTGATCCAACATTGCCGTGTGTCAAGGTGCATTTTCCCGCATAAAAAAATAGCAGTCTGGGAGAGGCGGCTTTCATATGGAGCACATCATGTCCTTGCAGAAGTTTTTTATACACTTGAGCATTCACTCTGCCCTGCAAGCGGTCAAGTAGGCCAGTGCCTTCCGCCGAAATTATGCCCCACACCATAACGCTTCCTGCACCAAACTTGAAGCTGCTCTTCACGTAGTTCATGGATAATTTTTCGCCAGGTCTGCAATGGACAATCTTCCTACCATCTGCACCAAACCAATTATACTTTGATTCATCGCTGAAATGTATTTTGGCCCATTAGTCTTCTGTCTATAGAACGTGTTTAGTGGCGAAAGATAATCTAACTTTCTTGTTATTTGGGATGATCAATGGCTTGAGTGCTGATGTGCAAAATTTTAAATATCTTTCCATCAGTCGGCATGATACTCTCTTCCTGGAGACATTAATCCCCATAATTTCATTTAATTCTCGAGAAATCCTGGCTACTCTCTTTTATTGGTCCTTTTTTTAGATACGGAGGATGGCTTGGTCATCCTTTTGAAGTGTTTCTCGCTCTACCTGTAGAAATTCCTCTGATACATGAGCCTGTGGTATCGTAACGTGAATAATATTATGTTCGACACTTGGGGGCGTTTAAGCCTTTCAGCTATGGCTCTGATGGAAACATGATCCTCTTGACATAGCTTAACAATTAGCTTCTGTATATAGACAGGTGTAGTGGGTCCTCTATGCATGTTTGCTACTCGGAACTTGGTATGGTAAGGACTAAAAGTACTAAGAATTCATGTAAGTTACTACCCTAAATTAGTTGATTGTCTCAAAGATAAAAGTAAGAGAATTACTTTGTTCGTATCATTTTGACCACCATATTTTTGGAATAAAAATGTTCTTTTGCACGTAACTTGTACTTTCACCCATCGTAACATGAACAATGTACATTTACAACTTATAGCCATGCTTATTTTATATCTGTAATTTATCATGCCTTACCATTATTTGGTTTGAATCTACTGTGCGTTTTTTTATGGAAACCTGTTTCCCAATCATTATGGCCGCTACTGTATATGTAATTGGCTTGCGCATAGTAATTCATCAATTTGATATTTTAGATAAACTTTTCAATGACCTGTATCATCTATATGGAATTCATTTACTTTTTGCCATATTTGCCATAGCGTTTGTGTTCTTAGTGTTTGTGGTCTCTGTGTGGTACGCCTCATATTTAGATAGCGTGCTACTCGTATGTTTCTCAAAGCTATTCTCAGTTTCTGAATCGTTTTCTCTCTTTAACGTCCAAATGTTTATTAGAACATTTAAATGCATTAAAATTGAGTATAACGTGTTTCTCCTAAATATATTAGAGACAAACATTTTTTTTATTGTTCTCAACTCTAATTTTGATCTGCTAATTTCATTTTCCCTCAAAATGAACCATTTCGTCTGAAACTCAAAATTTTGAACATCAATTCTAATTTCTCTACCATCAGCATGTATAACTCAATATATATATATATATATATATATATATATATATATATATATATATATATATATATAGTTCCTACCAATAAATAGTTGTGCAACGCGCAATCACGGCTTCAAACTTGAACTGAAGCGTTACAACCGCAATCTGTGTGGAAACTTTTTCACCTACAGTATCTGCGGTAAGTGGAACGCACTTCCAGTGGAAGTTGTCAACAGTGAATCTGTTGACCAGTTCAAGTCAAGACTAGACAAGGTCTTGAAAAGTAGCCGTTTAGGGACGCAAAACAATTGAGCAGCCATGTGCCCGCTCGATTGCTAGCCTAAAGGTACCCTCTTTGAATGGACCGTAAGGTCTCCTAGGGTACTTACTTTCCTTGTTACCCTTGCATTCTTTGATGCCGGAGTGAGGAGAATTTGTATGAAATTACAAATTATTCGAACTGTAGATAAACCTGCTACTGGGAAGTCAAAAAACATATGTTCCTGATTATAAAGACAAGACTAAATCAGAGAGAACTCCGGTCAGTTTTATCACCACAAGAAATAGAAAATGTAAATAAGCTCCGTTCGCTAATCAGAGACCATTCTCGCTTTAAATCTCACACGCGAACATCTCTGAGGTAGGATCTTAGCTTAGGTCCAAAAGCTTAGACCAAACATCTTCAAGCTTATATTCATCAGGAAAAGGGGATTGCTCACACTCATGCAGAAATATGCCATGAGTATGGGCAATCACCTTACACCCGATATTATGCAATCTGTTTATGCAGGATTGTTTAAAGCACCTCCTTCCCCTATTTTAAACAATCCCATAACGTGGTTTGGCTATGTAGACGATATATGTGCCACATGGACCATCAATGATAACAGATTTGATTCTTTCTTTGAAAAATTGAATTAGATCCAGCCAACTGTTACATTTAAAGTAGAATGGGAACTGAAGAACTCATTGCCGTTTCTAGATGTAAAAATATCTGAAATAAAAGACAAAGCATATTGTTCCGTCTACCGGAAACCAACTAATGCTAATGCTTATATTCATCATTCCCCGTGTCACCATGTATCCGTTAAAAGGTCTGCAGTTTTTTCTATGTTTCTGAGAGCATATCGCATTTGTGATCCTTGTTTCTTGCAAGACGAAATTAATACAATCATCTAAACATTCATATCCGCTATCCTTGTATAAAGCCAGAACCATCCATTACTCCCCAGCTAATTATAAGGAAAATAGATGTGATAAATATTATGTTACCTTTCCATACTTCCCCTAGTTAATCAATTTCAAAAAGTTGGCACGGAACAACAACATCAATGTTGCCTTTCAGTACGAGAATACGATCAGAAATAGCCAATCCCCAAATAAATCGATTGATAAAGAACAGGGAGTTTATTTTATTCCATACAAATCATGTAATAAAAAATATATCGGTGAAAGCAGCAGATTTTCCAAGAGATTGAATGAACACAAGTGCGATATGTGACGTGGTGCCCTCTCCTCGAGTTTATTTCTACTTATAAAAGAAATTCCCAACTTTAATACTTCCGACGGCCAATTCAATACTAATACCTTAATAAGCAAGAAATTCATACTTCCGTTTCTCAAAAATGCCGACACATTCTCGCATATTCCACCTTAGCGCCACTGATTTGTGGGTTTGTACGTTAAGCAACTTCTGTATCTCACTTGTTCACTAGCGACTGACAATGACGGATGTCTCCGTGGAAACCTGGTTTGCATATAAAATTAGTCTTATTACTGTGGTTTTATATATATATATATATATATATATATATATATATATATATATATATATATATATATATATATATATATATATATATGCGGTTAAAAGGCTATTTTTAGCAAACACAGTGTTCCTCAAAGCCCTTGGAATGAGCTCTTTTCACATACACGAGAAAGTAACAATTAAAATAAGCGGTCTCTCAGATAGCTATCTGAGAGAACGCTTATTTTAAGTGTTACCTTCTGGTGTATGTGAGAAGAGCTCCTTCCGAGGGCTTTGAGGAGTACTGTGTTTGCCAAAAATAGCCTTTTAACCACATAATTAATTGCGTTACTGCAATAATTTTTCTTAATATATTTATATATATATATATATATATATATATATATATATATATATATATATTTATTTATTTATTTATTTAGGCAAGAGGCCATGTTGTATACATGCACTGTTTAAGTCCACAGCAGTGGCAGCGTTATTGATTTTAAATGTATTCTCTTTATTTTTCTTACAAGTTTTTTGTCTGAGTTTTGTAAGCGAGAAAAAACATTCGCAAAGGACATATTTTAATCCGAGACGTCTTTCCAACGTGGTCGGTCATATTCAGGGAATGAACAGAAGTGGAATGATTTACAAAATGCTACACTATGTATACTTTTCATTCCCTGAAGATGACCGACCACGGTCGAAAGACGTCTCGGATTAAAATATGTCCTTTGCGAATGTTTTTTTCAATAACGCTGCCACTGCTATGGACCTCAATAGTGCATATATATATATATATATATATATATATATATATATATATATATATATATATATATATATATATATATATATATAAATATATATATATATATATATATATATATATATATATATATATATATATATATATATATTTATATTTTTATATATATATATATATATATATATATATATATATATATATATATATATATATATATATATATATATATATATACGAGTATATATACGGTGACGTGAAACAAATATTTTCACCCATTAAAATAAGTTATTTATTTTATATTCCTGACTTTAAAATGAATGGTAATCGTACAACTAGCAAATTTTGATGTGTTAATGTGACAAAATGAAAAAAATGTGATACTAACAAGGATATTATATTTTACTAGCGAAAAGACAAAATAAGGCTGCAAATAAGTATTTAGGATGATTCTTATCCTAAATTATCCTTTTGGCTTTTTTTAAAAACAAGAAAATTATAATTCTAAATTTTGAACAAAAGATAAATGATAATAATAGGCATGATTTTTGCACAGCCTCATTTAGCGACTGAACGTCATACTGCAACATTTTGTTTTGTAATTATGGTTAAAAGTAAAGAGCTCTTAACTGACTTAAAAAGCAAGATAAATGAGCACCACAGATAATGTAAAAGCTAGAAGGATTTCTACAATCTTACGTGTTTCTTTAAGCACTGTAATTAATATTGTTTAAAATATATAATACTTCCAGGACCATTGTAAACCTACCTCGCAGTGGAGCTCCGAGGAAGATATCAACAAGCTCGTCGAAGGATGCTGAGATCGGTATCGAAAGAAGAATCCTAAGATAACTAAGGAAGAGCTGCAAGACGATATTGCCACGGCTGAGACATCAGTTATGAGAAGAATAATTAGTAATGAACTCAATAGATAAGTTCTCAGATCTTGATCAGCAACCAATGACTCCTTTTCTAAAGAAGGATCACTTGTTATCACCACGGAAGTTTGCTCAGGAACACACAAAGAAACCAGCTCAATTTTGGATGAATGTGATTTGGTCTGATGAGATCAAAATTAAACTCCTTGGCCGGAGTGATACTCCCTTATAAACGAAGTCAGTTTTAGGTTTGAGGTAAAGTGTTTGTCTAGTTTATGTTTAAATGAATCATCTGTACTGCAATCAATGACGTTACGGGGGAAACCTATCCATAAATTGACTCGTGCGAGTTAAACGGTTCACCTACATTTTTGCAACCGTTCTCCTTGTGTAATTAGATCGGTCGATTATAAAGTACTTGTTACAGTTCTTATTAAATATACCTTTGGCGATTTTAAATACTTGAATTAGGTCCAATAGAAAGAGATTTATTTCCTTAATACGGTCCTCGTATGGCTTGTTTTTATAGATTAGGTAACATTTTGGTAACTCTACGTTAAATCTGTTCTAGCTTGTCTATATCTTTTTGGTAGTAAGGGAACCAGGCTTGAACACAAGGGTGCACAAGAGGCCGGATTAAAGATTTGTAGATGGTAAGTATTACTTCTTTCGATTGATACTCAAATGACCTTCCTATAAAGCTAATTAATTTTGTCACCTTCTAGGTAAATTCTGTGCATTATTGACTGGGTTTTAGGTTACTCGACACTGTTACTCCTAAATATGTTTCCGCGTCTACGTTTTTTTAATCGTGTTCCATTTATTGAGTAAGATACTCTTTCATTTTGATTTCTTATTTATATGAAGCACTGCATTTATCCGCGTCAAAGCAGATTGCCAAGTTTTGTTCCAACTTGTCTAAATTATACTGCATATCATCTAGTTTCTTTTGTGAGTTTACAGTATTAGCGATTTTTGTATCACCTACGTACTTTGAAATATTTCCACATAATGTTGCCAACACTTGGTCAAGTCTTATAGGAAACGCCTGATAGCAATTTTAGAAAACACTGGTGGTGCAAGGAATTATAAGGCTTTCTCTAATTAGTGTCTAAATAATTATTTCTATCCTTATATTTGGTTTGTTTGTATAATGCTATATCGTGTGCATTTGAAGAAAACCTATATTGTCTCTCTTAAATGAAATAAGAACTGTT
The DNA here is from genome assembly GCA_963969495.1 of Ceratothoa steindachneri. Lineage (NCBI taxonomy): Eukaryota > Metazoa > Arthropoda > Malacostraca > Isopoda > Cymothoidae > Ceratothoa > Ceratothoa steindachneri. The sequence continues at coordinate 187,121,092 of OZ018320.1, forward strand.
AATTAATAATATAGATGTATGATACACAAAAATTATGTTTGAAAATAATTTAAATAAATGTTTTGATCGTTAAAATATATTTTTTTTAGCGTGGTAACAACCACCACAGAGTTTCATCCATATACTCATATAATTTCTGCCTTTCACAAAACCTTTTTGAAGACAGAAAGAAAGATACAGAGTCATGGTATTGCAGACTATATAACCAGATGGTACAAGAGAATGACAAATTTGACATTAATAAGCAAAAAACAGGAGATTTTTAAAGGAAAGAGAAAAGGACATTGCAAGACACAAGGATCAAGAAGAGTAAAGGACGGCACAGTGGCAATTCACACTGAGAAGACAGAAATAACGCCAGGAGAACCTCCCCTCCCCAAATTATCTTGGTTGTGAATCGAACACGGGCCTCCTGATTGCCAGTAAGATGCTCTACTATTAGACTACCAGGCACAGTAACTTAAATCTACCCAAAACGTAACCCTATCGAACTCTATAGCTCTCCAAGCTGAGTAAGAACCTCCAAGGGATTTTTGTAACATATATTCTTACCCGCTCACAATTTAAAGGCTCACTATCCATATCACACAAAAAGAAAGAGCAAATACAAGTTTTGCTGGTGGTAGCCACCACCACAGAGCTTTCGTAATACTTAATTTCTGCCTTTCAAAAAACCTTTCTGTCTTCAAAAAGGTTTTTTGAAAGGCAGAAATTAAATATTGCACAGAGTGGAATTTGGAGTTTTAAAATGCTTCATGTTCTTATTCTTTCAAATTCTGCAATCATTTCAATTGAAAATGTTATGTTAATATAGTGAAGGAGATTTAGGGGTTGAAAAAATGGTAAAATGAGTGTTTTGCGACAGAGATACAGTGCCCGCGAAAAATATCTGATCACCCTTGAAATTTTTATTTTTAACATAAAAAACATGTTTAACATTGACTAACCATATATTAGTATTTTGTGATATTTCCTTTGGATTTGATTGCTTGTTGTAGACGCTTCGGCATTGATTTGATCAGGTTTTGACAAACTTCCACTGATATTTCGTTGCACCATACCTTCATGATGGCCTCTTTTATTTTTTGACGGAGCCAGTGTCTTGTCTTCAAACTTATGTTTTATTATTAGCCATAAATTTCTCGGTCTGCAAGATCGTTCTTTAGGTACTGGCGTAGATAGGCTAACATTGTTTTTAGCACGGGAAACCCATAAATTAACAGTACTTTGAGCTATGTTTAATTCATTAGCTATCTGTCTCTGAGATTTCCCACATATATAGGCTGCCCAGACGTCCAGCATTTTGCTGTTTTTAGATCATTTGTCCCGTGAAAATGACTACTCACTGCTGGACAATGTAAAGTCCAGCATTGGGAAATGCAGGTGGATATTCTGTCAAACAATCATAAGTAATTATAGACTTGAAAACATTTGGCAACGCCGCTTCGAATAGCAGACTGTCGTGACTCAATCCCGAGTTAATTTAAGCCATTGACTCGTTCGGAGAGTCATTCCTTATTATTTCTTTCATCGAAATTCATTTGTCACTCAGTCATCCCGGGATTTTTCAACTAGTGTGACGTATCATATCAATTACCCTTTTGTTTTTAAGATAGCTCCAAAAAGAAAGTGTTGCTTTAGTGAAGACTTAGTGAAAGAATATCCATTCATTAGAAGGACAAATACTGAGAGAGTGGTAAAATGTGACAAATGTATTTCTAGCTTCTCAATTGCAAGTGGAGGGAGACGTGATATTAAACGCCATTTGAACTCGGATAAGCATAGACGAGCTGATGTCTGCGTATCATCAAGCAGGTCGTTAGAATCATTTTTAATAGGTAAAACTTTTGATGAAGAGAAAAAAAGCACAGCAGTAGCAGAAGGAACTTGGGTTTACCATTCAATCAAACACAACCACTCATTTAGATCCACGGATTGCACTTCAAAACTAATGAGAAAATGCTTCGATAAAAAACTTGCTTGCGCTCAGACTAAAACGGCAGTCATTTTATCTAATGTCTTTCAGTCTGATATTCTGCAGTCATTTAAAGATGATCTCTCACTTGCCAACTACGTAACACTTTACAGTGATTGTTCCAACCATGGCAATATCAAAGTGTGTGTTTTATTGGTTAGGTATTTTTTGCCTACAAATGGAGTTAATGTAAAAATAATAGAAGTAGCACAATTAGTCGGTGAGACATCTGAAATATTATTCAATTTGATACAGAAAATTATAGATTCTCATAATTTGTCCAATAAAGTACAGGCACTATGTGCTGATAGTACAAATTTAAACTTTAGGGGGTCATCAAGAGGTGGAAAAAATAATGTCTTTTCTAGACTACAGCAAGGTTTAGGTAAAAAAATAATTGGTGTCAATTGTCCAGCCCATGTTTTAAATAACGCCTTGAAAAGTGTATGTGATTGTCTGCCTATTGATGTCGAAGTTGTAGTTGTAAAAATCTACTCATTCTTTTACATTTATACAGTCAGGGTAGAAGAACTAAAAGATATCTGTGATTCTGTTGACGTGGAGTTTCAACAGATTTTAGGATACAGGGAGACCAGGTGGCTGGCTTTGAAGCCAGCCATTGAAAGAGTTCTTCGACTATTCAAGCCTTTAAAAGTATATTTCTCGTCTCACAAACAATGTCCTACTATTCGAAGGCAGTTTTTTGAAAATCCGTGTGCCGAGCCTTTTTTGTATTTTGTACACAATCAGAGTGCAGTATTCCATGATTACATCCTAAAAGTGGAGTCTCAAAAGGCTTCTATGGCAGAGATTGCCTTTATTCTTAAAGACTTAAAGCTGAAATTGATTGAAAGAAAACGTGAGTCATTTTTGCCCTTAGCTGTGGATAAAATGTTGAAGGATTTAGAGAAAGAAGGAAATGATATAGAATGATTTAAAGAAACTACTTTGACATTCTATAATTCATGTATAGAATATTTGAACCAATCGACTGTGCATTTTGAAGAGATGGAAAATTTCAACTGGATTCTTCTTCGCAACTTAATCCTCTGGAGAGAAGTTAAAGAAACACTTGAATTTATTCTTGTCAAGAGGCCCAATTCCACAATAAATGATGATGGTTTTTTCGATGAAGTAACTTGTGTTAAGAATTTTGTCACATTAGAAAAAAATTAAAGAGTGGAATGATCGTGAAATTGAGGCTGACAGTAGATGGTTGGAAATATTTGCACATTTCAAAAGTCAGAATATTACATTTGAAAATATTTATCAGGTAGTAGAATTCTTTTTGAGTCTACCAGGATTAAATGCACCAAACAGAGGGTATTTTCAATGATGAAAAACTACTGGGCAGACGAAAAAAGCAGGTTAAATATAGATACTTAAAAAGCGTCACTATTAACTACATGCAATTATGAGATGAATTGTTTGCAATTTTCTGATTAGCTAAGCTCAAACATAAACCTCCTTGAAAAGATCCATTCAAATGCCAAGTACAATTCTAGACCAAATTAGGTAAGTGAATATTGACTTATTAATAATTAAAGTTCGTTTGCTACTAAAATTACTTAACTTTATATATATATATATATATATATATATATTTAAATATATATATGCAGATGGTTCCGTCCAGCATTGGGTTAAAAAAAATCTGGGCAGCCTACACATATATGAAGAGCAACAATAGCATCTCGACAATCACTCTCGAGTTGTTTCTCAGCACACATTAGAAGTAACTTTTATTTAGACCACTTTCTGTAAAAAAACACAAAATAATTACGAAATGGCAAAAAGCATGAAATTGGACAAATTTGACGCAAGCCCACACGCAACGAACGCTACCACAATACTAACTTAAAATTGCATTGGAAAGCTGTCATATCAGAGCGTTATATGTAAGCTAACAGATGTCGCTAGAACAAATAACTACCGAATTTGAAAGAATCGTTGAGAAGCATTGGATAATTCATACTGTAGATTATAATTTGTGACTGCAACAAAAAATATCAAACGTATAAAGAAGAAGAAGAAGATCCTTCAGCTTATATTTTTAACATTCGAGTACTAACCCAGTCATAGACCAGCAGAACTGGGTTTCAGTCAGATGTGACCTGTTTGGAATGTTTGTTTTTTTCGTAAGTGTATAATCCAAATTCCCTTAATTTTGCAGAGTCCTCTAAGACAACAAAGATGGGATTAAATCTGAGTGAGAGAATGTTACCAATGGGGTTCCTCAGGGGTCGACGTTGGGGCCGTTTGTTTTCTTGATTTATATTAATAATCTTGACTTGAGTATAAGTAGCGACTTGAGCAATGTTTGCCGATGATATTAAGTAAGGCAATATAATAAGGTCTGATAGATGCTAAAGTATTACAAGAGGAATTGACCATACTATTCCAATGGGCAGATACATGGCAAAAGAAATTTAACATAAGCAAGTGTAGTGTACTTACTATAGGTAGGTGTAATCCACTGAATAGTTATGAAATGAATGAGAGAGTTCTAGGAAGGTCAGAATGCAAAATAGACTTAGGTGTCCTTTTAAGTTCTGACCTCCGGCCTAGAAAGCAGTGCATAAGTGCTAGAAAAAAAAACTAATAGGCTATTGGGGTTAAGTGGGAAGAGTGTAAGTAATAGGAGTGTTGATGTCATTCTGAATCTGTACCTTGCATTAGTAATGCTTCATCTTGACTCTGCGGTTCAATTTTGGTCACCATGCTATAGGATGGACATTGCTTTGTTTGAATCTGTGCAAAAAAAAGATGACTAAGATGATTCATGGGTTGAAGAGCTAACCTTATAGTGAAAGGCTTAAGAGACCTAATCTTCATACATTGGAAAGGAAAAGAGTCCGAGGGGGACTTGATTAAAGTTTTTAAGTGGGTAAAAGGGTTATAATAGGGGAGACATAGGTAATGTTCTTATTTGTAGTGAACAAGATAGGACACGTAGCAATGGGTTTAAGCTGAACAAGTTTAGATTTAGGAAAGAGATTGGGAGAAATTGGTTTACAAATCGAGTGGTTAATGAATGGAATAAGTTCACTAGTCATGTGATAGAAGCGTCCTCCCTGCGGAGTTTTAACACTAGACTGGATAGATTTATGCAATAGGATGCTAGGTGGGACTGAAATAGGTGATGGCAAAATTGGGTCTTCAATCGCACACATAATTTCGCAAGTTTAGCCAAACGTTGATTGTACATCAGCGCCTGTACAATAATGAGAGGAAGGCGGGGGGGGGGGCAGTAGAGAAAAAGAGTAAATCTTACAATCTTACGTATGGGGAAGTTTTGTTGCATTCCTCCCCCTCCCTCACACCCATCATCCATTGTTCGATTCTCCTCCTTTTCCCTTTGACTTTTCTCTTCCAAGATGCTGAAAGCCTTTGCCCTCATCGGTGGGTAGATGGTTGTAGGGATTTCCGTAGTTTGCATTTTCTTTCTCTCTTTCTTCCCTCCCCCTCTCTAATACAGCGAGCTATCCATGTATAATACTCCATTTGTTTACAAACTTCCCTTGCATTTGCACTTTCACTCTTCACCACAGGTCTCATCGCATCCTTCGACCGAGTTTCTTCCTTCATTCCTTACCTTATTCAAACAACGCTGCTCTTTTATAAACAAATGTTGCTCTATCATTCTGTCTCCTCTCTCCCTCTCTCATCATTTACCTTACCCAATCCACTACACTTTACACCTTCTTTTATGGAATTTCTATGAAAGACATTTTTCTCTGAGCATACGATTGCACCTCACAAATGAATTGTCTGATCATTTGAACAATCAGACATATACTTTTATCTGCAAGTCAAAAGTGTTGATCTTGCTGTGTAAATAATTCTTATCCTATATTAGCTTTTTGGCTAAAAAAAAATTACGATTCTTAACTTTAAACAACGAGATATCCATGTATAATAGATCGATGTTTTTCTAGTAAAGTTTGAAACTAGAGATCATTCGAGTTTTATGAAAAGTGATCACTTGGCTGTAAAAAAACATAGTTTGCTCATAAAAAGTTAATCTTCTCCGTTTGAGGGTTTGGGTTAATCCACTCTTGTGTTTGGGAGATTTTTCCCAATCGATGATTATGGAGAAGGACATACATAAAACCATCCTCACTGATCTTTGCGACAATGGATCGATACACTTCATTGTAGGATATGTTTGTTTCATTTTATAATTTAAAATTATTGCTTTGGTAAATAATAATAATGTCTGAGGTTTAACCATTTGCCATTCCATGTTTTGAGACTTTCAATCCTCTATTAAGCATTTGTTTATATTTTACGTCTTCTAATGATTAAAGATTCTTACTTTTTGGGTGTGGAACCGTTTTAAAAGTTTCAAATAATTAGGACACCTTCAGCTGTATTATAATCCGAAAATACCGCATTTCGAGAAATTAATTTTACATATCACTACAGTTAAGCATATTTGCATTGGAATGAAATCCACCCATTGATGCAATTATAAGAAAGATATCAAGAAGTAATGAAAATTCGTCCTAAATGACACCTCAAGTTTTCTACAGACATCGCTAATTTATTAAAGTGAAATAAAATAGAGCTACACTGGAATTCAAAAAAACAATGCTTCTGCTGCAGAATGCCACTCGTTGACAGTAACATGTTGCACAAAACGAAAAATGTGCCAATATTTAATCGGGAAAATGGTGCATTTAAAGAAGATCCGATGTGATATTACGTCTTTAAGCCCATAACGGATTCACACTCAGTCGACGATAAAAACGGCAAAAAGATCAAGATTAAGCAAAAATTGGAGGCGAGTTCCTTTCCCCTTCAATTGGACCTTGAATGAATTACTTATAACTGGCCATTCCATTTCGAGCATAGGAAATGAAAGAAACTCAAAAATGTGTTATATCTCATAAGTTAACATACATAAAATATGTAGAGAGTTAGTATATACACATATAAGCAGACATCTCTAAAGTAAATAGACACAATCATTTTTAAAATATTTATATCCAGAAACAAAATAATGTCATTTGATGCATTTAAATATTTAATCTAGTATTTATTAAAAATGCCATGTACAGTTTTTAATGCATTAACCCTTTTACGCATCGTACTAACAAGATCAGAAATTGTCTCCTGTGGAATTTCTGCACTGGCTGCGCACAACATGTTGAACAAATCTTCATTTGATATTAGTTTTCGTGACCTATTTCGAACTACACTGTCCCACATGCAACAAAGATGTTCAATGGTGTTCATATCAAGAGATTGACTTAGGCAAGAATGTATTCTGACCTAGTTTTTGTAGTTGCCGTCCTTAGTATTTTTGGCTGCCTAGCATGGAGTACCATCTTCCATAAATAAAGCCTCACTTTGTACCATCTGATCCCTGGAGAAAACTTGAATTTCTACAGGACCAGCGCTCCAGATTGATCTCCACATCATCACTGAAAAGCAGTCTTTTTTCACAGTTGATTGCAGCCAATTTAAATAAAACTATTGCTGATACAATCTCCAGACCCACACGGGTCCATTGTCAGAAATTTTGCATCTTTATTCTTCCGAGAATATGACAGTCCCCTTTAATAATACTATGGGTCTCTCTACTATCTCATTTCCCCACTCCTTTCTTATTTGGATTTTGCTTGTAGAAGAAGAGGTTTCTTTCTTGCTGCTCTGCCATAATTACCAAGTTGATGGAGATACCTCACAGCAGTACTCCGACTCACTTAGAGTTGCTCTGCAACAGTAGCTGCCTTTTAAGGGTAGTTATTCTCAGTAATTGTTCTCTGATAGTCCGTCAGAGGTAAAACCCCCGCTACAACTGAAAGCTAGAGTAGCTCACCCTCCTGATCCTCGAGACACTGGTGGTCTCGCTAATTTCTTAACAAATCTTTTCTCATTTATCTTTTGGGTACCAGGTGTAGCATGGACAACCAGGCTGTAACTAACACCTAGAGAACTGTGTGCCCTCCAGGCTTCATAAACTTAAAAGCAGCCCTAGGCAATAGTGGTAACTATTACCGCTACAGCCACGGCCTAGAGATGCTGGTGCCGTCTCTCGAGCCCTCATTTGCACCTCTTTATCACAACCTACATTAATTCGACTTCTTATTCTATCTACTATTAAAAACATATCAGCTACTCCATGCCGTGGCAAAAAAAACAAAACAAAACTGTAGAACCTCTATAAAATTGAGTTTTAAGGCCTACAAGTTGCAGGAGACGAGGCTTGAGATGTTCTAAGCGTTTGGGCGCGATTAATGGGACGAGAAGTTTGCCCACCAGTAATCTAATCCAATATGTGTAATTTAGTAACCACCTTTCCATGACTATTCTTGTGTGTCTAACCTGTAATGATTAAGGATGATGGGCTTTACTCCCTTTAAGGCTGAAAGAACCACTGGAAGTCTTGGATTTTGCTTCTTGGTCTGTCAGTTGCTCTCCAAATGACACATCTTCGGATCCTGGCCCTCGTGTAGAACACTATTAAGATGAGGCCCATCTCTCTGGTTGCTCAGTTGGGAGGTTCGAAATTTATAGTTTGACCGACCTATGGGAAACTTGTGGTCGGTGCGGCTGTTCGTCAGGCGAAACTATTATCTCTTGAGCACCTAGGAGGTGACCACCTGGAAGTTTCCAAGATCTAAGAAATTATATGCGAGATTGGCTACAATACTGTATATATTTTACGACATTTTGCATACTTTTATTGGGCGAGAGGTATCGTGCATAACCTAATTTTACCTTGGTGTCCGCGGTAGGTAAAGATGACCATAGCCCGCCTATTTCTTCTGCAAGAGCTTTCATTCCATCAGCCTTCTGCAAGGGTAGGGATTTCTCAATGTCCACTCATTCTCTAATGACACCATCCCTCGCCTCGGTGTTTCCTCTCTATTATTTAGGTAGGTCAACTCTTCTCTATCTCAAGGGATAGTTCATTTTTAACCATTCAGTCGTACACTTGTCTACACACAGTTGGAGCAACCGGTTTGGCATAATATTAAGACACCCTTCGGGTCTCCTCAATGTGGAATTCTTCATAGATTTTTGGTCTTGCTAGGAGCCTGCTTCGGCCGTCTCCAGGTAATGTCGTCGTGTCCTGCAGTGAGAGCTTTCATTAATTTCTGTCTACCATCTCTGGGTGGTGCAAAGGTTTCGCCATCTCCCACTACGAGACATGAGGCATTGATGGAGGTGTCCAAATTGTACCCGAAGAGTATCATTCACTCTCAGCTGGTTTCGTTGAGGCGGAGTTCTGCTGTGTCGTAGGTCAGTTAAAGAGTACCTTTATTATTCTCGGTAACCTGAGTGGTATAGACATTTTCTAGGGGAACTAAAGAGTTAGTTTTGGCGCCCGATCTTTTCGTACCTGGTCTAAGAAGCGGAGATGGATGTCCTTAGAGTGGACTCATTCACGCACCTCAGTATTCGAAATATATCTCTGTTGATTTGTTTACGTCGGTTGATGAGGCCATTGATTTCTTCTCCCGTGCCCTCATTGCTGCGGACTTGGCTTTTACTTCAGAGAAGAGCGAAACTCTTTGAAGCGCTACGGGCGCCTTTAATAGGATTTTACGCTGAATGAATTTTGTCAGGCGAGGACCAGATTTATTTGTTTCAAAAAATGCAAGGCTTTTTTTGTTTTCTTGGCGCTCAACGTGTCTCCACTCAATGACAGATCCTCTCTTGCAGAGGTGTGGAAGCGCGTCAAAACGATTCAGTTTAAGATACTTTCGCCCATGTCACCACCCCTTTCTCCAGGAAAACGGTACCGTTATCTAAGACCATTTATTTGTAGTGGAGTCCTTCGGGACCTCTTTCTTCCCATTCTCCGCTAAAGGCCGCTGACTGCACCTCACCTTGAGAGGCAGACAACACTTGTTTTTGCTAGGCGAGTTTGCTTCACTTTTTTTCTTGAGCAGATACCGCCCGTTATTTGGACAATATCAGCGACAAACTTGGGTTAATAATGAAAGCGCGCGGTATAAAGAGGATTTACTGGTTAGCTGAACGCACGTAGGGATTCGTGGTAGATGGGATTAACTCAAAGTAGGCAACAGTCACTAAACGTTGTCCCTCAATGGTCAGTTCTTGGTCCATTGTTGTTCATACTTGTAATCTATATTATCGATCTTAACAGTACTTTATTATGAAAAATTTCAAGATTTGCGGATGATACAAAATTAGGAAATGTAGGAAAATATCACAGTGATATAATAAATTTTAAAAACAACTTAAAGTAGTGGAATGACCTAAAAATGGCAGATCAAGTTCGATTTGCATATAATAGATTAGTGATAGATAAATGGGGTGTCATAATTTAAAAATTAATTTTGAAAAAATATTTGCGTGAATTAATTTCGAGGCACCTAAAAATTTGAAAAAAAGGGTTGTAGCAGATCAAAAGGCAAACATACTTCTAAGTTACATGGCCGGGAGTTTTTCAATCAAATCGAAAGATATCATTCTTCCATCACATAGAGTGTTTGTTAGACCTCATTTGGAATATGCGTCTCAATTTAAGTCTCCTCATCTTCGAAAATACACATTAACGTTAGAGATAGATCAATGCAGGGACGACGAAATTAACCCTTGAACTTATAAATAAATAATTGACGTCTTTAAACTACGAAAACGGTTTCACTAATATAAAGTATGATGAGTTGTTATTTGAGTTTGATAACCGAGCGGTCGATAGGGAATAACGGACTCAAGCTTATTAACAGAAGATTAAATTAAGACTGAGAGGGCACAGAACTTTATCTCGGATAATATTACTCGGAGATCGGAAGTCGTTACAAGTCCTCGGTCGATATGTTTAAGAATAAAATAATAAATATTACTTAAAAAATATAATTATTATAAAGAATAATATCACTCATAAATGATGTATATAATTTGTATTTGCTTTTCCGTCCACTCCCAGCTTCTCTCCATTGTTTTCCTTTCTTGGGCACACCTCAAGTGGAACTGAGGCTCTATGCCCATCTGTAATGCTCCAATCTAAAATATAACAAAAATTAGAACAACAACACACACAAGGGCAGGGGTATGGGGTCATAGCCATCTAATGATACTTTTACAATTAGGGTGATCAAAATTATCCCTGTATTCCTGTAGTTTTTCCTCTTAAGTTGGGTTTAAGTTCGTACTTTTGAGGCTATTCTTTTACAAACTTGTTCATAGAGGTACGAGAGGCGGTCAATAAGTTTTGCAATTCGGATATAAGGAAACGAGATATGAGGAAAAGTGTTTTATTATTTTTCAATATAACTACCCTCGACTTCAATGCACTTGCGCCACTTGTCCCTGAGGCTTCGAATTCCCGACAACCAGAAATCTCCCGACTGCTGTTCAATCCACCCCTGGACGGTGAGCTGGACATCTTCATCGTCCCCAAACCGGCGTCGACGCAGTGCAGCCTTGAGCTGGCGGAATAAAAAGTAGTCGCTAGGGGCCAGCTCTGGACTGTAGGGGGGTATGGTTGAGCTCCTCGAATCCGCACTCGCGCAGGGCAGCTTGTGCAACTCTGGCCTTGTGGACAGGGGCATTGCCGTGGAAGAGCAGGACACCGTGTGTCAACTTGCCGCGCCGCTTCTGACGGATGCACTTCTTCAACCCAGCCAGTTCCTCGGCGTAGTATTAGCCTGTGATGGTCCTTCTACGAGGCGCATAGTCCACCATCAACACTCCCTCAGAATACCAGAAGATGGTGGCCATGATCTTCCCGGCTGAGGGTTGGGTCCGGAACTTGATGGGAGTCGGAGAGCCCCTGTGCTTCCAGGCCATGCTTTCGAGCTTGGTCTCGAGATCCCAGTGATGGACAAACGTTTCATCACCTCTCACTATGCGTGACCCGAATCCCGCCGGGTCTTGGTTTTTAAGGAGCAGCACCTCCTCCGAACTTTGACGACGTTGAAGTCGATCATGGGGCGTCAGGTTTCTAGGGACCCAGCGGGTCATGGCCAAATTGTCGTGGATGATGTTCATAACACTTTCATGTGATATTCCAAGTTCTCGCTCGATTTCTTCGACCTTCCCTCGTCGATTTTCGAGGATGATCTTCTCCACACGGGCCACATTGTCTTCGTTGGTCATGTCTGACGGGCGTCCTGGACGAGGGTCATCTTCAAGAGACTCACGACCATGGCGGAACTCCCTATTACAGCAAGCAATGGTTGCATAGGGAGGGGTGGTGTCGGTGTACACTGCAATCATGCGTTCATGGATCTCTTTTGAATTCTTGCCTTCATTGGTCAAAAATTTGATCACTGCGCGGTGCTCAACCTTCTCCATTGTTGAAAAATTTGTGACTGACGATTTGTGATCAGCTACTGCTTATTAAATAGACGAGTCATGAGCGTACGGTTGCAGGTCCTGACTTGTCATAACTTGTCCTAACACCCCCACAAACAGCCATCCCCCTTCCTCTGTTTTGCGCTACCGATTCGCAAAACCTTTTGACCGCCCCTCGTACTACAACCTCCTACTCTCGCAATTTAGCGTTAGGATAATCTAGGGTGGTAATCTAAAATAGTAATTGTCTCTATATGGTTGTTCTTCATCATATTTTACAAAGTGTCTGCGTTGGATTTTACCCCTCTTTTTGTACATAAACCACCTCACAGTGGTTGCATATGTATGGTTCTCTTGTAAGTTATGTGCTCATTTTTTTTCATCCACGACCTCATTAGCCTCTTATACCCTGTCCTGTTCTGACCTACTCCCATAGATAGATGGTCAGAGGGTGCAATAATACTCGCAGAGTCCTGAAAAGGCGAGTTGTGTATGTGTGTGTAATTGAAGGGGGGAGAAAATATTTGCTTCACGTCTATCGCAACCATCCGTGACCTTTCAGAGTGGCGCATTTCCATTCGGCAGCTCAAAGTTGCCCCAATCACTAATTTTTGCGCAAGTGCGTCGAAGGTGAAATTAAAATAGCATAACAAGAGACAAGCGACGTCTCGAGTCCGGTGCCAAATTAGCAAACTACTAGGCACTCCGAGGCATCACATCATAGTGCCTCGAGAGCTGCCAAGGATTTGATCGAAATACTTGACTTTGAGACAATTTGGAGTTAATTATTAAGCTAATCTACGCTCACATTTTTTGGCATATATACGAGTATATATATATATATATATATATATATATATATATATATATATATATATATATATATATATATTTATATATATATATATATATATATATATATATATATATAAATATATATATATATATATATATATATATATATATATATATATATATATATATATATATATATATATATATATATATATATATATATATATATATATATATATATATATATATATGATGAAAGACTCACAAAGTGGCACGTAAGGAAAGCAATAATATGAACATTCACCCAAAGGAAAATGAAAAGATGAATCCAAGCACTTTCGAACGATATTTGCATGTTCATTTTCAAGGAATAGCATGAAAATGGAGAAGACAACCTTATATAGGGTACACAGATACGAAGGGAACGCCCATCACATAGTAATTGTCTCTATATGGTTGTTCTTCGATGGAAAAAACACAAAAACAAGACAGAAAAAAGACCAAGTAAAAGAACAATAGGCAACTAATAACAGACATATGCATCCCTAAAACAAAATACACACAACAACGCCATGTATATGAATGGAATATGGTAGGTGAAAAAAAAACAACAGACCATTTTAAATGATTATCATTAGAGAGAAAACATTTAGGGCTAAGAGTTAATCCACAGTCACAACAGAGACACGTGGTGGGGAAGGCAATGCGAATGATATTCCATTAATAAACAGTGACAATAGGCTTCATTATGAAGTTATTTCATTTAGTACAAGTTTTTTAAAAACAGGGTCGAGTTTAAATAAGGCAGGAGAAATGTTTATATTGGGTAAGATGGCAATTAAGGAACACTCGACATACCTATATCATACAAAATTATGATGGGGAATCACAGGAGGGAGTCATGATACTACGAAATGTTTCATTAAAATGTTACATAATATGGGCGATACAAGATTACTCATGCTAGGAGTGGCGTTCCTCTTTTGTGTTTTTTTTTGGCAGACCATACATACGGGGAAGTGATGGGTTGGTAGGTTTAAAACGATGAATATGGTCTGAGTTGGATAGTTCGAGCAATCTTGTGAGAGTTTTGTTGCAGCTTCCATTCCTGTAACTTCATCGTAAACAGCTTAGTCAAAGAACTTACAGAACAGGAATGGATCTCTCCGTAAAAGAAAACTCTGTTGTCTGATCTCATTCCTATTCATGTAAAATACCTATAGATTACAATCAATTTAAAATATTATCCGCATCAAAATCTAAATCTGACTTTCTCATAATTGAGTCCCTTTTAATTAAATACAATCAGACTTAGTTAAATAAAGACTTCTTCCACACAATTATATATTGCCTGATTAATTTCGTTTGAATTTTTTTTAACTGGTTACCATTAATTAATTACCACTTAAACAACCAACTAGCTAACATTTGTTGTTTTATTCGACCAATCAACTACATATATCAGATAACCAACGAATACTAAATCACATCTTTCGCGGTAGCATAATTTTTAAATTTCATTCATTCAGCTCACAGCTTCCTCCGAATCAGGTAACAAATTTTAGTGAATTTATTGAGGTTTTCCATTTCTTCCAATTGTAGCCTTATTAATTTCATTTGAACTTATTTTCTAACTTAATATACAGAATTTTTTTGGTTTTACATCCTAGTACATTTTTAGCCTAAAGCCATTAATTATCATTGTTATCATAATTGTTAAATAATTGTTCTTTAATATTCTAGCCTAGAAGATAGGTCCAGAGCCCGAAACGTTGGCAATATATGTTATATTCAGTACTTGCTCTCCTTTTCCTGATGATATATATATATATATATATATATATATATATATATATATATATATATATATATATATATATATATAATATATGAAATGAATAACTGACAAAGTAGCACGTGAGGTGGTTTGCAATGAATGGAATGTCTCGCAAGAAAAATGAAAAATGGTGCTTCCAAGTACTTTCAAACTTTATTCAGTTCATTCTCGAGGATAACTACAAGAGAAAATATTATAATATGGGTATATATGAGCTAGTAAAAGATAAAGGACCGCCTCTAAGACAAGAAATCACCAATGAGGAAGTAGGAGAGGGATGGATAAATTCACATTAAGATTTAGCTATAAGAGGTAGCAAGGTCAAACCGAGAGTCAAGAAAGAGTCAAGAACAGAGCCAAAAGGGTTAAAACGATTAAAGGATAAAGCGATAGTCTAAAGAGGGAGATTAGGAGAGACAAGAGAAGTAAGCAGATACGTAGGGAAGAGGAGCAAAGAGAGAGAAAGAGAAATAAAATAATGTTAATACAGAATCGATGCAATAATTAAATTGAAAAATCGGGTGCCAATAAAAATGAAAATTGCAAAAAAAAAATAAATAGGAACGTGAGTCAAAACTAATTTCTTTAAGAATGAGTTTTTTCATAACACGATGTATTGGGTATAAAATTAGTGTGTGCAGTATGCACGTAACCATCATATGCATTTATGTGAGAGAAAAAAACCCTGCTCTAATGTTTTTATTTAAGTAATAATATTATTTTCATAAATCGTGATTCAACCCACACATGATACCAAGGTCGCGCGGGGAAGAGGGTATGTGGTGAGGCAACTTCAAAAGAGGTTAGATGGTATTGCTCTCTCTGAAAATTAATAGTACGAAATGAAAATAGTTTCTGCTATTAGTTAACCGCTTTACCACAAAATGGGGCTCGGCGTGAATCAAGGCCAATGAAAATTACACACCCATGTATAATAATATTAATAATATTTAATTGAGTTATTTGGAGGTTAGAAAGATCGTCGGAGCCCCTGGTACGGATAAGCTCCCCAGAGAGATATCTATATGTAGGCAATACAGGAAATTGAAAGTCATGTAGTTAAACGTACAACAAAAAAACACGACAAAGAGGTGAGTGCTATTAAAAAACTAAAACGAGTACAAATTTAGTTAAATTTATGTTAAGCAACAAATGTCCTACAGGAGGCATAAAAAGTATCTTGATTATTACTTTTTCCCCTAGCCAAACTTGGCTCTGTGTAAAGATAAGCTGGCGTCAGGTATCATGAAGCTGCTGATCTTTACAACGTGCGCTTATGTTGTTCGACCACCCTTGATTCCAAGCACTTCGAATAGTTTATAACTCTAGCTCCCCGAGAAAGGAATTAAGAAAGAAGGAAAATAAGGATGAAAAAAGAAACCCGAAATTGCTGATGACCTCAATATTGCCCCCCCCCCCCCCGCCTCCTGCAAGCAAAAGGGCTTTCCTTTTCTGGGGAATGGACAAATTGAGGAGAATTGACGCTCGCTACCCAGGATTTTGGCGATCTAAGTTGACTCTTGTTTTGGCCACTCAGGATAATGCCAGCTGCACATTTTCAGTTACCCTAACTGAACCGATTTTTACAATGGAAATATCCTCGTTGATTTCTGGCTTTTCTCTAATTAATAATAAAATAGAACGCAGGGAATAATAATAAACGGTTTAGAAATATAGAAGATTCTTTGATAAGAGAGTAGTAATTTCAAATCATGACCTAACACTTTGCATATATATATATATATATATATATATATATATATATATATATATATATATATATATATATATATATATATATATATATATATATATATATACTATTGAAGTCCACAGCTGTGGCTGAGACTCCAAAACCGCAGAAAATTGCGGATGGCCGAAGCTGTCATTATTCAAATGGAGAAACCGGCAATTAACGTGCAACTTCAGCCGGAAACCATACTCCCGACATCTCGGCGTCTCCGAGTTGACCGCCGTTCAAAGAAACACGTTTTTAAACTTCAATTTTCTTTGCCTCCTTTGCCAGAGAACTAGATCGGAGCGACAAATAGTCAGACTGAATCTGAGTCAGAATGATGTAAGTGGGTAGGTGTGGGTAGGGGAGAAAGAAAGGGTGTGGAGACAGCTGAAAATAGACAAGTGGTAAAAAGGGAAAGAAGTGTGGTAGGGTGCAAAGAGCTGTTGAGTGCTTGGTGATCAGGTCTATCGCTTTCAAATATTTTCTTATTATGTCGTTCCTTTGTTTTCTTTGGGATAGTTTATAATAAATGTTCTTGGATATGTTATGCACATTTACTGTTGTAGTAATAAATTACTTTAGTATTATGTTTAGTGTCTTTGTGTTTTGGTATATCTTGCAGTGAGTGTAAATCGTGTCTTTTGTTTTTCTTTGATGTCGTCTTAGTTATAATTGGGTCTTCATCCGTGAATTTGCTATCGATATTCGGTGAGTTTTTTAGAAATTGGTCAGTTTCGTAATTAGGTTTTCTTTTTTTGATCGGTTTTATTTGTCAATGGTTTGGGTAAAAAACATTCTTATTCTCATGCGTAGAACGGCACTTCTGCTTCACCAGCTAAAAGCCCAGCAGCTCGGAAATCTGGCGCGACTTATACCTCTTCTGTTCTGGTTAATCAATTGAACGATATCATCGCGTTCAATTCTCGATTGACCAGTTCCTGCATATTCCTTATCCGTTCTTCTATGACAACTTTGATGGGACTTAACCCCGCCTCCCGGTGCAGTACTTCCTGGCGTCTTCTTTTTCGCCTGCGTGTACTTGTAATTAGGTACACATATTTGTTCTGCACCACTTTTAGTTTCCTCTTTTGTGTCCCCGAGAAACACGAGAGGGCGGAAGCGGGGTATAGCAGCATCGATCTTACAAATGCATCGTAGATCTTTTTCTTATTGTTTTCACGGAGATGTCTAAACATGTATAGAGTTCTGACTGCAGCTGTGGCCTTGGTGATTCTATCTGCGACGTGATTCGTGTACTCGGTTGAAGTAATCTTCATTCCGAGTACATTGCACTCCGTGGTGTAGGGATAGGGTCTATCCCCCACCTTGACATCGTATAGTAGTCTGCTGCCTATGAGGACTACTTTAACCTTTTCTTGATTTGTGCAGATTTTCCACCAGGCCACGTAGGTGTTGAGGTTCTCAATTTCTGCTGCTGTCTTACGAGTTTCCCACGGTGCATTTCTCCATGGACAAGTGATTATCTGGGTGATTTTATCGGCGAATTGAAAGTTGAGGCCCTTGAGGCTCACAGCGGCTGGGACATCAGCGGTGTAAATAAACACAGAGTGGGGGACAGACCCCCCCCTCCCTGTGGAAGGCCCGCAGTGAGCGGAAACTTTGGTCCGTCCGTGCACCCTAAACTGGTATACGCCGCTTTCTCCATGACATAGTCACAGAGAGTTCTTTCTAAGTTTTCACCTAGGCCCAGTCTTAAGATCTTTCCCGTTGCCACACCTTATCAAACGCCTTTGATACATACCGACAAACAATGTCCACGTAACTTCTTTCCCTTTTAGTCATAATTTGAATTTCACGTAATAAGAAAGAAAATGTGTGGTAGGTATATAAAGATAAAAACAAGTTGAGTTTTGCCCTGGTGTAGAGGGCATCTCTCAGTTTTTTCTTGTATTTTATCTTCTCCTTCTCCCATATATATATATATATATATATATATATATATATATATATATAGATAGATATATATATATATAGATAAATATATATAGATAGATAGATATATATATATAGATATATATATATATATATATATATATATATATATATATATATATATATATATATATATATATATATATATATATATATATATGTACACTTTTTTAATTAAATAAATAAATTTTTATCTTTCTTCCGTCGTGGCATTAAAGCCTTTGAAGTTTTTGGTTTGCTATATATATATAATTTGCTGGTGTTTAGGATATCATTTCTTTTTTGTTCATTTTGTTTTAGTTGTGGGCACTTCGCCTCTTTTTCTTCAATTTCTTATTACAATTAGCTGGTTGTGTTAGTCTTGTTTAAGTAAAGATTCCAATTGGGTTTTCTCGGGAGCAGTTTCTTCCAGTCGGGAATAGGGCTTGCCTGGTGGCGCGTCCCCTAACTGCTCTCGGAATGTCTAAGTCGAGGTTCATGTTCGGGAGTATCTCTTCTTTGATCTTGTCCCAGGTCTTACTCCCTAGCCCTTGGAGTTCCATATTCAGTGGATTCAGACCTGCTCTTGCGTGCAGATCTGTTTGTTGAATATGCTCCATCCTTTGTTCTCCAGCTATATGCCGGGCTACTTTGTTCTGCACTCTCTGCATTTGTCTTAGAGAGGTGGAATTCGCAGTCTGCATGACCACTGCTGCCTACACTAAGGTCGAGGGCACCAAAGCAGTGTATAGCTTCTTAAGGTTTTTGGAACTGATGCTTTTGAATTTATATAGTTTTTCGAGCTGTATTTTGGCTAGGGAGATTCTGCTGTTTATGTGCGCTTTGTATCCTTTTAAGGTTTAACGCAGACCTAGGACTTTGCCTTCATTTCCGTACGGGTACACTTCGCCGTTTACTAAGACATCAACACGTTTTTGGCGGTTTATTAGAAGGATCTGGAACTTTCGACAGTTGGTCTTGATTTTCCACTTCTTTTCTTATCGAATGATGTCGATTTCGATGGCTGTCTGCCTTGCTTGAAATCCAGCATGTTTTTAGTAACTGGGAATGATCTGTGTGATATCATCTGCAAACTGCAGGTACATCACATCCTCCCTTATTGGATCAGGTAAGTCCAGTGTGTACACAAGGTACAACAACGGACTCAGACAGCCACCTTGTGGAACACCAGCCCCAAGTTCGAACTCGGGTCCTCTGTAGCCCTCGATCGAAATTTGGGCTTTTCTGTGCATGATGTAGTCACAGAGGACCCTTTCCAGGATTGGATTCAACTGGAGGCCTAAGATCTTGTATTTTAGACTTCTTACCCAAACCTTATCAAAGGCTTTTTGTACATCTCGCATCACCACGTCTACGTATTTCCTCTCAGCTTTACAGCGGGCGAGCTTTTCGGTGAGAAGGGCAAGTGTTGTGTTACTCCCCCTTTTCTTGCGGAAACCGTGTTGCTGAGGGCTGTGAGCTTCCAACTCAGTCAGCTGCTCTTGCAACCTGTTGGCTAGAAGCTTTTCGTAGATTTGCCTATAATCTCCAGGAGGCATATTGGCTTGTAGTCTACCAGTTGATCGGGCTTCCTCCCTTTAAGTATAAAGATGATTTTTGCCATCTTGAAACCGTCGGGGAAGTATTCAGGGAAGCATTGCAGATGTTCGTGATTCCCTGAATGATCTGCCGGGGGGCATGCACCAAGTTGTTTTTAGTGATACCCGTCCAGCCTGGTGCCTTTTGTTTAAAGGTTTTTATGACTGCCATGACCTTCAAGTGTAGTTGGTCGAACATGGTCTGCCAAAACCCTCCCTTCATCGACATAGGCATGCGGTTGCGTGAGATGCACAATCTGATTAGGATTTTCAATCAGTTGGCCTTCGAATTCCTGGTCGAATTCCGCATTGTCTTCTACTGTAATCGTCAACACATCTTTCCAGAATGTGTGGAATCTCTCTTTTAAAACCGTCGGGTCTTCCAAATGGTCATCGCCCTCCTTAATTCAGGTCTTTTCTCTACTTGGAAGACCTTTTAACTTGTCCACAAGTCGCCAGAACACATCGGGCCTCACCTCGCTGTCTATTTGTTCAATCAGGCTGTCCCAGATCTCAGCCTGTTGCTGGTTAATAGACTGATTTCTCCATACGCCTCCCTGTGCACTCTAACAATCTCTCTCATTTCCTTGGTCCATCTTGGTTCTGGGAGAGTTTTGTACCTCTTCATCGGTGTACTCTTGCGATCCGCCTCGATGATGTGGGCAGCTATCCTTCCAGCTCCTCATCGATCCTCTTTAGCCTTGCTCCGTTTAGGTCCGCTGGTTCATATCTAGCAAGGATTTCCTTGTAGCGTACCCAGTTGGCCGAAGCGTAGCTTTTGCGAAGAGGGATTGGAATCTGGATTGGCGCGAGTGAAATGGTCGTCAGGATTGCTATGTGGTCACTGGGGACTGTTGGGCCTGGCTCACTACGGTAATTGGAGGGAAAGCCATCGCTTGTCATGATTATGTCTGGCTTTGTTGATGCCAGAGCGGTGATATAGGTCGGAAAATCCAGACCTATCCGCTGGATGTTTTTCCTTCACACAATCATTTCCAATTTATGGCCTCTTTAATTCGTGTTACCATAGCCAGTTGTTCGGCATCTGGCATTAAGGTCACCCCAAAGGAACACCATTCTGCCGTGGCAAACAGGGTGTAGAAGCTTTGAGAGGAAGGTACCTTCGTCGAGGTGGTTGATATGCCGCCGCGATTATGAGCTTGCCTACTAGAGTGTGCCGATTTTCCTCCACGAAGGACTCGTCCAGTCCCAGAAGGTGTCTAAACGAGAGATTTCTTCTGACGGCAACGGCAGCACCGTCGTGCTTTCCCTGAAAATGATTTTTCGAGACCACTCTGTAGCCTGGTGTCGTTTAGTCAGACAATCTGAGCCTTTCAATTTTATATGTTTCTTGAAGTGCTTAGTTTGCCCTTAAAAATTACCCGCGCCATGATTGGCCAATTTTTGTAATACTTATGTTCACGTAGAAAGACTATATATAGTGTAGCAATTTGTGAATTCAGAAGTCACATATCCACAAATACGCCACATAAACTCGACTTGGAGGACACTAATCCAGGACTAATAGACCACCACTGGTGCTCACTTCTAGACACCCTCACCACCGCACGAAACCTACACTTACCACAAAAAACTACACCTGCATAAAACACTTTACATTCTTAATACACACTCAGAGACTCATCACACAGTACAATAACCACTACACCAGAGGCCCATGACAACACAACATAAATCACCTACATGCCTGCATCCTACAGTGCGTGCAGCTAGACAGGAACGGGCAGTGGTGAGAGGTCGTCCGCATCGCGGACGACACCCGTTGCACGGACCCTTCCTTCTTCTGGCGGCACGTAAAAAGGATGCTGGGCAATGAACCATGCAAACCGATCACTCTCCAAATAAACAACCACACACTCACAGACACTAATTACATCCTCGACGCATTTAGGTCCCACTGAGACACAGTACACACACACAACCCACCAAAACCACAAGCGCAGGAGCACTTCCAGAAAGTCCAGGAGTGGTGTCGGGATCACGCTCACGAGCTAAGGCCTGCCCCCCTGATACGAATGGAGCTGCTCGACTACACGTCCACACTAACTACTACAATCACCGTCGAGGAAACAAAACACTACATTAAAACGACACCAAAACGTGCCCCCGGCCCCTCCGGCCTACCAGCCACACTCATTCACAACCTCCCCGCAGACATATACCCCACACTCACATACCTATTCAAAGCCTCACTAGCCTCAGGCCACTTCCTCAAAATATCCAAAGTCTCTCACAACATACTCCTACATAAACACCACAAAGACCCGAAACACCCAAACAACTACAGGCCTATTGCTCTATTAGAGCACCTAGGCAAAATACTCGAACGTATGGTCAACTGCCGCCTATGGGAGTTCCTGGAAGAGACGGACTGGTTATCCCCCCATCAATACGGGTTCAGGAGAGGCCGGTCCACTCAGGCAGTCATGACTATCGCTCAAGACAGAATACAAAAGAAACGACAGATACACCAAAAGACTCTCTCCATCAGTAAAGACGTGGAGAAGGCCTTCGACAAGGTGTGGCACGAGGGACTCCGTTGGAAACTCACCAGCAACAGGGATTCACTTCTCTGCACCAGAAGGCTCCTCTCGCACTACCTCACTGAACGGAGCTGCCACATTAGATATAACAACACCTTATCACGCCCCTTCACACCACGCTCAGGCGTTCCTCAAGGAAGCGTACTGGCACACACACTCTACATCATGTTCAAAAATGACAACCCACGCCCACCAGAAAACTGCGTTTACGCTTAAATAGTGGCCTACGCCGATGACGAGACCATTCTCGTCAGCGGCCGGGCCCCCGAAGAAATCACGCTCCACGCACAAAGAATACTAGACGTGAAGACAGATTACGATGATAAATGGCTGATTGCCACGAATCCTCAGAAGACACAGATGACACTCTACGGCGCCTAGAACCCACTTCATGCACAACCTACAAATCTACTCACACACACCAGACATGAACCACCAAAACCCAACAAGGCTCGAATACACTCAATGCACCAAAATCCTTGGGGTAACTTTTGACAAGACCCTCAGGTTCAATTTACACCAAAACATAATACAAGCAAGAGCCTCACGTACAAACACATCGCTGGGTAGGTTCTACTCTGCGAGCAAAAGACTAAAACTACACCTATACAAAGCACTCATGCGACCTAATCTCACGTACGCCCCACTGTCGCTCGTAGCTGTGAGCGACACGTGGAAGCGAAAGGCCCTGCGAATTCCGAACTCTGCTCTGAAGCACGCTTGCCGTTCGCAGTGGGATTCGTGAATGAACGCACTACATAACAACAATAAACTAGCTCCTCTCAACACTTACGCTCACATTAGACTCACAAAACAACTCGTTAAACTCACCACAGACCCACTATACACCTCGCTACACGTAAGAAGGTACGCGATGGCACCGCGATATCCCGCCGCCCAAGAACCCCCGCCTCCGTACCGTTCTTCGCATAAACCAATACTCATCATGAATTTCGCGTTTTCAACTGAGCAGTCAGCCTCGCCCTCCTGACCTGCCTCCAACCCTCGTCCAGTCCAAAACCGCATAGCCAACGCTCCCACAACAACACAACGCATCGGTGTATAGCCACCAACCTATCAACTCTCACTGTCTTTTCTTAAATGTTTTCCGCATTCTCCTCTCTGACTACCTGACCGCCTGCATCACATACAGCGGTCCCTTTCTGTTCTTTCTGTATAGACAACTAACTAATTGAATAATTTTCTTTCTCTTCATTCCCTGAAGATGACCTAACACGGTCTAGGAATAAAGAATGTCATTCGCGGATGTTTTTTTCTCGGCTTGAAGACCCCGTTAAAAAACTTGTAAGAAATATTAAGAAAATACAAGTTAAAATTAATAACGCTGCCACAGCTGTGGACTTCAATAGTACATGCATATAACATGGTCGTTTACTAATTATATATATATATATATATATATATATATATATATATATATATATATATATATTTATTTATATGGAAGGAGCAAATGCAAGTTCTGCGGGTGATAAACACCACCACAGGGCTTTCGTCATATTTATTTTCTTCCTTTCAAAGCAATTTTGAAGACAGAAAGAAAGGTGCAGAACCTTGCATTGCAGACTATATAAAAATACAGTAAAAGAAGAGAAATTGGACGCGAATGAGCAATGAGACAAGAAACAGGAGTTTTTTTAGAGGCAAGAGAAAGGGACATTAGAATAAGACTAGAATCAAAGAGAGCAGAGGGCGGCACAATGAAGGCAATCTTTCTTCTCGGTAAAGGATCTCATTGCTCATTCGCGTCCAATTTCTCTTTTTTGTACTATATATATATATATATATATATATATATATATATATATATATGCAAATTTTGTTGAAGACCATTGTGTATTTCGCCTTAATTAATTTCCTTTGGCAACTTTCTCTTCTTCTAACTTTTTTTTATTCCACTTGTAGATGGTGGATTACTTGTCCTGTATTCATCTTTTAAATGAATGTGTGTGTCGGTACGTGTAATAAACCAACTTAAAATATAGAACATAGAGAGATATCTTTGAACCAAGTCGTGACTGCCACCCCGCTCTTTCATGTTCCGTTATTGGGTGAGTTTAAAAGTGTGGATGTGAGGCTGGCCATAAAACCATCACAGTTACACGTCTTGATAAAAGGGCGAGGCGGTGTTTTTGAGCAGAGAGTAAATATCTGTATATTTATCTTTATAATTCAGCCGAAAGAAGGAATTTGAATGGAGGCATCTGACAACTATGCAAAGAGGTTGGTTAGAAAACGAGAAAAAGGAAAATATATTTAAGGGGAAACTAATCTATTTGTATAAAATACGGGAAAGACCTATCGCTAGTATGACTTCTTATGCATAACACCCTTTAACGAAGTCAGGTAAATACTACATACATTATTCATAAAAATATAGGTCGACACTTTTCACTCTTTCTCTCTCATCCTTTTCTTCTTTCTGACTGCATTCCTTTGCCATTTTCCACGTGAGAAACATTGTACCCTTGGAGTATAAATTCCACCTACCAAAGAATTAAAAAATATTTGTGATTAGATTTCTCACGGTGTAATCCAACTGCATATCCTTCTTGGAAGAGATCGAGTCCTTCTGGGTAATGCTTTCCTCATCGGAGATTTGAGATCAACATAGAATGAGTTGCAAGGCAAATTTTTACTTCCCGAATGCAATTTTCTGTCCGTGAGAAAGAAATATTAATTTGGGAGTAGTTCGTTCCTCAAAGTTTGAACTCTTCCTTCCCAACAGCAGAATAGAATCTTCTCAACCTTTTATCCTCTTTTCTTCAATCCTCCATCTTTTATCCCTAGTCATTATTCTTACTTCTTATTTCTCCCTTCAGATACCCGTCAATTTCTTTGTCAATAGGGCAATCGGGGCTGCGTTCCTCGGAAACATCCCAACCGCCTCTGATGTACAGGAGGATCTTCCGTGGATGAGGCCCCTGTTTCGACCCTTATCTAATCCAGGATCTAGAACATTTAATATTATGGCACATTATCTAATTTTTGCTTCATGGAACAATATTAAGCCAAATCAGGCAATCACCAAAGAGGTTTATTGCGTTTAGTTGGGCCGTTTAGATGCAGCACTTGAAGAGGAAAAGTGAGCATTAATCAAGAGAACTCGCGACATCATATAGCAAGAAGAGTGCTCTTTCCTCGAGAGAACTCGCGACCTCATATAGCAAGAAGGGTGCTCTTCCCTCGAGAGAAGGCGCGACATCATATAGCAAGAAGAGTGCTCTTTCCTCGAGAGAACGCGCGACCTCATATAGCAAGAAGGGTGCTCTTCCCTCGAGAGAAGGCGCGACATCATATCGCGAGAGATACGAGGCAAAGGTTTAACAATTTCGATTTGGAAACTAATGAGTCATCCTCTACACTCACCCGACTTAGCCGCATCGGATCACTTTTTCGGAGTGATCGAAACACACGTAGAGAGTGAAAATGTCAAAAAGAGAAGAGGTTGAAACAAATTAAAGATTTTTCCAAAACGATTTTTACGAACATGGTATTTAAAATTATTAAAAAGATGGTAAGCTAGTAGTAGAAACTGGTGGAAATTATATTATCTATTAAATTAATAATAAAAACTTATTTAGATAGAAAAAAAACTTTTAAGAATCGTTTAATTTCCATCCATAAAATAATAAAAATGAGAAAATTCCGCAATCTTTTTTACTTAACGATAAGAATTCATCAGCCCACTGGGAGGTCCCCTGGAGCTACCTTTGAGAATCCACAAAAGGGAATGGCAATAGGAAAACCGGAAAAAAATCCTATTTTGGGAAAAATATATAACCATTGATCTACCGACCTTATTCCCCCCCAAATAGAAAAAGCGGTGCTTCAGCGATTAAGGGAGTGACCAAGCTGAAAGACCATTGAAAAAGGCCCATAAAAGCCCAAAACCTTTAATAAAACGTTCCTGGGTTGCAATCTCAAAGTTAAAGTGAAAAGAGCCTTTTTTAAATTTATTTCCTGACTCCCTTTTCAGAAAGGATGAAACGTTGATGAAGAATTGGCTGCTGCCCAGATAAAATGGAGCTACAGTCGTGGCCGCCGCCAGATGAGAAAATGTTCATTGCAGAAAATTCCGTTATATATATATATATATATATATATATATATATATATATATATATATATATATATATATATATATATATATATATATATACCAGGCGATGGCTTCATCACTCCCCTCTACGGGGGTGAGCTTGCGCTTCGCTACTAAGATTAAAATTTAAAATCTAAAAAAAAGCAGCCAAAGTTAAATTTTTATAAATTTTCTGAACTTCGCCAATTATAATAATTTTAAAAAGGAACTCGAAACTAAATTTCCTCCGTTTCAAAATATCACGTTGCTAAATTATAATTATAGAAGAAGAAATATAAAAATAAATTTTCTGAACTTCACCATTTGTAATTCTTTGGGTTTTAAAAATTTCAAAAAATTTCAATATTTATATTTATTTCTGAACTTCACAATTTTGTGTTTTTATATTAGAAAAGATTTCTTAGAAATAACTTTGATAAAAAAAACATGTCATAACCAAATTAAGATTAAATTATTATTCAAATACTCAAAAATTCCTCTTCTTAAATTATAGAGTTACTGATGATATATATGACAAATATGAAGAGCCATGTGATCACTTTAAACATTTATTTGCCGGACGTTTTGGTCTTTTAACAATGACCATCGTCAGCGGATTGAACTCTAATACGAATGCAAGAAATTTTAAGAATTAGATGACAAAAATGAAAAAATAGCACACACAATTCAATATTAGTTACAATATGAAAAATAAGTCGAATTCAACAAGAGAGGTAACAGAAATGAAACCAGAATGATAAGCAAGTAATTAAATGTAAGTTAATTTACGTATATATGATAATGAAGAAATATGTTAAAAACAGTTGAATGCAAGGGATAAAGCGATCGATAAATACGAGTTTAACCAAGAGAGGGAAATTTAAAATTCGAAACTAAATTAAACAACAAATATGAATAATAAACATGAATCAAACTCAATATGAATAAAAAAAAATTGTTTTTAAAGTAATACCCTAAAAAATTGTAAGGGCAGGGCGAACAATGAAAAATGAAAGGTAAGTAAAATCAAATAACCAGGAATCCGAAAGTAAAATAAAAAGCAAAGCAAACAGTTCAATATAAGTTAAAATACAAATATATGATAGTGATAAATATAGATCAAAAACTAGTAAACGAAAGTTTAAAACTTAATAAAATAATAGTAAAGCAAAAAAAAAGAAGAAGAATGAAAAACATGAACTAAGGGAAAACTTAGTTTCATGTTTTTTATTCTTATTTTTTTTGTTTTGCTTCATTATTGTTTTATTAAGTTTTACGGCCGTATACAAGCATGGGGAAGAGGAGAGAGAACGCCCAAAATAAACAATTAAACCAATCATAGGATAAATTGACGGAGTCATTTAATATTTTGCCTATGACTCTGTTAACCAGATCTAGGGGGAATGAGTTGGAAACGAGTCATAGGCAAAATATTAAATGACTCCTTCCATCCAAAGGATGCAAAGATAGATGTCCCTAAGGACTTGGGATATTTTCTCTTACCTGATCTTGGTCCTCTGGATCAAGAAGCTTCAAGACGGTACCGAAAAGTTCTTCAGAGTTTTTTTTCCGAATAACCTTCATTAACAATTTAAAAATAGATAATTTCTTCCGCACCGAGGATTTAACCACAGCTTATTTGCGCAATAGTGTTGTATACAAATTTTCTTGCCCTGGATGTTCCCAGGGAACATATATTGGTAGTACTATTCGCTCGTTACATTCGAGGATTTCCGCACACCTCGGCATTAGTTGAGGAACAGGAAAGTCTCTCGCTAGTAAGGAAGTCTCGCCAATCAGAGATCGCATTATAAAGTGTAAGGTTGATGCAAACATCAATAATTTTGAGATTCTGGGCTCTAATCCTAACATCACCAAGCTCAGAATTCTGGAATCTCTCTTCATAAAAACACATTCGCTCACGTTAAATTCAGACTTGACCTGCCCCCCATAATCGGTAATAGCCACAACCAACCAGCTTCAGACCTGTTAATATTCTACCGCCAACAAACTACCCATATCGTGTCCTATTTGGGGTAAATTTCTTAGTCATTTCCCTGACTAGCTGACAGCAGGTATGAATTTGTTCCTCTCCTTATCTGTATATGTAATTGCAATTATTAATACTTTTAATTTTATAGGTTTACTATATAAATTATTTTGCTTTTGATTTGTATCTAGTTTATGTTAACATTTGTTCGCCTCACAAATTGTGTTTATCCCTTTAGCCTGATGATGGATTGGGTAATCGTAAACGTTGCTTGGAATGAATAAGAATGTCACTGATGGTCCTATCCTTCCTACTGTAATTATATATATATATATATATATTTTTTTTTCATCGTAACAAATTTGTTGAAAGAAACGGCTAATTTCGCATTTGTGATTTTCTTTTCACATCTTTCGATTTGTCAAATATTATTTGCTTTTATCTCAACAGAAAAATGTTAGAACAAAACACCAAAATTATTGACCATGCACCAGATCGCCGGCAACTACTTTCTTTAGAAACCATTCACATACAAGAAAAACAACCCAAGCTTAACATTCAATTCAATTGAAACGGAATACTACCATGTCGCAAAATTTGGAGCCGAACCACGAGTGATACCTAATTCCCTCCCCTTATCAAGACCCTTCATCGCATTGAATGTGACCAAGAATTTGACCTGCTTTTCTCAGCCTAACCCTCCCGACCCTGTCCTAACATGCTCATAAGTTCGTCAGTGTGTTTACACTAGCAGAATTCCCCGTTAGTTTGTACATTTGTTATAATTCATTGATATATAAACTACTGTTTTCTCTTTTACTTGTATTTTTAATTTAATCTCTGAAGATGATACAAGTGTATCGAAACGCGTAAGATAAATAGTGTTTTACTAAAGGAATCTTTTCTTATTCCCTTTCTAAGTTTAAAAACCTACTTTTAATGAACTTCGGAGAACTTATCCACGAGCTCAACCCAGACATAAAAGCAAATATAAGGCAAATAGAATGATGTGAAAAGAAATGCCCAACTTTACATATATATATATATATATATATATATATATATATATATATATATATATGCACTTAAGAAGACAATGTTATGGCTAACTCAGCTCTTCATCAAGCTTTCGGAAGGGCTCCTTCAGAGGGATTGATGAAGAGCTGAGTTAGCCATAATATTGCCTTCTTAGCAGCATAATTACAATTGCGTTATTGCAAATCTAATTCTCGATATATATATATATATATATATATATATATATATATATATATATATATATATATATATATATATATATATATATATATATATATATAATTGCAGTAGGAAGGATACGACAATCAGTGACATTCTTATTCATTCCAAGCAACGTTTCGGATTACCCAATCCATCATCAGGCTAAAGGGATAAGCACAATTTGTGAGGCAAGCAAATGTTAACATAAACTAGATACAAATCAAAAACAAATAATTAAGATAGTGAACCTATAAAATTAAAAGTATTAATAATTACAAATACATATACAGATAAGCTCAAAGCAAAGGAGAGGAACAAATTCCTACCTGCTGTCAGTGAGTCAGGGGAATGACTAAGAAATTTACCAAAACCGAACACGATTATGGGTAGTTTGTTGTCGGTAGAATATTAACAGGTCTGAAGCTGATTGGTTGTGGCTATTACCGATAATGGGGAGGCAGGTCAAGTCTGAATTTAACGTGGGCGAATGTGTTTTTATGAAGAGAGATTCCAGAATTCTGAGCTTGGTGATATTAGGATTTGAGCCCAGAATCTCAAAATTATTGATGTTTGCATCAACCTTACACTTTATAATGTGATCTCTGATTGGCGCACTTCCTTACGAGTGTAACGAGCAAATAGTACACCCAATATCTGTTCCCCGGTAACATACAGGGCAAGAAAATTTGTATACAATACTATTGCGCATATAAGCCGAACAGGAAAGTCTCTCGCCGGGAAGGAAGTCTCGCCAATCAGAGATCACATTATAAAGTGTATGGTCGATGCCAACATTAATAATTTTGAGATTCTTGACTCTAATCCTAATATCACCCAGCTGAGATTTCTAGGAATCTCTCTTCATACAAACACATTCGCCCACGTTAAATTCAGACTTGACCTGCTCCCCATTATCGGTAATAGGAGGTGATGGGGTCACCCCCTGGCGTCCTCTTTGCCAATTTTTACATGGGCTCAGTTGAGAACAAGATTTTCAAGAGCATTATAGCACCCAAGCCTCCCATCTCCGCGCGCTATATCGATGACATAATTCTGAATACGAATAATCTCGAACAAGTGAACGGCCTAGTTGAAACATTCAAGAACAACTCCTGTCTGAATTTCACCCACGAAACGGAAGATGAAAGATCCCTTCCCTTCCTTGATATCCTTATAAGTGCCCAGGAGTCTAAATTTGTGACATAAGTATACGTTAAGGCCACGAACTTGGGCTTCTGCTTAAACGGTTCTTCTGAGTGTCCTGAACATTACAAGAGATAGGTCATCAATGCCTTAGTTAAGAGTGCAATTTCTCATTCATCCTCGTGGACGGCTGTTGATCACGAACTTAAGTGTTTCCCGAGTTTGCGTTAACAACGGCTACCCACAAGAATCCATCGACGCCATCATGAAAGAGAAAATGAACTTGGCTGCTGGCCCTGGTGTCAGGTCTACTCCGAAGGAGAGTAATATCGACCCTTATTACAAGGCTAATATGAACACCGGCTGCCGTGAAGACGAAAAGGCTCTCAAAGCTATTCTCCATCGTAACGTGACCCCAACTGACCCTAATACAGATATTAATCTAATTATATACTACAAGACCAAGAAAACAAGTAGCTGCATCATGAAGAATAGTTGTCTCCCTCCAACGAGCGAACTCCAAGAAACTAACGTCATGTACGAATATTGCGGTGACGGCGAACACCGCAATTCAAAGTACATCGGAGTGATCTCCCTAACCCTGTCAAGGCGCCTGACAGCTCACCTTCAAGATGGCGCAATTAAAAAACACGCCCAATCTCATGGCACTACCCTAACCCGTGAAAAACTGAATCAGGACACCTCCATCATCCTGAGACTTTAAAATCGCAGAAGATTGCGGATGGCCGAAGCCGCCATCATTCAAATGAAGAAACCGATAATTAATGTGCAACTTCATCGGGAAACCATAATCCCGACATCTCGGCGTCTCCGAGTTGACCGCCGTTGAAAGAAACAAGTTTCCAAACTTGAATATCCTTTGCCTCCTTTGCCAGAGTACTAGATCCGAGCGACAAATAGTCAGATAATTTACAATTTAAGTTAAAGTGTGGGTGTGTTTAGGGAAGGTCGATAGGGTGTGTGGATAGATAGAGAAAATAGACAAGCGGTGAAAAGAGAAAGAAGTGTGGTAGGGTGCAAAGGGATGCTAGAGCCTGTTGATCAGGCCTATCACTTTCATTATTTCTTTGTAGTGTGTATTCTGTGTTGTTTCTGTTGATTTTGTTTTTATGGCGTTCAAGCCATTTGTCTTAATAACTTTAGTTTAGCTTTGTGTGTGATATGCATTGCTTATTTGTTTATGCTTTTTAATACTTTTAAGTGCGTGCTTAATATTTTGGATTTCTTTGTATGTGTGTGTGTGTTTTAGTTTTTTTGTTTTTTCTTAGTCGGTAGAATTCTGGTCGTATTCGGGGTTTTCCTCTTTCTTGGTTTATCGTTGTCTTCATCGGTGATTATTTGTCATAATTGTGAGTTTTGGTCTTGATTCGGTTGATTTCTTTGATTAGGTTAGATACTACATCTCATCGTGCGTAGAACGGCACTCCGTCCCCGCCAGCCACTCGGTTGGCGGAGCTTGGAAATCTGGCGCGACATTCTGCTCTTCTGTTCTGGTTAATCATCTGAGGAATTTCTCCACTCAGTTCTCGATTAACCAGATCCTGCATCTTCCGGGTCCGTTCTTCGATGACTTTGTTAATGGGAATTATCCCCGCCTCTCTGTGCGGGTCTTCTTGCCGTCTTCTTTCTCCCCTGCGTGTACCTGTGATTAGGTACATGCATTTATTTTGCACTACTTGAAGTCGCCTCTTTTGTGTTTTCGAGACATAAAAGAGAGTGGAGGCAGGATAAAGCAATTTAGATCTAACGAGGGCATTGTAGAACTTCTTCTTGTTGCTTTCACGTAGATTTTTGAACGTATATAGAGTTCTGACAGCGGCCGAGGCTCGAGAAATTCTTTCTTCGACGTGCTTCTTGTACCCGGTAGAGGTGATTTTCATACCGAGTACATTGCATTCGTTGGTCTAGGGATATCGAGTATCCCCCACTCGCACGTCTGCTTTTCGGGTGCGTCCAATGGGGGCCACCTTGAACTTCTCTTGATTTGTTCGAATTTTCCATTGAGCCTCGTAGTTGTTCAAATTTTCGATTTCTATTGCTGTCATGCGAGCTTGCTACGGTGCATTCCTCCATGGATATATGATTATCTGGCTGAAATCATCGCCGTATCGAATATTGAGGGAAGATATGTACACAGGGGCTGGGACATCCGCGGTGTATATCGAGTAAAAGGGTGGGGGACAGACACCCCCCTGCGGAAGGCCCGCAGTGAGCGGAAACTTTGGTCCGTTCGTGCACCCTAGACTGACATACGCCGCTCTCTCCATGACGTAGTCACAGAGAGTTCTTTCCAAATTTTCACTTAGACATAGCCGTAAGATCTTATACTGCATGCCCCGCTGCCACACCTTATCAAACGCCTTTGATACATCCTGACAAACGATATCCACGTAACTCCTGTCCCGTTTGGCTTGGGCAAGCTTTTCCGTAATGACAATGATTGCCATTTCCGTACTTCGCCTCTTTCTAAACCCGTATTGGCAAGTGTTGTAGGGGGAGTTCTCTTTCAGGTGAGACACCAGCCTCCCGTTGAGGATCTTCTCAAAGAGTTTCCCGCCAAATTCCAGAAGTGAAATTGGTTGGTAGATCTCTCTCAACGTTGGGTCCTTTCCATGCTTGGGCAAGAAGATCATCTTTGCCATTTTGTAAGCATCTGGGAAGTGCCCCGTATTCAGAAATGCGTTGAATATACGTCTCATTACTTCGATGATATTGGCTGGTGCCTTTTCGAAGTTCAGCTTCGTACGCCCCGATTGGTCTAGGGCTTTTTGGTGGATAGAGCGGAGTGCACCAAGAATCTCTTCTTCGGTGATCTCGTCGTCTCGGTCACGCAGTCTGTCCACCTGGTGATGAGGATGCGTTCTATGAATTTCCGTGTTAAGTTCGTCTACGATGTTATTTTCAAACTCTATGTCAAAATCTTCGTTTTCTTCTTCGGGTATACTGAAGATTCTTTCCCAATAACGCCGGAATATTATCTAGATGTTTCTGTCATCTGTTTCAATGGATCCATCTTCTTTTTGGATTTCTATTTTCTTCTTTTTTCCAGATGATCCTCTGCGACTTATGACTTTCTTCCAAAAGTCTTTGGGAGATGTATCTCGATCGAGGCTCTCGATCGCATCGTCCCATCGTCTCTGTTGTTGTTTGAGGATCAACTGGTTGAGCTCTTTCTTGATCTCTCTACTTCGTCGTAGTGAGTCAACTGATGCGTTTCTGATATTCATTTCGTACATTACTCTTAACTCTCTATAGAGAATAGGCCGGAGAGAGAATGAATATGCAAATATCCTTGTCTCGGCGGCTGGTACCCGGTGGTGATGACCAGCTTACCTATATCGAGTTCGACCTCTATTGCAAGATTGGATTCTTCGAGGTTTTTTAATGGCTTGTACTTGATCCCTCTTTTGATGGCGATGGCGGCACCGTCATACCGCTCTTGAGAGTAATTTTTGATTAACACGTCGTAGTTCCAGATCTTCATTTCGGAGCTACGAGTGTCAATTCCATGTTCAGAAATTAAGATGACATCTGCATCAATCTCCCCGAACAAATTTCTGTAGAGATTTCTTTTCGCTGTCCAGCCGTTGGTGTTTACTTCCAGAATTTTTAGTGCGTTCCGTTCCATTGTGTGATGTATTTACCTGTGTTTTTTCTTGGTTTTCTTGTTCTTTTTGGCCTGTGGGGTGGGTTTGGCGTGCCCAGGCTTTTCGCTCTTTGGAGGAGGACTAGGAGTTTTTGATTTACTCTTCGTCGCTCTAGTGTGAGTGCATGGGCCCTCGTCACTACCCGAAGATGTGGTTTCCTCTTTTTCTTTATCTTCATCGTCTTCCTCTTCGGATTCCTCCGATGAGGGAGATTAAATTACCTTTTTCATTCAGGTGGCTTTTTCTTTTTTGTTATTTCTGATCACGCTATCCTTGAATGTCTTGGAGCATTCGGGGTCACCGGGTACGATGATGGATGGTAAGTTGTTTGCTTTAAGTAGTGCGTTTAGAACCTGGTTTTAGCATCCAGGTTTTACCGCATTTGCCACCTTTTCATGTGTAATGCAAATAAATATTTTTGCACTTAGGTCATTTGTGAAGACCATCTGTGAGGGGGTTGCATCTGTGAGGGGGTTGGGGCAGTTAAGGGCCTTTGTTCGATGGAGTCCCTTACAGTTCATGCACTTTTTTTTCTGTGCTTATGCAAGAGTAGTATCTGTGACCCTCTGTGGCGCATTCGCTACCGCATGTCGTTACTTTTTGGGGGCAATTGGCGGTGGTGTGTGCTTCGAGCGCATAGCAAAGGAAGCACACCTGGATGCTGTGTTACTTCTTATGTTCTATATTACAGCCTGGGATCCTCATGTTAAACACGAGGTCTCCCTCTGTTGCCGCCTTGTGGGCCATTTCGGTTGTCTGAAAAGTCACTTTAGAGACATGGGTGTGGTCACGGAATTTGATTATTTCCCTGATCTTTGCCCATGTGTGGTTCTTCTCAATTTTGCTTTTGATGTCAGCGGGGGAGTTTTCCCCTACCCAGCTCTCTACCTTTCGGCAGATTATACTTCTTTTGGCCGAGATTGCTGGTGGGGTCTTGGCTTCCATGTCCAGAGTCTTTAGGACTTCGGCCCCTTCTTCGGATAGGAGCCGGTCTACATCTTTGTTTTTACCGCATATCGCGATGAATCCGTTTGAGATATCAATTAATTTAATAAGTGTGATCCTTAGTTTCGCGAATAGGGATTGGCATACTGTCTTTTTCTCCGGTGTCTTTTTTCCTGGTATGGTCCGTAGGGGGACGCTCTTAGGGAGGGCCCCCATCGTCGTGGGCGTCTTCTCTCTCCTTTCTTGTTCATTTTCTTCCTCTCTGAAAGAAATGTGTAGTTAATATGTTATGGGTAAGAAAAAGTGATGTCAAAAGTGGTAAAGGAGGTAGAGTCGAGGGTGAGTTGTGAGCGTCGATGTGAGAAAAACGCTCCCGTCCAATTTCCTGTTGTTCCCCAGCTCGGATGGTGCCGGGATGATGGGTGATGATGGATGGGGGGTGATTCTCGAGTGGGGACCTCAGAGGGTTGAGCTTGGTGGACTTGATGCATAGCGGCCGAATCAACGACCACTAAGTTTTTGCCACCCCCTTACAGGTACGTACGCCAAAACTGCATCCAACTACATGGAGACGGGAGTACATCCCTCTATGATTCTAGCCGGGTCCCCCGGGTGATGAGGATTTCTCCTCCACCTCGGACTCGCAGTTTTACCCCAGATTCGAGAAAATTTCTGACTTGTGCTTCGGCTGAGAGCTAGTCTTCGAACCAGTTTCCACGCAAGCCCTTAATTATGTCAGTCCAAGTGGCCGACATAGTTAAGACGAAATTAATGAAGGGCAGTCATCCGAGCAGGTTCCCACGCAGGGCAGTGGACGGGAGCAATGAGGTGCTTAAGCCCTCATTTTATTCCTTCACTCGCAACGAAAAGATATCTTAAATCTTTGCAGAATCAACTGAGATCCTAATGACTCCCAGGACAGTCGCGTTCTTAGGTTGTGAGGCTCAAAAGTCAGTTATTAAGCACGAGTAAAAACTCGCTCTTTAGAAGGTAGTAAGGCAATGCTACGCAGTCGAATATTCGCCCAGCAAAAATTAGACAATCTGAGCTTTCCATTTTGTATGTTTCTTGTAGCGCTTAGTTTCCCCTTAAATATTTCCAGCGCCATGATTGGCCAATTTTTGTAATACTTATGTTCACGTAGAAATACTATATATAATGTAGCAATTTTTGAATAATTCTTTTACATTCTCTGAGGAGCCTAACCAGGTCCATACTCACCACATCCCTCTGCTCCAACTGTGGCGGCGACCACGTCGCCTTCAACCCCAAATGTCCTTACTTAAGTAAGGCCCGCCATGACGCCATTGCGGCTATACGGCACCAACAACCAGTCCACACAACCACACACTCTACCCCCGCTTCCCCTCCTCTCACTAGAACATTCTCCGCAGCTGCCGGCGCAACGGTGTCTGCACCTCCCCCTGCTCCACCCAGACAAACTCAACCCCAACAGCACCTCCATCTTACCCACACATCCCGTCACCTCCCTTTCCCCCACCCTAGCATTTTACACTCAGAGATCCCCACTACTACCGACACTCCCACCACCCACCCCCACTCCAAATCGCACAACTAACGAGACCACAAACCCGAAGATGCACTTGGCCAACTTGCTCTCAACGGTGGCAAAAGACATGTCGAGGGGTGACCCTCGGCTGTACGCAAACATACTTAACACACTATTCGCCTCACACGGAATAGAGCAGATCACCTTTCCTGAGAAGGTGTTCGCTCTAATAGAAGAGCACACAAACAGAAGACCCGCACTCCTCCCCACTCCGATGGGCACGCACACCTCTCCATCTGGACCCACCGGCACCCACTTTCATCATGCTCCCGCCGCCTCCCACCCTTCTGTCCCTACACCTTCCTTACCTACCCTTCCGCCTATTGTTCCCGCCTCTCTCCCAACTCCCTCTCATGCCCCCACTCCTTCCAGCTCTCTATCAAAACTCCCTCCTACCTCCAGAACTCCCCCCTCGGCAACCTCCACTCCTCTCTTTACTGCCCCCCCTCCAATCGTCCCCGGCCCCACTTTCACATCCTCCAACCTCACTCCCACTGACACCACAACCTCCACCTCCACTCAGCTCACGACACCCCGTGCCAAACTAAAAAACCCTACCTCAAAAACCCTTCCACACACACAAGCAGGGGAAAAACACCCCCTTCCTCCTGCTGTTCCCACTCCCCCCCCTTCCACTTCTCCTTCGACCCAACCTCCTATCTCCCCCGACACCCCACCTCTCACAATCTGTACCTCTCCTAATATCTCTAGCCCCTCATCTCCTAGCTCTACTCTATCCACCTCTGCCACTAACTTCCCCCTCCTCGACTCCACCCTTTCCAAGCCTACTACCCCGACACCTCCTTCCACAGAACACACTCCTCCCTCCACTACGGCCCACCCACCCAACAACACCGCGGACAACCCCCATAAACAACAGCCGACACGGGTAAAGGCACTGGCTCATCACGCCTCCTGGGCAATAACCAAGGAGAGGGGAACAGTACCTGTAAAATCAGCCTCCCGCGCACCCCGCCCAGGACAATAGGTCGCCTAAACGTAACACAATTAAACGTACGCAGTTGGCACGGTATTTGCCATACGGTTGCCAACTGAGTGCTTAACACACAAAGACCCGACATAGTACTTCCTCCCAACAACAGACTCCGCATCGCAGGCTACCACACTTACCTATCTCCACAGGCACGGCACCTAGGATCAGCGATTCTAGTAAAGCGCTCCATACACCACTCCTTCATAAAAACACAAGACGACTCCTTTCTAGCCTACAAGATAGAGACAAGCTCCTCCGGCCCCATTCTAGTGGCCACACACTACAGACCACCACGCCTACAATTAAACATAGAAGCCCCACTCCGGGCCCTATCAAACCATAACCTCCCTATCTTCTTCGCGGGGGACCTTAACGTTTTTAACCCAATACTCCTTTCCAACAACACGAATGACGCGGGAAGGTACCTAGCCGGTGCCCTGTGGTGCTATCGCTGCGAGCACATCGGCCCTACCTTCCCCACATTATTCGGTCCTCGTAGAGGTACCACGTCCCCGGACGTTGTCTTCCACAACGAATACGCCACACGCTTCCACACACACACATACCACCCGGTCCCCACGTACTATCTGACCACATACCGATATGCCTTATCATATCCACATCTCCCATACTCATACCTAAACCACCTCTCTAGGATTACGAAAACACAAACTGGGAAGAGTTCAGGAGACACCTAACAGAAAACACGCCACAAAACCTGGACCTGAAGTACACTAATCCAGACCTGATAGTTGACTACTGGTGCTCAATCTTAAACACTATAAACACTGCACGCAACCTACACTCACCACAAAAAATTACACTTGCATAAAACATTTCACATTCTCCATACACACTTAGAGACTCATCACACAGTACAATAATCACTACACTAGAGACCCACGACAACACAACATAAATCACTTACGTGCCCGCATCCTACAGTGCGTGCAGCTAGATAGGAACCGGCAGTGGCGAGAGGTCGTCCGCATCGCGGACGATATCCGATGCACATACCCTTCCTTCTTCTAGCGGCACGTAAAAAGGATGGTAGGCACTGATCCACGCAAACCCATCACCCTCCAAGTAAACAACCAAACACTCACAGACACTAACGTCATCCTCGACGCATTTAGGTCCCACTGGGACACAGTACACACACACAACCCACCCAATCCACACGTGCGGGAGCACTTTCAGGAAGTCCAGGAATGGTGTCGGGCCCACGCTCACGCTCACACACACACCAGACATGAACCACCTAAACCCAACAAGGCTCGAATACACTCAATGTACAAAAATCCTCGCGGTAACTTTCGACAAGACCCTCAGGTTCAATATACACCAAAACATAGTACAAGCAAGAGCCTCACAAACAAACACATCGCTGTGCAGGTTCTACTCTGCAAGCAAAAGACTAAAGCTACACCTCTACAAAGCACTCGTGCGACCTATTCTCACGTACGCCCCACTGTCACTCGTAGCCGCGAGTAACACGTGAAAGCGGAAATGCTCAGCGCATTCAGAACTTTGCTCTGAAGCGCGCTTGCCGCTCTCTGTTGTATTCGAGAATGGCCGCACTACACACCAACAACAAATTAGCACCCCTCAACACATACGCTCACAAAAGACTTACAAAACAACTCGGGAAACTCGCCAGAGACCCATTATACACTGCACTACACGTAAGAAGGTATGCCATGGCACCGCGATACCCCGCGGCCCATGAACACCCGCCACCCTTACCGTTCTTCGCATAACCAAAAGGCATCATGAATAACGCGTTTCTGACTGAGCAGACAGCCTTGCCCTCCTGACCTACCTCCAACCGTCGTCCAGTTAAACCACGAGACCAACGCAGCCACACTAACACCACGCATCGGTGTATAGCCACCGACCTATCAACTCTTGCTATCTTTTCTTAAATGTTTTCCGCAACCCCCCTCCTGTCTGACTACCTGATCGCCTGTATTACACACAGCGATCCCTTCCTGTCCTTTCTATAAACAAAATGAAAAAATTATGAATAATTTCACCTTTTTAGTACTTTACCTTTTGATAGGTCGCATTCATCATATATGGTCGTTGCAAGGAGGAAAAGTTCAGTGAAATATTTTTTCAACGCCCTTCAGACAAT
Organism: Ceratothoa steindachneri; assembly: GCA_963969495.1. Taxonomy (NCBI): domain Eukaryota; kingdom Metazoa; phylum Arthropoda; class Malacostraca; order Isopoda; family Cymothoidae; genus Ceratothoa; species Ceratothoa steindachneri. The sequence goes on from OZ018320.1 coordinate 187,161,600, forward strand.
TCTACAACTCAAAGAACCAAACTCAGAAGGGAAGACATTGATCTCCCTAAGAAGCAAGAGAGTACCAGAAGGGGGAAGGGCAGCACTGCCCGTAGGGATACATGGGCCCTCCCCGTCCCCCAGGACACCAAGCGGATCCCCCTCCGGTTAATAGCGGGGCATCAAAAACCTGGCATGCAAACCGTATTCGAGACCATATTTGGAGAAATAAATATCGTGCTCACCCGTCTCATCGAGACACCAAACGTGTGGGCTGCGATTTGCTGGAAGAACAAGGATATGGAGGTCCTTGTTTCAGAAAAGGCTAAAGAATCCCTTCGCAAAATAGGGCTAGAAGCGGTAGCCCCCCACGAATTACTCGTGAGGCGCACCGTCATTCTAAGGAAAGTTGACCCCTTCTTCTTGGATAACTCCACCGAGGATATCAAGGCCGAACTGAACTATAAACAGTCATGGGCAAAGATAGAAAAGGGGGAAAAAATTGGGAAGACTTTAATTAAAATCATCTTTAACAGCAGCGAGATGGCTCAAAGAGCGATGGGGGATGGCCTCCTGGGGTTCTACCTACGGGTAGCTCCAGAGCAGATCGAGGCAGAGGAATATATTTACCTAGTAAATTGCCAAAACTGCCTCGCGTTCGAGAGTCACTCGACTAAAGAATGTACGACGAAAGAGCAATCCCATGTGCGGCATGCTCCATAGTTGGAGAAACTGCCAAGAAGAGCGTGAAAAATGTGCGAATTGCCGAGGGGAACATCGGGCTCTGGCCATGAGATGCCCTCTATGCAAAGAAATGATACGGGCGAAACGAGAGAAGTTAAAAAAGGAAAAGGAGGCAAAGGCCCGAGCAGGTTCCTACGCCACAGCAGCATTGGCACCAATAAACACGCAAACACCGGAAAGAACAAGCCTGAAACTTGTAATGCCGATCGAGAGCAAGGAAATAATGACAATGGTCATCGTCGCCCACCTGGCAAACCTTGCGCGCCACGGTAGCTTCTCGGAGCTAAACAACATGCTACAACATAATGGAGTCAAAAAGAAGTTGTGGTTTCCGTCAAACCCAGCATCTCAAGATGTGTTACACGTCAAGTTCGTCGATGACACACAGACTGAGAACACCAAAAAAGTAAAGACTCCAAACAGGAAACATCAACATCAACCTAAAAACACTTAATAAGATGTAAGCCACGAAAAGGAAAAAGAAGAAGGAGAAGCAAGAAAAGAAAACGCCGAAAACTCAGAAAATAGCCCGAAGCAAAAGCGAACGAAAAAGAAGAAGAACAGATCCACAGCGAAACTAGAAGAAGAAAAAAACAGTACAAACAGACGAAGAATCGGAAGATGACCAAAGTTACCCCGGAGTGCCCCTAACGGAAAAAATCGAAGTCTTGGAAAAACGACATTTTTTCGACGTGGAAGAAGTGAACTTAAAAGTTTTCGGGATTATTAGACATCGACCTGAGAAAAACAATAATGTGAAAGTAGTGTAAGGAATTAGAAGCGGGGAATTCAAGTGGACCTTTGAGGGGCCGTGGTCTCCAAAGGAAATTGAAAGCCTCCTGTGCAGTGGAACAATGTATATTCCGGACTCGAGTTTATACACCATGAACGGGACAACATACGAGAACATAAAGTGCCGAATGAAGACCTCAGAGATAAACTAATGGTAAAAAGTAGTGAAAGTGACAAACAATAAAGTAAAATTCAAATAATTAACAGTGTATAAACATGAAATGTATAAAGTGATAATAGTTAATGCGAAAGTACTAGTGAATTGTGAATCTAGAAACTAATAGAATTAAAGATAGTGAATAAAACCAAAATAAAAGTTCCCAGAGTGAAAAGAGCTGAAATAGAAATTCAGCAAAAACAAAGTGCGAAAAGTGTACTCAATAATTTAAAAGTAAGTGTACATTAAATAAAATCATTAAATAAATTTTAAACTGAAGAATATATAGCAATATTAGTGTGAATAGTAATATATTAATAGTAAAAAACAAGTGAATAATAGCTAAATAAATAACAATAGAGAAATAAAAACTAAATAAAGTTAGCAGTGATAACTAAACGATACAATTAGATAAAAATAATTTAATTTAACAAGTGAAATTTAATCAAAAGTGCGAATTGATAAACAATCAAACAAAGATTGTAATAATAAACTCAAATATTAATGTAAATACAAAACCATACCAGTCGTGTACAAATTAAATGCAAAAATGATGTAAACTACCAAATAGCTGAGCTCCTGCGTAATTAGTTATTCCAGGAGGACTTATTTCACTTTTTGTGTACCTTTTGCCTCTTACTGAATCTTTTTCCATCTCAACTATAGTTTCGAATATTTTCAACACTTTTTAACTATAATATTTATTTACTTTTGCATTGTATAAACTGGATTTTATATGGATGTTAAGGTGAAAATACCCCCTTGTGCCCCATTTTTTCTCCCCTAAATATATCATAAATAATAATAACATTTCTGTTCATTCCCTGAAAATGACCTAACATAGTCGAAAGCGTCTAAGAATAAAGAATGTCATTCGCGGATGTTTTTTCTCGCCTCGAAGACCCCGTTCAAAAACTTGTAAGAAATATTAAGAAAATACAAATTAAAATTAATAACGCTGCCTCAGCTGTGGTCTTCAATAGAACCTGCATATATATATATATATATATATATATATATATATATATTTTCCTTCTGAGGTTTGTTTTGTCTTTTGTATATTTTCCCTTATTCTCTCTTTATTCATTTCCGCGCCGAGTCGTTCGAACTGAGAGGAGATAGGCTCTTAAATCCACCCTCCCTCCAAAAAAAGAAAAACCCAAGACCGGGAAGAATTGGGGCATAGGAGAGTGATTGGGTGTGTGTAAGGAAAGGGGGAGATAGGTATTTTCTTCCCCACTTCCGACGAATCGAATGCCTCGCCCCCGAATAGAAAAGGGGAAATGGAGTTTAGACGTCTTCCGATAAAAGCCATACCAGGCGGATTTTTAATATTCATCACACGCATACAAGTGCATGCATGGCGACAGCGGAGGCATATATATATATATATATATATATATATATATATATATATATATTATAATGAAAGACAATGAGTGTGTTTGTGTTTAAAACTTGTTCACTTATGTACATATTAGTAAATAAGGATTGTGTGCTATTAGCACACAATCATAAAGATGTGTCGCCTCTCGGTGGCAAGCGTCGTATCTTTTGTGTAAGATCCTTGTGGTAAAAGACAGTCTCCTAATAAATTTAGATATGGACGTCTTCTAATCAGTGGATGTCTGAGCAAAGAAATTGCTTAAGAGTCCAAAAGGATATTCAGATTTGAGATAAAACTGTTCTTATTGAAAACCGGAGAGGTGAACTTGCTCGCCGATAGAAGTGTGTCAATATATCAGCCACGTCTACAAGGCGTGTAGTTCAGACACGAATGGTAAGAGAAAACTAGACTCTTTTTCCAGTGGTCGGATATAACTTTTCAGTTACAAGCCAGTGATTATTGTAGGAACTATTTAAGACAATGCAAGCTGTTCTGCGGATTTACTTTCCCCCTTATTATTGTTATTACGATATATTATTTCCATCACAGTTCGATACCCATTCCTTCTTGTGCATTTGCTATTCAGTTTCCATCTTTCTCTGTTGATTAACTTAGAGAGAAATCGTCCCTCAGTCTTCTTGAACTCAATGGTAGCCTCGGTCTTAACTTATAACTGTGATTTGTTATTAAGAAGACATTTTCAAATTAAACCGCGTTTGAAACGAGGCTTTTCCTTTCCTTGCAACAAAATTGGTCACCGAAGTCGAGCACAAACGCCCGACACCTTTTTCTTCATGAGGGGTTATTCCTCTGGTGTGACCACACAAAACGGTTAACTTTGCCCTGAGTAACCTTCAGTGGTAATAACCCTAAAAGTCCCCGCGACAACATTCAAAGTAAGGAACGGAAGTGCAGGCCATCACAAGCAGCACAGAGAATGGTGGCGCACAAAAACAAACAGACACTGTGTTAGGGCCAATTAATTGTAGCTTTTTCCCAGAGTTCCAAACTAACTACCCAACATTCTGCTTCATTCAATTAGAACCTCCATTTTCTTTTAGCAAGGATCATAAGCAATCACCACAAGTTAAAATTGTTAGTTTGTGAGCTTCTCTACCACCTAATTGATAGTGTCATTCCAATATTAAGCCACTCAAACAATCCCTACTCATATACGAGGCAAGGATGCAATTCTCAAGCACAATGCTCTCATTGTCGCTCAGAAAATAAAAAAATACTGGCTAGGACCACGCAATTCTCCCATTGACCCCCTTAGACCTCTTCAAGAAGTCATAGTACGCATTAGAGAACAAACGCTGTCAGGACTTTCTTAGGTAATCCTTTGTGTGGCAGCTACCATCAAATATTCAGCACGCCCTCAAAATCCTGTTTACCTATACACGATCGATTAGCTAACTACCGCAGCTGTTCGCGCTATGGAGAAAATGAGCAACAGTCAGGTTGCTACAATCGAGAAGAATTCACTTCCCTCAAAATGCCACGAACTACAGGCATCGGATTTCTCCCTCAACGCAAGAAAGTAAAGTAGGCCTGTGGCATCCAAATTACAGGATTTAATAGGCCCAGCGAGGAACTCCACAAATGGACGCTCGGTGAATCTATCAAATCCTAAAACTATTTGTGTAAATTAAGGAAATAATATGCTACTTGTAATAAATAAAGAACCAAAGATAATTAGGAAAGGGAACAAAATATATATATCAAATTGTACATCTATCAAATAAGTATAAAGCATGCGGTTCGTCGGAAACTCATGAATATACGCACGCTGGAAACAACTATCATAGTTCAGCACCTGAACAAATACGAGTCTCGCGCAACACACACATATGCGTGCACTGAGGATAATTATCAGCCAAAAAGGTCAAAACTGGAGAAAACAGGCAAGCTGAACAAATACAAGAAAAAATTCACAAAGAACTGTATGAGACAAGCAATTCCCTATAATTAAGATAAATTTGAGTCATAGGATATGTAGGTACAACAGATGCAGATAGCTGTCGGAACTCTGACCAAGCGGTGAGAGTAACGAACAAATTAGATCACTGGGTCCGCCTCACGGACAAGTCAAGGTCACGCTCCTTGGAGACGGCACACAATCGATATATAGAGATACCGAGAGACATACATTCATTCGGCAGTTAATTCATTCGATCATTAAGACAAAATTTCAATACTCAAGATTAGTCAATCAGAATCAGCCAATCAGAGAATCAATCAGTCCCTTAGTAGCGTTACGAAACGCCGTTAACTCGCTTAAATCCTCGATACTTCGCGTAAAACAGAAGCCTACTCACTGACCGCAAAGAACTCGAGACGTTTTCCCTTGCCCTATTTAGTAGGCCAATTCAAGAATAAAGTTAGTAACATGACATTCACACACCCATAGTATTATATCTTCCATAGTTCAACGGAAGGCCACCGATCTATACGATGTAATTTGGTGGTACTATAAAGAATTTGGCGACAAAGACCATCAATGCCACCCCGGCTGAAAAACTCCCAGTACTAAGCAGGGAAACTCCCGGATAGGGCGATATTGGGAATTTGCCTTTTACCAACCTTAAAAAAAACTGCTTACATAAAATGATCCAATTACGAGCAGGTGATTCCTTATTGGCAGAGAATAAACCATATCGATAATTCCAACATCAGATTTCTGCCAGGAAACTGAAGAGACCTTTATCCACACCCTTTCCCCAAACAACAACAGGCTCATTCATCAATACCAACGGAGAGAGAACCTCAACACTTTCACTCGGACTTCGATGGAATTTCACCAGGAAATTCTTACTGTACGATGAGAAGACAGTGATTATATAGGTGACGATTTACTCTCCCATTGCAACTTAATAATTAATCCTAAGAGTGCAAAATTGTTAGACTGAGCGACCCAAATCGCAAGCAGAGATGTTTTGTGTCATCTTTCAACTTATATCAAAGGAATCAACATTCAGTGCTCTGTTTCCAGAGTTTAGTGATCTATATAAGCCGCAAACGACAATAGTGCAACAAACGATGCAACAGCTTCGTCTCACCACTGGTGCCACACATATAGGTTCGGGGGCTATCATAGAACAGTGATAGGACTGGGAATGATTGTTCCTGTGATAGCTTAGTTACACGTTTAAGAAAATCAAGCTTAAATACATGCTAGATAGCAATATATTCTATGCAAATATCGAGTGTCGCGCAATTTTAGAAGCGTTCCGCTCTCATACTACGAAGCTATCGTCCCGAGAGACTCGCCCCCTCGAATTTATCAGACAAATTTTCCAAGGACATCTGACACATTTAATGTAGCTAAAATCAAAGCGATGCTTTATCAAGCAACACTGACTACATGTGAAGGGCAACTTTTGTCACATGAACTCTATTCATTTTGTTCCATAGAAAGAAGTAATAGAACACCTGAGACGAAGAGGGCCCGAACTAACACCCTTCCACTACGTCGATGACACCCGACAACCGAGAGAAGAAGTAATGGAACACCTAAGACGGAGAGGACCCGAACTAACACCCTTCCACTACGTCAATGACACCCGACAACCGAGAGAAGAAGTAATGGAACACCTGAGACGGAGAGGACCCGAACTAACACCCTTCCACTACGTCGATGACACCCGACAACCGAGAGAAGAAGTAATGGAACACCTGAGACGGAGAGGACCCGAACTAACACCCTTCCAATCCGTTGATGACACCCGACAACCGAAAGAGGAAGGAAGGTCGTTTACTCATGCTGAGTACGAAAAGGCCCTTAAAAGTTTTATACAGAAAGCCCCGGGCATCTCTGGAATAACTAGGGCTCATCTCCTTAATGCCCAGCCTAATATTAACGAGGCACTATTACGACTATTTAATGCTTGCCTGAATGTCGGATACTTCCCTGACCGGTTGATGAGAGCGAAGATGATCTTCATCCCCAAACCGGGCAAACCTAGAGGAGAGATTAAAAGTTACAGGCCTATTTCCCTCCTGGAGTTTATAGGAAAGCTTTACGAAAAGCTCCTAAATGACAGGCTAAAATGCTATCTGGACGCAGGGAATCTGTACAACAGGCAGAAACCTGGTTTCCAAAAATATCTTGGAAGGAAAACCACCCTTGCCCTGATGACAGAGTTCGTTGCAAACGCAAAAGCACAAGACAAGAGGGTTGACGTCGTTCTGAGAGATGTTGCGTCGGCATTCGACAAAGTCTGGATTCCCGGACTGAATAAGAAGATTAGCGATCTTGGGATGGAAATAAACATCACCAAAGTCCTCTGTGGCTATCTGGAGGACAGGGAGGCGACTATAAAGATAAATGGCTATAAGGGACACTCTTTCACTATGAAGGCTGGTGTAACCCAAGGGTGCTGCCTAAGCCCCACCCTATGCACTATCTTTACAAGTGACCCCCCTTTCCACCCAAGACTATTCACTCAACGTGCAACTAGCCGACGACATCTCACAGGTCATTACCAACGACTACAAGAACTCTGTCGATATAGCCAACAGGACGGCGGGCGAGATTGGGAACATAAACTCTTATCAGAAGCGAAATAAGATCCGAACCAACAACGAAAAGTTTAAGGTTATCCCATTCGGCCGAGTCAAGACAGATGACGTTGTGGTGAACGGAGAGCTCTACCCATACACTACCGAAGGACAAGCCCTAGGGCTAAAGTTCAACACTAATGGGTACAACGTCCATCTCACTGACAAAATAGCTAAGGCCAAAACAAATGTTAAGCAAGTGTACAGGTCCAGAAGGCTATCCTTCCGAAACAAAAGGAAACTGTAATTAGCCTTTGTAAGGCCAATCCTCTTATATCCGGCAATTCCACTACATCTGGCAAGTAAGACACGGATAAGAAAAGCCCAGGCGGTGCAGAACCAGGCACTTCGATACATCCTCGACGTGAGTATCCCGGACTGCATCCCTGCAACAACCCTACACAACATAACCGACATAAACCCCTAAATGTGACCCTACACGAAAGAGCAAGAACAATATGGAGCAAAATTGACCAACATATACTAGAAGGTATCCTCCGAAATATACGACTCCCCGATCATGAGCCCCGAATTAGACACTATAGACAAGGATTTGCCAGCAGCCAACGTCGAATGCAGGAGGCTGTAACACCAATACATACATAAATAAAACCGGAAAAACGCACATACAATATGCAAACACAAAGGAAAATTAAAGACCTATAAAGGTCACCATTAAAGCATAACAAAAATAGGCGAAAGTATAAAAACAGAAAGATCCCCAAAAGGACAAAAATATAGCAAATGCAAAGAAAGAGATTGAAACCAAAAGATCCATAAAGGACAGAATAAAGATTATACAAAGTAAAAAATGTAAACAAAAGATCCAAAGAGGACATGAACAACAAAGTAATAAAAACGAAAAAAAAATAAGACATAAGAAATAAGTAAAAATGAATAACAAAACAAAATAAATTCAGTAAATAAATCAAAAGATCCTAAAAGACAAAGAAAATAAGAAAAAGTACGCATAAATGCAAAACAAGAATAGCTCGAAAAAGACGCAAAAGGAAAACCAGAAAACAAAGGCTTTAATGCTGAAAAATCAAGTTAAAGATATCAAACAAACAAGATTACAACAAGAAGCCATCGCCAGACGTACTGACACACCTATCTTCTACTATCAAACACATTTTCTCACTATACCTCTACCACTATCAAACACCATTTTTCTACCTTAGAATTTCCGAATTCTTTTACTTTACTTTCTTCCAGATCCTCACTCCACTCATTAAATCGGTAAAGGAGGCAGGAACATTTAAAAAAGAGATGAATACTGGACAAATAATCCACCATCTACAAGATGGAATAAAAAAGATAGTTAGAAGAAGAGAAAGTTGGCAAAGGAAATTAATTAAGGCAAAATACACAATAAAAACAGGATAATTTTTCTTCGGAAATGTTATTTCCTAATTCGCAAAAATTCCGTACAGGGGTAGGATTCGAACCGAGCACACTGTTAGCGAGCAACCGCTTTGATCTCAATTAAACCGCCCCTTAGACCACTTGGCTACGCAGAAGACAAAAATCTTCCCAATAAACAAGCTTTTAAGGTACGCTGTCACAATGAAGAAGTAAATGCTGATAATAGAGGTAACTATATTGAGTTAGCGATTTGTATGGGATAATTTGATGTAAAGCTTGACAATAATTTAAAAATTGCTTTTGTTTTCAAGGGTACATCATCTGGTATTCAAATGACTTAATTATATATTAGTTCAGTTTTGTTTGAAAAAAATTAAAGATGAACTTAATGAGTACGTGGCGATTTTATTAGATGAAACATCTGATGTCAGTTGTTTTTCACAACACTACTGTTGTACGGTATGTAGATAAACATAGTGATATTTGTGAACGATTTATCAGATTGAATGATGTCAGTTTTGATAGAAGTGCTGCAGCAATTTCTGACTTATGTATCTATTAGACAACTACAAGAACTGGGCTGTTTGAAAAAAAACTTGTTGCACAATCTTATGACAGTGCTGCTATTGTGGCCAGTGAACCTAATGGAGTTCAAGCTTAGCTAAAAGAAGTTGTACCTTTAAATTACAAAAATTCGAATTTTATGATGTTACCTTCCCAGGAAAAAGCTTTGGGATCTTTGAAAAAACAACTACAGTTCCTTTGTTGACTTTCCTCGCCTCCGTTCTGAATTGGGTGTCCTATATTCGCACAAATCTCTTGCGAAAAAGAATATTAGCGATCTTTTAAACTTTTACTGGAAAATGAAATGGACAAATAATGTCTACAGGAAATATACAACTTAACAAATTTGATTTTAACTATGCCAATAACAATATAAACTGTTGAGCGATCATTTTTTGCTCTTAAAAGAATTAAAACTTACTTAGGAAGTTCACAAAGTGAAGACAGGCTTTCTAATCTTGAGATTATTACAATTGGAAAAAATATTCTCAATAAACTTATGGAGAATCGAGAGAACGTTTATAAAACAGTAATTGAAGAATTCTGCAAGAAAACACGACGAACAGAATTTCTATATACGTAGTATTTCGCCATTGCCATTTGTAAGTCTGAATTTTGCCATGCTTTTCCAATATTTTTTAAAATTTTATGAACTATCAATAAATTTGTTGTGTTTTACCTTTTCTTTTATTACTAAACATGGCATTGAATACAAATTTTCAAAAACGTATCAAAATGTTTATCAAACTATTCTAACTTACTAAATTCTGACGGGACACCGGGTGGTGGTAAATCCCTTTGATACAAGTGATATAAAAAGTTCTTAAGTATGTCTGTGATCATATGACACCTGCCTGATTTTAGTCGGATGCAATTAAAGGCTATAGGGTTTGTATTAGGCGTTTTGGTAGTGGGCTTTATATTCAGTATGTTTCTGATAAGAGACTTATTTGTCGTGGTTCTTCATTCTCTTCTCTCGCCTTTTTTTTACCCCTTCCCCTATAACTGAAGCAATGAACAGTGGTTCTATGCAATTATGTAGCATGTTTTTTTCCCTAAGCATTTTGGAAACGCAATAGCAAGTTTGTCACCAGAATCTTATTCAACATCTCTGGACCATTTCCCAATTTCATGCTCCTAACCTCGTGCATATATTAGTGTTTTTTTTCCCAGTGAGATAATCCTGAATTTTCTGAGTTCAAACAAAGAGTTTGTGGGTTCAAGCCAATTCAGTTAGATATAAACATGTTTGATAATCCCATAATCAACAACACATTAACACCAATTATTTTTTTACGAGGACGCAATTTCATTCCGACCATGTCAAACGAAACTGCCAACTTTGAGACCAAGGTTAACACGCATATATAATAAGAAAAAAAATAATTTTGCGAAAAATGTTGAAAATAATTGTACGAATGTAGATGCTTCTTATCCGTTCAAAGTCATTTATGAAAACAGTGTTATGGTCAAGGGCAGTCTGGTAGGGGTACCATACCTTTCCCATCCCACCTCGGTTGCTACCCTTCCCCATAACCTCTAACCTTGATACCATTTGTGGTTATTAATCAAAACAGATGGGGTGAGTTTGATTCGTATTAGATGGGCTGCCTTTGACGATGGTTACGCTGCAAGATTGATCTGTCACACGCAACGCATCATCTCCCGACATGCTGGCAACAGGTCGCCTTAATAGCGCGTGCCTGTGTTGGTGTGAATGTATGAGAGAAAGCAAAAGAAATAAAGAGATATAGTAAGAAAGAGAGAAAAACTAAAAGCGAGTAAGTGGGGAGAGAGAAAAGGAGAGTAAAGGGGGGGGGGTGAAAATAAGATGGATGCGTTGAACGTCAAATGTTAATGTGAATAAATAACATTCAGGATTTGCATCTGAACAGCCGTGGTACCAACAACGTAGGGGCTAGATGTAGTTCCTCGCGTTTTGTAAGTTATGGTAAGTTGTAGATACAGACTGAGATATGCGCTGGGCAGTGAGAATCGGCGAAATCCAGCTTTATTGAAGGAATCAGCGTAACCAAATGGCAATTTGTGCCAATGTCATCTTCTTCATCACACGAACTTCATCCACGTAGTCATGGGGCCTAAACACGCGCATTTCATACATATACTCGTAAGCTCCAGAAGACACACTCACTCACGATTCTCTCCACATATTCGGATGACCCTCCTCTTTCTCTCACACATTCAATTCATCTTCAATTCGTCTGGCACAACAGAAACTACCACACACTGGTTCCATTGACCTTTCTAAAGCCATTCTTCCGGCATTGCTACACCCCCTTCAAAATAGTTCCGTCATTCACTCTTATCCTCTCCCCCCCTCACATTTCTTCCCTTTTTAACCCCTTCTTCTCATGAACTCTCGCTAGCCTGGTGGATGCGGCGTTGGATTTCTGACGTCGAGGCAGGGGTTCGATCCCACCGAGTGCGGATACAAAACACTCAGGGGGGTTATAACCTACCCTCCCATTGGGCGGATACGCTGTTGCTCACCAGGCGGGTAAGTATCTCCACATGTGTCATCATACACTAAGCCCATCACAACACCGCTTTCATTTCCTTTCCTGTCTTCACAACACGCCCACTCTCTCTTCTACGGAATCCTTCCAAGGAGTATTACTGTCTTCAATGAGCCCCTGCCCCCCTTGGGGTGACGATGGGTTCCACCTTCGCCAGTTTGTGTAGAAAACAACAAACTACCCCACCCCCCATTCCCTGGATGCCTTCGACTCACCAGTGATTATCATTCGGGTCTTTGTCTACATTTCTTTATCCGAATCTCGCCGCCAACACATACCCCCTCCACGCACACTGCAATTTGTTGGGGGTTCGATTTCATGGTGTTGACGCACACCGACCCCACTTTGTGAGAAAGAAATTACTGAGGAGGTGAATAATAAACAATTCTATTAGAGTGAAAAGTGACCATTTTTTAATGCCTATATAAACTCTATCAATAAAATATCAAATAAAAATATAAAAAATAATGACAAAAATTTTACTAAAGATGAAAAAAATCAATAACAGAATGAGAGGCCCGCTTAGGTGCCCCAGGGAAAGCCTGCTTCCCTCAGGGGACTCTGCGCTCAACTAACAACTTAAAAATTCATATATTATGGAGGAGGCTCGACTCTTCCATAAAATCTGTCTAGTACCAGGGTCAAGCGGCAGCGACCCCGCTCGTTACGATACCAGATTCGGACATTCAACCAAAAGTGGTTTAATAAGGCGTCCTCGCAATGCTGTCCCACGAGTGTATGCGATTTGAGACGACATAAAATGGGGGATAGAAATAGGTCTACGGAAAGAGTTGGGGCGGAATGGTACAAAACTCAAATTCCTGGGAGCCGTCTGCCATCTTATTTCCCAAGCAGGAACTCATAGAGTTTTCTTGATTCCTATTATGCAGTTAGTGTAAGGAAAAACAAACCGACGGTTTGGTTGCTCAGTCTGTACAAGTACCCTGACTTCCTTATCAGTATGCTCGTTTCTAACAATATTAACATGTCCAAAAAACCAGCAAAAGAAAATCTCATATTTCCTTGCCTTCAGAAGTTATGAAATTAGGGATACTGCAAACAAGGACACGTGGATATTTCCAATGCCCCGAGAGCACTTAGCTCACTATATGAGTCTCAATGAATTACAAACGGCCTCAAAAGTGGGTACGGTGCACAACTCCCGTACTGAGCGGTATATACACATAGCATGGTCGTAAAGAGTGCACAAAACAACCCAGCAGGCTTAAACAAAGCTGAAGATGAGGGAAAGCCAACCCCTCCTTCGGACTAAAAGCCATCAAAGTATACCGGTACCTATAAAGCTTTGAGAACAAAGTTGTGGTGAAAAGCGTTCAACTATAACATTCTCCAGGTTGTCGTCTTGAAAAGTTACTATCGGGCCTACCCGTCCAAAATTTACACTGACCTTTCTAAGGAGGTTCCTAGCCCTAAGCCTGAAAGATTTAGAACACAAAATTAGATTCGTTGACGAAAGGTGAAGACGTACAAACCATGTTAACTAGCGTATACTGTACACGACTGATCGGCATATCTTCTGCGTTGACAAAAAATCACTATATTGAGGAAGGGCGGACGGCATCAGTTGTTAAACAGAGACTACCGTGCTAGATCGATTGCACCATTCTCAATAGACATTTGGGTAGGGAAGAATATATCTCGCACTCGTAGTAAGACTCTGAGAAGACAAATCCGCTGTAAAAGAAGAAGTATAGCTAATCAGGATTCTACTTGGTGGAGCCACAGAGCGAAAAACTCTCCAAGACGCGGGTACAAGGGACCTTTGAGCTGCGAATATGTGGCTACAGGTGTTGGTTGAACACAAGACCAAATATTCGTCTAGAAGCGATTCATTTAAGAACTGATTCGGTTCGATGTAATGTGCACAACGGCGGTGGAAGTGCACTTCTTTGGTCTTGGTCATGAAAACCATACCTCGTGCGTTTCGGCATAACAACAGGCATGGTTCAGGGCCTGTTAGAAAGGCCACACCAATCTCTGCGTGGAATGGACGCATTATCATATCTATTCTCCGAATAAAAAATACAGATGAGAAATGCTGTCTACGAATAAAAATCCCCGCAAATAACACTCCAACCAAAGCAGAGGATCCAACGTGAAGTAGAACTCACGGTTCAGAAAATTAGCAAACCTAATATTTAAAAATTTCGCCATCAACTTGTATACACAGTAGGTTAAAGAAATTTAGTAGCAACCGACCGGGGTGGAGTGACATCTAGGAAGATACACTCCGATTAGATCCTGTTAAGTAGAGTTAAAGAGAGGCCAAGTCTCGTTAATTTAGGTGTCAAAGCATGGCGCACGGAATGTAATGTGGGTCGGAGGCGGTATCCTAGCAAGTGGTTTCCGCTTCTGGAGGTAAAATCCAATTGGTGTCCTTCAGCAACTGTTTTATGTACTTGAAATCCTAGCGGATCAGCATCTCGTCTTGAGAATTAGGTAAACGCGGTCGCAAAGGACCCTGTCAGCAACACAGGGGCCGAGATGGTGCTTCCGCCCTCCTGGAGAACAGGAGTGGAGTCTTTAGTGAACTTAACACAAATCCTTTTATACGCTTTCACACATTTGTATGCGTGGTCCTACAATTGAGAGAAGACACCTATCTCCATTATGAAGTACAGCGACCGTGCGTCGAAATGTAACGGATTCCTGCTTTTTTTTTGACGAAATTAACATTGGGTGAAGTCCCACGGAAACGGAAGGCGCATATATATATATATATATATATATATATATATATATATATATATATATATATATATATATATATATATATATATATATATATATATATTCACTTATGTTTGTTTCACATTCGGATGACTAGCAAGAACCTGTCTAAATAAAAAAAAATAGCCGTTCAGGATATAAAAACCAGGCCCACGCTGATGAATATGCCGGAGAAGAAATCAGCAGCTTTATCTCCTGACTCAACTCCTTGCCTGAGATAAAGGCGGTAGACACTTTCCCGAATGAGTGTGATGCTGCCTAATCCAAAACTATCGAGCTGGATTACGAGCGTCTGCAGTCCAGCAAACGAGATTTGAATGGGGAATGATTGATTCCTTTGATGGCTTTGGTCACCCTCCACCAAAGCGCAGTTGTGTATAAGAAGAGAGTAGGAACACATCAAAACATGGGAACGAGATTAATCTAGAACATGGATGCATGAATTCTTTCAGCTTAAATACAACAAAATACACTCTTCGACCAGCTCCGCTATGAATTGACAACTGGGACTGACCGTCTATTCTCTCCAATGGGATATCTACACTTCAGGTACCTGAAAAGCGAAAGAGCCTCGGCATCTTCTTTACAATCTCGCGGGAGTCAATTTTTCTATACGCTGGCTGACGAAAACAAAATTCATAGAAAAGATGGAATATATCCTTTCCAGGTGGAGTTGTACTGCTATGACCTGAATTGAAGTATGAATATGAATATCGCATCAAGTGTAAATTGCACATCCTTCAACCCGTCCAAATCCAGTGATGTGGTTCGCGAAACCTTTGGACCCCTGTATAATAGGCAGGTGGCACGCACCCAACATGCTCTCATAAAGGCAGACAGTTAAGGGAAAATGAGGAGAGTAATCCTAACCCCCTCTCCTAATGAGCAAGGAACCAACCGAAATTCCAGTGAACTAAATTGCATTCCAAGTTTACACGGAAAAGAAGCTGCCAGGACTCCTTCTGAGGAGAATTGGCTAACTGGGATGGACGTAGGGCGATTGAAGGCAAATCGCTGAACTATATGCTGTGAAATGCGCAATTGACACTGCTTTTTTGTAGAATTTGATGTTGGCAAGCAGGCATTATTCTGCCTAAAGTCTTCCTACTTGTATAGCGCAGATTTTGTCGGAGTTCCCTTGCTCTTGCCAATCTCATGAATTTGTATCTTATGCGGTGATCAGCTGGCGAAGTGCTTGTAACAACTAAAGTTTATCAGCTGTGAAACACAAATGCTTTTTTGAGACTGTATGAATTGTTGTTTTTGCAACTCCTAATTATCGAGCGTAACGACAACTGATTTCTTTGAACTACGAAGAAATCCTGATCGAATGGCTTCACTTAAATCATCACTAACAGATAGTCTACCGGAAGTCGTTCAAATATTATTCCTAACGGCAAATGTTATTTTTGTGCTGTGGTTACTCACGTCGGAAAAGAGGCACAGATTCAAACTTTACAAGTCATAAAACGCAATAGCCTAGACTAGACGAACTAGTAGATAGAATTTTAAGAGTTCTTAAATTTTGCATAGTTTCGTTGCAGTAGTATAACTATTTAAAATCATGCCATGACTTAAAATCATACGTGATATATACTGCATATTTCTGTGTACGCAGACGAACGGATGTATGTGTAAATGTTTGCGCCACGCTTTAATTGAGCAAAAATCTCACTTAATTTAAACTCCATTGAGCGCAAATTGAAATAAATTAACGTTTGGGCGCAGTCTTTCTGCTCCCTTTACGAGACCGCCAAACTACTAACACACATACGTGCTCCCGCAATCATATGCTTTTATAACAAACAACTCTACCAGTTTATCCCCTAAAACTACATTAATTCAATTGCTATGATTCTTTAATATAATGATATGATTTTATTACAGTGGTCTTTAAAGACTTGATGGGATATAACGTAACCTTTCGATGACATAAATACACAAGAGCCTGGCGGATCTCATCCACAAACTCATCATGCATATTTCTGTGTAAAAGTAAAGTAAATCATTATATCAAGCTAGACTTTTTAAAAAAACACATTTAAAAAAAGAGAAGAAAATCACTTACTCTGTGAAAGGAGCTGTCAAGTGAAAAACGCTGAAATGTTCAAGAAAATCACAAATTTCCCCACAAGATTTCCACTTATCTTCTGTGAGGTCTTTCATTTTCTTACACTTAGTTAAAAAAATTAAAATACCGTACAAGGGAAAAGCTTCTTCCCAACAAGCTGTGATCTATAATAATTAAATGAAGAAGGTCTAGAATGCCCTTTTATATCTCTATAAATAAAGTGGGGGGAGGAGAGTCGAGTAAGGGTTGGAAAAGTAAAATTGGTCGATGATCCAGTTTAAACAAAAGATAGCTATCCCTTTATTTCATTGGGACTTCTTTGAGAAAAAAACAAATATGTTTATTCAAGATAGCTATCTCTTTTCTTCATTTTAACCTGTTAGAGAAAAAAGAGGCAATATTTGTCTCCTTATTTATCGATTGGAAAACATTTGGACCCATTAAATTTCGTGCCCTGAAAATCAAAACAGAGGAGAGATATATATTTTTTTTAAATAGCTCATCTGGCGACTGCCTACTTGGGCATTAGTTGCCGTATTACAAACTGGACTAGTACTAGGCTACTTTAAAATTAAATTCAAGATAACCCCCTCCCCCTCAAAAAAGGGAAAGGGAAGCGAGGAGTAAGCAAGCTCCTGCATCGGGGGGAGGTCCCCCCGGCGCATGAGCATGCGATATATAAGGGAAAAAAACAAAAACAAAACAAAGACACCTGCTTAAATAATAGGGAGAAGGCCGGCCTCCCCCTAAAAGTCAACAAGTCCACCAGTCAATGTGCACGCACTCGTCTCGAGTACAAAGGCAGAGGAGAGATAAACATCCGAATAAAACAATATCGAAAGGAATCGTAGAAAGCGTTTTAGAGCGAAGGACCAATCAAAGATAACTATCTATTTGCTTTATTAAATCCTGTGCCCTGAAAATGAAAATAGAGGATGGATAAACAGCCAAGTGAACAATATCGATGTAAGTCCATGCCTTAGAAAGTCTGAATCCTTCGACATAAAGGTCCCATGTAATTGTCAGGAAGTAAAGTGAGTTAAAGTACTATTAGTAAGGATCTCTCTCGTAATGGTATAAATTGTTTCCCTCCTCGCAATACTCCTTCTTAATAAAAAGTATGTAAAGAACTGGCGTGGTATGACATTACATTATATCAATACCATATTATATCTATGAGGGAGGGACCAATAACTTGAAAGCGAACCGACAATAGGGACGGAAAACCACGAGTTTGGACGGGCTGAGTAGCGAGAGAGTGCAACGAGGTCAGATAAATTGTGGACAATGGCAAAGCTCAAGGTTATTTAAAGAGGCATGTATAAAAATATAATTTTATTTACACAAAATATCTGAGAGAATTGATGGGTAAAATTACCTTAGAGAATTAACGGGCTAAATCACATCAGTAAATGAAAGAGGAAATTAACTCAATTGGGTTACTGAAGGGGGACGGGGGAGAGGGGTTGGCTTACGGATGTCTTCTGTACGTGAGGTGAGACCGCTCGGACTTCAGAGCGGGAGGTTGGAGTGATGACGGTTCTCCAAAAGCAAGGGGGGGAGAGTAACTTCCGGTCCAGGGGAGAGTATTTCGGCTACCCGAAATAAGGGGAGCTCGGACAGGAGTTGATGAAAGAAGTCGGAAAAATCACTTGGGGCGATCGTTCAGTGAAATTACCTCCTGGCTGGGGCTAATTCCAAATACACAAAATAGTCCAGCTGTCACTTTGCTTTGTTGCTAGCATTTGACTTGGAACCATAGGGAAATATTCTGGGTTCTGGCAAGACTCCTCAACCCTGTGTGTCTTCTGGGGAGTCGAGCGTTATTTATATCCGAGGCTCTCCCCGGAGTTGGGGGTTAGCGGGAAACCGCTCTACTCTCGAAGGGCCTCGAATATTCTGGCAGAGCTATTTTAGCCCGCATAAAGGTGAATCGTGGAGGCATCGATTCGAGGCTACCACTTGTGGAAGGGGGGGGGGGGTAGGCCTACCACTTTAGTACTAGCCGGGCTTTTTGCTGCATATGCGAGTTCCTTTCTGCTAAAGATCTTCCACGTGGGGATTCCCTCACACGAACCCTTTAAAGTTTGCCATTAGAGTATATTGAAAATGGAAGTGAATTTTGAAACAATGTTATATGGTCAGATGAGACTATAGTATAATCGTTTGGCCAAAATGATGTTAGTTACGTTTGTAGGGCAGAAGAAACTGCCTATCATCGTATGCGCACCATCCCAACCATCAATCACAGAGGAGCTAGTCTCGTGGTTTGGAGCTGCTTTGCTACACATGGCACAGGAACACTCCATACCATTGATGGGAAAATGGATGGTACCACGTATTGAAAGATACTGGAGGAAAAGCTGCTCCGAAGTGCGAAAACTTTCAAAGGCCGACACCGATGGATATTTCAGCACGCCAACGATCCTAAGCACATGGCAAAATTAACTCAAAAGTTTAAGAGGAGAAAAACAAACTGCCATCCAGGAGAGGAACAAAATAGCAAGAAATGATTGCAAAAGACTAATATCAACCTATCAAAATGGTCTTTGTTGTGTGATTGCCAACAAAGGTTTTGCCACAAAATATTAAATGACTGAAATAATTATTGGTTGAATACTTTTGTCACCTGCTAAATTTTGTTTATTAGCAATTGTTGTTACAAGATTATTCAGTAATAGTAGACGTAATTAAATTAAAGAGATTGTAAAGCTGTGTTAATAAATAATTTTTTTAAGATTTTTGTTTTACTATATACAACCTTTTTTTCTTTCTTTTTCTTCTTATTACTTTTTAGTCGCGTGCGACTCAATATCGTCCCCGTTTTGCTTTTATTTGTTTTGGCAATAACATCATAAATATTCGGGCGATTCTAACGATATTTGAAACCCTTATGTTGTTTTACATTCTCATTCGAATGATATAATTTTCAAGGTCTTACCAAGGTTAGTCCATGAATTTTTGAAATTTTTTCTGGTCGTAAGGTCATAAATCAGAATAAGTGATAGCACGGGACTTTGGTCAGCAGACCTTGTTTCTCTTCTATTTACAAAATTGCCTACCTCTGCTTGACCGGGTATTGCAAAATTTCAGTTACACTCGTTGCGACACTCTCAACAAAGGAAACCGATAGTTCAGATGCAGTTTAGACACATTTTATTGTTTTAACATATAAATATGTGTTTAAAATGTAATATTGATCAATGTGGCCGCCATCCACGGCGAGCACTCGCTCCAGGTGAGACCAGAAGGCCGCGCACACGTTGCGGACTAAATCCTTCTGAATGCTGGCCCGCACGCGGTTGACAGATAAATTAAGCTCTTCGACGATCTTTGGCCTTGCCCTTGGCATGCGAACACACTCTGTAGTCGAGAGGATTGTGGTTGGACGACCGCGGCGGCCAAAATTCCTCCTTATTCCATCAGTTCATTTTAGACCCTAACCACTCTTGCATACTCTTGGCCGTGTAGGCCTGACCACCGTCTTACTGAAAAACATAATCCGGCTTCTTCTTGATCTTCCTCACTGAGGGTAGAAATTTCGTAGCCAAGATGTCCTTATAACCGGCCGCGAACCACATCCTCGGCATCTTATCGCCATTCAAAGCCACGATGTAGAACATCATCACGGATGCCGGGTGCTTAGTTGTGGACACGTAGACGTCCTGGCCGAAGCTTACCACGCGGTCGTTCTGACGTTGATGACCGGATCGACAGTGAAAGTTTTTCATCAGAAAACTGAGACTTCGATTGCCATGACTCTTCAAGTCGTTTAGAAGGCGACGACAGCGCTCCCGACCGAGTTCCCGCATACAGAGGGTAAGCAAGGGGGCTTTTCACGAACTTCAAGCTCTTGCCGCCCACTTTCTTGATCACCCTGGACACCGTGGACACCAAGACTTTCTTCTTCTTCGCGAGCGCTGTCATTTTGGGTTTCAGATCACTTTCGAAGACTTTACTCATAGCCAAAATGTTGACAACTTGAGGTTGGCTTGAATGAGGTCAGTCTTTGAGATCTCCCCGGTTCTTGAGCCTCTCCGCGACTCTGTAGACGGTCATCCACCTGATGTTGAACCACTTGATGATGTCGGACTTGTTGTGGCCCGCGCACACGATGTACATAAAAGACATTTTTATGAGAGGTGCTGGAAAAGTAGAAATTTAAGTTTGTTTGACAGAACTTTTTCTATCACACATGTAAACTTCTCGAAAGATAAAAAAACCCCGAGCGTAACAGAAACTTTTGAATGTAAAGATTATTAAAATGACATATATTTTTAATATGATTATATTAAATTTTCAGTGAATATATTTAACATTTAAAATATCAATCAAAATATTATTTTTATTAACGAAATTAATCATATTTGGTAGTCTTCCTTGGAATTTCATTATCATCCTCCATACTTTCTAAGTCATTTTTGGCAATTATGTATTTAGACATTAGACTTCTTTTTTTGCCAGGATCAAGTAAAGATAGTCCCTCCCATTTTACCAAGTAAAGATCATCCCTCTCAAAGTTACACTAGTAAAGCTAATCCCTCTCAAGGCTAAAATAAAATAATAACTGTTAAAACATTTATTTAGGAACATATTTGTTAGAAAGTTTATTTTGAAACAATTAAAAATTGTAAACTTTGTAGAACTCTAGAAATTAAATTTTAATAACTTAATTAAAACGGTATTGGCTGGTAATTGTATCGCAAAAATCATTGAAAGCATTGTATTTATGTCTTTCAAGCCACATAAATTCCTTTAGATCAGAGTTTAGCATTTCTCTCTTACATCCTCTCATGCGCTTAATTCTCAGTTTATACTTATTCCAGTAGCTTTAAAATGACGATTTTATAACCTCGTATACCTCCCATTCTACCAAGTAAAGGTCATCCCTCCCCTAATTAACCAAGTAAAGTTAATTCCTTTTTTTGTCTTAGGAGGGACTATCTTTCCTTTATTCTTTTGCCATTCCAATCGGACGCTAAATAATAGTTTAAAATTGAATAAAAATAACCAATTTAGGTATAAGGGCGTATAAAAGATCACAACCTAATTTTAGCTTTATGGCAATAAGTCTGAATGTTGCTTAGCAAATATTACAACTGTAAGTGGCCGGAAACGATCACTTACGGTTGTAATATTTGCTAAGCAACATCATTTAATTTCCAATTCTAGGAAAAATAACTTTATTCATTTACTGTAAACATAATTTGGTCATGATTTTATTGACAATATTAGAAGATATACAATTTACCAATTAGATACATCATTGCATATAAATTATACATATTTAGAATTGTTTGAAGTAGTATTACTGCGGTCATCATGGATAAAAAGTGGCCCATTAATAATTAAAATAAAGGATAATATCAAGGACGATTGAGTCTTCTCATTACTAAACAAATCCCAATCAATTGTACTTCATTCGAAATCGAATTATATACATTTTTTTGTATATCGCGCGAAATATTTGTAATCTATTATATTTATAGAAATAAAATGAAAGACATACTCATTATCACGTCGTAATATGACATCGTATTACATCACATTCATCTAAAATTGTGACAACTTTGGCCGATACGTAGATTAGGGTCAACTACTGTTAGGTTAGGTTAGGTTATATTAGATTAGGCTTGGAGAATACGATGCACTACGACATCCTAACGATCCTAGATTTTTCATTTTGTTTCTAAATAAAATAGATTTCAGATAATTAGCGCTATATACAAAATTTACTATAAAATTAGCTTTCAAATGATGTTTTGTTTAGTAATTAGATAATGAGAAGACTTAGTCGTCCTTGATATTTACCAAAATAAAAATGCCAGTAAAACAAGTTATCCCATTTGAATTAAGGATTCCATATGGCACATTCTTTTGCACCTTCTTGTAGGCAGCCTGTTTCTGCCTGACAGCTGGTTTGGCTTCTATTGCTTCAATAACTCATGTTTCATTGTTTAATTTTAGTTAGAAAAGGGAGGATCGTTGCTATTGCACATTGGTTCTATATTTTTGCCACCATTGTAATTCGGGGAGATTGATCTGAGAGATTTAAATAGGAGACAAGCCATCTGCGAGCAAGTTTGCTGAAATTGAAGCTGATCCGTTGAGTGAAAGCTCGCTAACCATTCCGACATGGGCGCACCGCATAATTTTGCATGGGTGAATGTCAAATTGTTTTTCCCTTCATCCAAACGACCCATTTCTGCATAATTAATACACCTTTAATACATCACAGAACCTCCCCCAGTTTGAACCGCATCCTGCAAGCAGCCTTCCTTGAAGACGACCTGAGGTCTACAATGAACAGGCAGAATGGTGATTCATCTGACCAGATGATGCGTTTCTAGTCCTCCGCCGTACACTGTTTGTCTTATCGCCCATTGTAGCCGGGTAACTTTATGGGCAGAAGTTAGCAAAGGCCCTTTGCGTACCACTCTGCTCTATATGTTAATGTTCTGCAGTGCCCTGCAGTGTCCTTTGAACAATGGATGCCGGAAGGGCGGTGTTGACCTCTTGCAGTAATTCTAGCCTTGAAGCGAAGCGATTTTTAGACACAAGCCGTGAAACACCCCGGCGGCCCTGGCCCATCAGTTTCCTGTAGACCGAGATTTTGCCATTGCAGATAGATTGGTCTGACCGTAGGTATATATACACCTGCAAATTCCTCTCCAACCTTCACAAGATGGCCACTCAGTAATATCAGTTTTTCGCCTCATTTTACATGCAGCGTACGAGGCAGATTTACAAAAGGTAACCTCCTGATTCTCCTCGTTCAATGCTAACAACAGCTCCCAGTAGTTGAAACTATTTTAAACAGACATCGTAACTAATTTTGTGTCTGGTAGGTAACGCCGTCCGGAGAATACAGGGGGCGGCAGAACCGATTGAGCAATTTTGAGGAGTCAATGTTCGGGGGGGGAGGAGGTGTCCCCTTGCCGGTTTCCGAGGAATGTCTTGCTTCCCTAGGCAAAGCCCCCCAGGGCTCCTATCGGGAATGTACCCGGGAATGTACCCGGGAATGTACACCCTGTAGAATCGAGAAAAAGATCAAAATGAGCCCGTGTGGCCTATGAAATTGTCTCGTTCCGCATTATGGTTGTGTGGGTACAACTACCTATCTGCATGATTTCTTGTAAGATCTATCTACCCCCACCTGGTTAAGCACAGTGCGTCCGACAATCGATAGTCAGACCTCTATGTGCGTTCACATACGTGTCTGCTCTCCCTTGGATTGGACCCTGTACATCGACGATATAAAACCAACGCCGTATCCATTGTAGACTGGGCGGCCGAGAGCCCTCTGCTGAATGTTGTGATGTGTTGTATGTACTTGACAAAACCAAAGTACGGTGACACATTCGGCTAAAGCCGGCCCTGCCTGCGGATAATCTAGGGCATTATTCATTTAAAAAACACATATAATTTTCTACAGGAAGTAAAATTACTATTGTTCTTTTTACAAATCTTTAATCATAATTCATATGTGTATCTAATATAGAAATTAAATACATTAGTACGTAAATATAACATCTTTAAAGTGAAACGGGGCCCCCATTAAAGTCCATAAATATCTTTTGGGGGCCGCAAAAACATTGGTCCTGTGTGGAATGAAAGGAGTTGTCGTTCATTCTGGAAGTTTTCCGAGAGTGGAAGAAGCGTTCTCACATGCTGCCAATGACACCGGAGATGTTTTGATTTTTTAAAAGGAAGTTTAACGCCCTCCTTCCCTTTCGTTGGGTCTAAAAGGCGAGGAAAAGTGTGGGAGATTATTAAAGAAGTTCAAAAGATGACCCCAGAGAGAGCATCAGTTTCTTTGGGGTCATTGTGGGTGGGGAGGGCGTGCCGCTCCTCCATGTGTAAGGTGTAACAGGGGCATACCTTTGCAACCCCGCCCCCTAGCGGGAGCGATGTTTTGATAAATGATTTGTTCGCCTCTTTTGGGGGCATATTTTAATTCGAAACGATTCCTGTAGTGTCTGGATGTGCAGATGATTTTATAATGACTAAAACAAGGCCAAGAGGCAGATTTCTGTGCAACCCCTCGGGATACGTTTGTAAATATAGTTCAAGTTTTACACATGAAAGAAAATTGTCTCATTAGTGTCAAATTGTATGAAAGCTTTTACATTAACACCACCAGTAGAGGAAGCGGTTTGAGAGTTTACATCTTATAATTTGAAGCTTTTTTTGGATTGCCAAGAAATCGGCTTTTGCGAAACCTGGATAAATTTATGAAACCCAAAGTAGACTTCTCTTGTGACTAATCTTTTTATTATATATACTTTCCCACATCTTCCCTCCCACTAACTTCACCACTTTCTTTGCGATCTTTAAAAGCAAACTTTCAAACCGAAATGTCACCATCGGTTTTCGCCTTATATATAATGATAAACCATTCAGGTAGTTTTGCATCTCAGGGTGATAAAATAGTTATTTTGGGAGTAAGTCTTCTTCTGTACCTTTTCCGATTACTCTTCTATCCTAATTCTGTACAAATTTCCTTCCTCGATTGCCTAATGGAGGTTGATCCCGCCCTTTCAATAGCTCAAATGACGGCAAAATATATAGCGAAATAGGAGCTCATTTCATACAAGGGTGTATTACTGGGCACATTGAACACGCAAACACTTGAATATGTGATTATGCTCTTGTGAATATGCTCGTGTGCGTGTGTGTGTGTGTGTGTTCACTTACATTAGGTAGTAGACTTCGGAAAAACAGCCGGTCTGCGCTTGGCGTGCAAAAAGGTAAACTGTCTCGCGGTCCTCCATCCTTAGACCGGAAGTGTGTATTTTTGTTGCAGTGTTTTGCAGGAAGTAGTGCTATGATGGTGTGCAGTAAAACGAGGGAAAAGCATTTTGTATCCTTGGCTGGTTACTTCTCTTATTCCAAATTATTTTTTCCATACACAAATAATTCAGCATTGATATATTATGATCTCTTTAGC
This sequence comes from Ceratothoa steindachneri, assembly GCA_963969495.1. NCBI lineage: Eukaryota > Metazoa > Arthropoda > Malacostraca > Isopoda > Cymothoidae > Ceratothoa > Ceratothoa steindachneri. The sequence goes on from OZ018320.1 coordinate 187,187,457, forward strand.
AAGCTCCAGCCCCCTTTTATAAAACAGCTGTTGCGAATCGGATCATTGTGTCGGATTTTAGCCTGGTGTTGTGATTAAAAAAAATCATTATTTTGATGAGTTTGAGGAAGAAAGTGAACCACTTTACATCATGTCATTATCGTGTAAATGCTTAAGTAATGATGCCTATTTCGTGATCCCCGGTTACGGGTTTGGCGAATAAATAAAAAGGACACTCATATACACCTGTCCTTAACCACGGCACATAAGAAAATGCAAGATACGAGTGAACTCTGTGCCTCTCAACCCCGGTCACAAGAAGTTAAGGAGACAGGCGAATTGACGGAGTCAACACCGCAGCTGAAGGAGTCGCCTGATGCAGCACAACGACCCCCTAGCCCATTGCTGGCCCCCGAATCCAATCTAGGGGTTAAAGTGCAGCTTGCTGAAGCTCATTCTCGGGTATATGACGCCTTTTCCAGAGCTTTCAGCAGACAAAATACGCAATTCGAAAAAGGTGAGACTGGGTGTGAATATAATTAACTAATTAACAAGCTCATCATTAACACGATGTTCCATGGTAGCAAATGAGAAATCATATGCTTATCAACCTCTAACGTCACAGTAGAGAAGGATGATTTTGACTATTTCATTGCACTGTTCTTAATTACTAAAGAATTATGTGTTCTCTCTAAACTTAATGTATTTGTAATTATTATTTTTAATCGTTTCGGTATTACGTATGATATTTAGTTTCTTAACCGAAAGGCAAAGAAATAATGTAAAATATTACTATTTTATGATTTTAGTTTAGTTAGGCATAAAATATAAAGAAAACAAAACAGGGTTAAAAGAAAATAAATACGCATTGGTGACAAAATTATTCATTTCTGTTAGATAATTGGGTATTAACTTGTAGGGGGTGGGGTATCCGGTACTGTGACCATTTGGCTGCTTTCTTCGAAGTAAATTCGAAATGCCGGTTGAGATGAGGACGCCACTAACAAATTGATCTTCTGATACTTCTGGCTTTAATTTGGTTCGGCTGGAAAGAAGACTGAATCAAGAAATGTAGGGACAATAATTAATTACTTCAGTTCTTCGTAGTTTATTTTTGACCGAGCGATGGCGTGGAAATTGCCCTCAGATAATTCCTTCTTTCTTCTTGTTCTGTAATAATAATAATAACCAGGCAATGGCTTAGGGAGGGGGGAGCTTGCGCTTCGCTAATATGATTAAAATTTAAAATAAAAAAAAAACCAGCCATGGTTAAATTTTTATAAATTTTTTGAATTTTGCTAATTCTAATAATTTTAAAAAGGAACTCTAAACTAAATTTCGCTCCTTTCAAAATATTACGTTGCTAAAATATAGTTATAGAAGAAGTTATGTAAAAATAAATTTACTGAACTTCACCATTTGTAATTCTTTGGGTTTTAAAAAATTCACAAAATTTCGATACTTATATTTATTTCTGAACTTCACCATTTTGTTTTTGATATTACAAAAGAATTATTAGAAATACTTTGATAAAAAAACATAAGTCATAACCAAACTAAGATGAAATTATTATTCAAATACTCAAAAAAATCCCCTTCTTAAATGATGACGATGATGATGAGGATCTATAGACAATTTCACACGCCATATACAGTAGACTCGCTCACTCTGTGATAAATCTGAGCATTACGCATTTTTCATATACAATCAATAAATAATTATCTTACATTTTTAACATCATTATAATAATAAAAAATAGTAAAGATTTGTTCTAACACAAATGTACACAGTAATATTTAAAAATGTGTCTTTCCTATGCAGTTTTATATGTACTTTTCAGATCTGACACTCGTTTCTCCCGGAAATTCATACATAACATAACATAAATTCACAGATGACAAAAGCTACAAGGGCCTATCAAAGGTTATCCGCATCTGTCAAAACGCACCCACAAAATGCATCCATAGGATTGTGTCAGATCATGCATCTACAATCTCTGGTATGCCCTTTTCTTCTCAGAAATTTTCCTATCTCGTGATTCCACATTTCTTCTTAATAGCCTTCATTAGAATACACTGCTCATGGACTATGTTTAATATAGTCCTTAAAGTGCCCCACATCTCATAAGTATTCTTCCCTCTGAATTCTATATCCCACCTAATCTGATTTAGCAAGTTGCGTAATTTAACGTAATCGCCTCTATACAAATTTGGAGTTAAAACGAACCATCTGATGATCACTATTTCCCAATGCTCCTCCGACAGTTAATTCCTGAACCAAGTGATCATCATTTGAAAGAACCAGATCTAAGATATTGGCACCCCTTGTTGGCTTATTAACAAATTGAGTCAAAATATTATCCTCAAAGCATTCTATATACTTACAACTTGCTCTATTCCTTCCTATCATATTTTCCCAGTCCACAGAATTTAAATTAAAGTCACCAAGAATAACTGTATCTACTTCACATCCTTTACTCATTTCTCTGATCATTAACTACCCTAAACTTCTTTGACTACAGCTGCCAATTTAGTGTCATCAGCAAAAATTGACACTTTGCTATTTACAGCCTCTCCAAGATCATTTACGAGTATATAAACTATGAATAATAAAGGGCCTAGAACGTATCTCTGAGGTACGCCACTAATAACGTCCCTCCACCGTAACTTCACCCCATTCAGTACAACTCCCTGCTTCCTGTCTTTTCAGCCATCTACTTCAAAACTTTACCACGTATCCCATACATTTTTAATTTGTGAACTAGTCTCCTATGTGGAGCCTTATCAAAAGCTTTGCTAAAATCTAAGTGAATTACATCAACATTCTCTCCCTTATCTAATTGTTTAGTAACATAATCCATAAAATCAAGTAAATTTGTTAAACACGATCTACCTCTTTTAAACATGCTGAGAATCATCTATTAACCTACCACTCTCTAGCTGGTCAGAAATCCCCTTCTTAATTATCTTCTCAAGAATTTTACAAACTATTGAAGTTAAGCTTACCGGCCTAAAGTTATGCGGGTCCTCTTTACTTCCTTTTTTAAAAAATGGCACTACATTCGCTAATTTCCAATCATTAGGTATTTCTCCAAACTCTAGTGATCTAGTATATATCTTCTCAAGAGCTACTGCATTACTATCTGCACCTTCTTTGAGTAACCTAGAATAAATGTTGTCTGGGCCAGATGACTTACTAGTATTTAACTCCAATATAAGCCCTTTAATTATTTCCCTGTTCACATTAATGGTAGTCAACACTACTTCCCTTGACCTAGAATTATTATCAATTAATCTATCTAGATTCTCTTTTGTAAATACTGAAGAAAAATGATCATTAATAACCTATGCTATTTTCTCATCAGATTCTTTCAAAACCCCTTCATACCTAATAGGCCCTATCTTATCACTGTTAGTTTGGTTATTAATTCTATAATAGCTAAAAATATCTTGGATCTTTATTATTATTTTGAGCTAAATTAATTTCTGTCACCCTTTTGCTCTTCTTAATAATTTTATTTAGGTTTTATTCTGGGGATTTTCAAATCTTGTTTTTTTTTTCAAAAAACAAACACTACAAGCATTATAATAACTTAAAAAAAGAATAGCTATCTCTATTTTTTTAACTAAAACTTTTCCTACAAAGAAATTTTTGAGCGACCAAGTAAAAACATTGCCTTGTATCGATGTCAAAAACTTCCCCACCATTCATCCAGAACCACTTGTTCGACTTTCCATGGCCTTCGATGCTCATGCATGCCTTTTAGTGCTGTTCGAATCTTGGCTCTATTGTTACGCCCAAGCGTACGGGCTTACGTTTTCTTTGGCCAAGACTAAGGTGGTACTCTTTTACCGCCATCTACGACTTTACCCCAAACCATACTTGTTCTTAAATGGGGATCACCTATTTGCAAGAGAGTCGAAAAGTTTTCTTTGTCTTGTTTTTAGCCGGCGCTTCACCTGGGAGCCGCATGGCGTTCAGCGCTTGGGGTGCTATTTGCTATTAAGACTACCTCCTTTACTCATTTGTTCGTTTCAAGCTTGACTAAGGATGCGATTTCTACGAATCCGCAGACGAGCATAAATTGCAGAAAGTATATTCAATCCAACACACCGGTCTTCTTTTGGCGACCGGTTCTTTCCGCACATCTCCTGTGGAGAGCTCCCTTGTCGATGCTGTGGTGATGCCGCTCGCTTTACGTCGTCCCACCTCTTACACACAGTGGTGGGATTGTTAATGCTAATTTAATATCTTTTTCTTGGAGACTTTATTGAAGGGGGTCAATGAATAATAGGGCTTGAGAACCTCAGGTTTGGTGGATGAATCTGGCTATGCAAAATAGGGGTTTTACGGGGCTACCGAGGGACAGCTCTGTTCTGCTTAGGTTAAGCAGAACTTCGGCTTGCCAGACAATTCTCCTCAACAATCTCCTTCTTGATATTGGGGAGTATTATGACTATTTACTAGAATTACTTGTGGCCTTTCGTGCTCTTTCTGCTTAGGCGTGATGGTAGTGGAGAGAATAGGTAGACAAATGGACTGAATCGATATCCGAAAGGCGGGAGGTGGCTGTGTGAACTGCTATCCATCGGTGCAATTTGTGCAGGTGTATGAACGGGAGACAAGTGGGCCTTGTTACTCCGAGGGATAATAGGAAATTCTGTCCCTCTCCAGCCTTGGATCTCCTAAATTTATATATTTGTAAAGGGGACTGTGGCCCCCTGTTGCAGCTAAGAGGGCTTCGCAGCCTCAGTCCTTTTTTAAAATAGAAAAGTGCTGATGTTTTTATGTGGGATAAGATGTGAGAAAGATGAAATGTGTGAGAGAGTGAAACAAATGTTGTAGTGTGAGACAGTAAAACTGATGGTGTGTGGTGAGATAGTGCGACAGATTACATATTGAGCTAGGTGATGTATTATGGAAGAGAGACATGGTGTATTCTGAGACAGCAAGACAAATGACGTATTGTCTGGGATATGGATTGTGAGACATTGAGACAGATGATGTATTGTGAGACAGTGTGACATAACTCGGGTAATTTGAGTCAATCAAATTTGTGGTCACAACATATCTTTTTATCCTGTTTCCCTCTTCTTCACCGCTTTTCTTAGTCCACTGCTTATCTCAAGCATCCTTCCTCCTACACCAAATAAAAAAGTGAAATCATAGGAGGTAAACGCGGGTCTTCGGCCTTCTATAGTCTATAGTAACAAGCATTTGAGAAACATGTTAAAATCCGTGGAAAATACGCTAAATAGTTACACTTATTTCGAATTTGAACCTACACAGTCAACGTACTTACACGCACAAATGCACTTACTACTTGCTCTCTCCAACAGTACTTCTATTTCAGAATATAAGAAAATAAGGAATCTACATAATCAATAGCCTATACGAGGCCGCCCCTGTCATTTACGACTCACAATAAATTTGCAGAAATTATCACAATGGAGCCCATGGTTTCCGTGGCAAGGTCATCAGTGGGTGGCGCATTAAACGTGTCCTTAACTAATAAATCTCTGCTGAGCCCCGCTTTAAGCCCATATCTTAAAGTTTGATGCTGAATGCGGATTCCTAGTGGCATTTGGACGCCCCAACCATTTCTACAAAGGGCATACAAAAGAATGCCCATGGATGTGGGATCACGGTTGTTGGGGGAGGTGGGAAACGAAAAGGTGTACAGGAATGAATTGTAATTAAAAACTATATAATTATCATTGAGAATGATTTTTACCCTTGAAGATGTTGACCTAAATGTGTTCGGACCCCGGCATTTCTATCGACTTCGCCATGCTCTTCCTGCAGGGTGTAATGGCAGTATTGGCAGACGCCGCTACCTTCACTTCAGCACCAGAAGGGAGTCAAATCGTATTTTGAATCTTTTTGCGTTTAGGTTCGAACACTTTCCTAGAGGTTTGTAATACGCTTCTGATCAAGAGGCTTGCGAGCTTTGTTATTGCCTTGTTGTCACCATTATCACTATTCCTACTATTTTCGTTTTATCCCTCTTTTTCCTTTATGTGTTTTTCCGTCCCAAATTATTTCTACTTTGAATGAAAATGCTATCGTTTGTTATGCTAATTTCTTTATGAACAAAAGTGTTTTAAATAAATGAAACATTAATCGCACAAGAGTACAATGGAGTACAATAAACAACTGAAGGAAAGGAAATGTATAAAATTAATATCAACCACACAACACCAACTGTCATATCATACAGTTCTGTTGAAGTGTAGAGATTAATGATATGTGTGTCTATATGTCCATCTGTCTTTGTGTATGGCAGTATGTGTTTTATTTTAGCATGTATCGTTTGGAATGTATGTTTGTGCGTGGGTATGAGTAAATGAGTCAACTTTTCAAGACTACTCCGGAACCTGGCGCATGCGTTCCTCGCTGTGTCTCTGGGAAGATCTTCGAACACTTCCTTGATCTTCACCACCAGCTCGGCCTTTGGGTTTCAAGTCGGGCGATCAGTATATTTCTGAACCCCGCTCCACACAGTAATCCATGGGATTGCAATCGGGGGATGTAGAAGGCCAGAAAGTGGGAATGGTTATGTCGTAAATATTCTCTAACAACAACTTCTGACTCTCTCAGGAGGTATGGCCTTCCAGAAACAACCCTTTCCATTCAGGAGTTGATAACAATCTCCAGCAGCTCTACATAGCCATCTGAATTGAGCTTAAGACCCTGCTCAAACTTGTGGGGCGGCATGGCGTCTCCCTAACTGAAGACATTCCCACAGACCTTAACAGTTTGAGGGAACTTGGTCTTCAAGATACGTCAGACGTCGCATGGAGTATAGGCAATCCACCTCATGTTCTGGGTGTTATGCAACTGGTTCTGCCAAAAGTTATTTTCATTTGAGAAGAACAAGAACATCTACGGCTCAACAGGATGCTTCAGTTTGCTTAGAAGATTCTTTGGCCTCGTTAAGCGGCTTTCCTTGTCCCTGACTGTCAGAATTTGTCACTTGTGCCTCTTATACGAGTGATAGCGAAGGTCTTCATTCAGAGCCAGCTTCATAATGGTGACTCAAACACCCATCTCTCAGGTCCAAGCCAGTATTCTCTTGCTTGTGTCTTTCATTAGGTTTTCTTGCAGTTGTTGGGTGAATTCTAGCGTGCGGACGTAGTCAGAAATATCGTCTAATTTAGCTTATCTTGTGGTACTGGATCCAAATTAAAGAACGGGTTAATCCTCTAAAGTTTTACAATTAAGGACATTAAAATTATGGAGATTGGTTTTGGTGGATAATTTTGCCCGTTAATATAGGAAGTAATGCAAAACTTAAAGTTTATTGCGTCAGAATTTATGTTGAAATATTCAAGTATTAAAATGGCGATATATTTTGGAGGAAAAACTATGCACTTCAGGCAAACACTAACCTTGTCCAATCACTTTTGAACGGAAGATTGCTGGGTAAGCGCGAGGAGGGTAAGACGAAATTAGTAGGTTGGTTAATATTTTATAGCAGAAGTAGTGGATAGGAAGAGGAATATGAATTTTGTGAATCAGAAATGTATATGATGTACATGGATTCTTGAATTCGCAAAAACAAGATGTGGTTAGTTTTAAAAATGTAAAAGTTTTCTAGGGTAACTTTTGTTTTAAAATTGATAGAATTTAATCGAACAGGTGAGAACTCTTTCTTATTAAGAACTTTTCAAATGCAAAATAGTAGCAAGAGTTGATATTTATAAGCCTTTTGCAGGATAACCTTTATATGAATAAGGTGAGTTCAAGATGGGCTTCAAAACCTCTTTCACTAGATTAAGAATCAATTTAAGATCTCTCTTAATGCAAGGAAATGGATGCTATTTATTCCATTGTAGACGAAACCTAGTTTATCTATCATGATCTCTACCGTAAAGAAAATGGCTACGGTCACACCTTCGACCAAGAAAGTGATGACATTCATCTCGGGGGAATTGCGAGGGTATTTCGATGATAGACTTTGAAGAAAGAAACAATGTTGTAACCAACGAATATTCTGCTTTCTTTAATGCATAAATCGTGGGCCGCAAAACTCCCCTCAACCATTCTCCTCACAGCCCAGACCTACCAACATCCGAGTGACTATTTATTATCTGTTTTGAAAACTTAAATTTGTCTTGAAAGGCAAAACTTATTTTTATACAAGTATTCAGAAGCTAATTTCTAGAAGAAGAAATAAGTTCAATGTCGAGATATTACATTAATTAAAGCCATTTTTTGTCATATTTTCTTAATTTATTTATGTCGAAAACTTTTAGACTTTCCTTCTTATCTCTTTGCCCGCCTCTTTCCTCCTGTTCTCCCCCAAGGAATGAGTTATTTTTCGCTAGATCACATCAACGGTGTCTATAGGAACGTATATGTACGCGTATTTGTGTATGTGTAGTACGTTTTCCACTTTGTAACGTTAAACTACGTTCCGTGTGTCGACTAATTGATGGATCCAGTTTCGTGCAACCTGAAGCTGCCAATTTATGAAAGATTAAAAAATAATTGAGTTTGAAGGAAATTGGATTAGATGAAATTGAGGTTAAGGGTTTGAGCGCTCAACACTTATCATTCCTTCATATTGCATCCCCCTTTCCCCTGACCTGGGTGGTTCAGACCAGGATTTGAGCAGGGGGGAAGTTCTCCTTGGTTTTTGTTCCATCCAAACTTTACCCATATTAAGTTTACTGTCCATTCCCCTCTCTCAGCCCCCCCCCCCCCCGCCTTTTCCTGACCTAAATTTGGAGTGAAGAATTTTCTTTTTATATCGATTTTTGTTCGCTACTTTTCTGTCATTTGAGTATAATCTCTCCCATTCATTTTTACCCCTGAGTGAAAATGCTTACGTGGGATTAGCTCAGTTTTCACTTGCCCCTTGCTAATCAGCTTCATCTCGGCCTCAATATATCTTACTTAACCAATGCTAAACACCTTCATATCTTAAAATCTATTTTTCTCTCATTTAATTTCAGTATTTTCTAAACTTACCTGTCCATAGTTTGTCAGTATTTGATATTTACCTAAAGCTTTCTTTAATTTTAAGCATCATTACTCTGCTTACCTCACTACATATAATAACTCATATCGAAGTATCTTTATGTTTTTTAGTATTCTTTGGCTTATTATAATTTTTAATTGGTAGCGTCTGTGACTGACTTTATCATTCTGCGATCTTGGGATGCTCTTTGAAGCGTGACACGACCAACGAATGTCCCATAAATTTGAGAGGCCTCGACATATGTATGTAACTATACACACTTTCTTTTCCTCTCTCTCACTCTCTCAGACTCAAACATGCACACACAAACACAAACACAACGAAAGGCAGCCAAGCTGTGTTCCAAAACGATGTATATGTTTTTTTTTTAAACTTATAACAGATGACTCCACTAATGGATTCAGAATATTTTTATATCTTTTAAAAATATATATACATCGAAATAATAGGTAGTTTATATTTTTAAGCACGTAAGTGTTCAAACTGTCGACCATTGCCATCAATGCACTACTGCGCTCTTTGATTCACTGATTGGCAGAATTTAACACAAATATGTTTGCCGCGATGGTTATACACCTCCTCTTCAAATGTGTTCTTTAATTCTTCAAGTGATGTACGTCTTTTGCTGTAGTCTAAATTTTTTAAATGACCCCATAAAAAAGTCAAATGGGTTCAAAGGTTTCATCAAGGTAGTTCCAGAAATCTCGCTTGTAATTAGGATGTGCTCCATCTTGTGGATTGCAAATGTCCTCGTCTCTGTATAACTGTTGAATTGCAAGAAAATCAACCCAAAACCGAACCAAACCTTTTACAGAAAAACCACAAACGGTTATACCTAGTGAATTCACCTTTTGTTCCACAAAAATGTGAGGATTTTCTTTTGACCAGTAAATGCAATTCTGGGGATTAATTATTAATTTAACTTAAATGTAGCCTGATTAATCGACACAATTTTTACACAAAATTGACCATCTTCTGTGTTTCATATTCGAAACCATTCGCAAAATAAGACGTAATAATCTCGGGATGTCAGAATTTCATTCAGAGTTTGTGAACAATTATTTTACTTTTCATGAACAAAATTGTCTCACAGATTTTCGTGGCGATCGGTTGAATAGTTGCAGCACTTAATAAGAAGTGTTGGCATACGTTGATGTCTTTAGACGGCCAGTCTCTTGCTTGCTTGCACACATCATGCAAGGAACCGTGCATTTAAAATTTGTCACAGATACGGGAAATGGTAATCGAGTTGGAGAATTAGTTGCGAACTTATCTATCGACTGTTGTTGAACCTTTGATAACTTTTCAAATATAAAATACGAACTTATTATCCATTTTCTTTGCTGAAATGATAAACGCACACTTCCACTTTTCATGTTTAGTGTAAGAGAGCAGACTCTAACTAATTTCGATTTCTTATCTCCTCAAAAATTTCATTGACAATGAAATATTTAATGATAATTTATTAGGTAAGTTCACATTTTCTTTGTAAAAAAAAAATTCATTGTCAATTTTGTTCCTATTTTATATCCTTTTCCTCGTTGTTTTTCTTCTCTGGACTCCCATTGTATTAATTCGTTTCGAATTTAGGCTTCATCTTCCAGATTTTTTTTCGCATGTATTAACAAAACTTTTTATATGCTTATTTTAATTTGTATTTTTTATTGATTCTTTAGCATTGATCATAGAAGTTGTATGACCCTGAAATGTTGGTAATAAATGTTACGAAGCGTGTTCGGTTCTGTACTGTTTATAATATATACATATACAGTTTGGCCAAAAGCTTGGAAACTATTATATTTTATATATAAGAAAATTAATAGAACTAATCAAACGTTTTATTTTGTTTTAGTATATTTGTATCTTAATCTGAAGGTGAAATATAAAAAAAATAGAGCCCAAACCAATTTTATTAAGAAATACAGTCATTTAATGGGGGCAGTCAATATTTACAATGTTGGCAACTGCTCACAATTGAGTAGCTTCTGTTTATCAACCGTCAGTTTGATTATCGCCCCAAACTCTCTATTTAGTTCAAATCTATCGAATTCCCGAGCCAAGTTCCCAACAGTTTGATTTTATTTTCAGCCAAGGACTTTGTTATTGCTTTTGCTTTGTGAAAGGTGCGCCATCATGCGGAAAAATACAGTTATCATCCCCAAATAAGTCCTAAACTGTTGGGAAAAGGCAATGATGAAGCAGGTTTTGGTACGGTTTTGACTTCATGTCAGTGTTCTTGGGCAACCCCAGACATGGAAAATATCCGGATGTTCTAACGTGGGTTAGACACAGATATCTCGAAGGTGTTTTCTTTTCTCATCCTAACGAGGGATCTTCCTGAAGTTCCAAACAAGCGGAAGAGAGGTGTATCCGAAAATATCACTTTGCCACAGTTTTCTTCTGTCCACTCTTTATATTTCCCTTGGTGAGAGGAAACTTCTTCCTAGTCTTTCTCAACTTGAGATTTTTGTCTAAAAGTCTCCGCCTAACTGAGCGCTCTGAAACGTTCCACCTGCCTCTTTCCAATCGTAAGCATGCTTGGCACTGGAAGCAACGAGATCATTGAGCTGAGACCTTAACAGGAGAGATCTTGGGATTTATTTGAATCTCTTGAGTGTCCAGAAGACTTCTTTACAAGAAGCCCAGAGTTTGATTGCTTCTGAAGTGGGAGTTCCACAGAGAATCTTTACTTCAAATCTTCCAAACCACCGATAAAGGAGGGCTTCATGTACCTGCAATTTGCCGACGACATTACACAAATCAGTTCTAGCACCTATAGGAATGGGAAGATACAGACTGGAGAAACAGAGGCAGAAATAGCCAATGTTAACAACTTAGAAAGAAAGTGGAAGTTAATAATAAATTCCCAGAAGTTCAAGGTCATACCCATAAACCACCGAAAGCTCTTAAATTTGGTCGAGAACGGCGAGAGATCCTTGCACTGCACATTCCGTTCAAAAAAGACGCGCACAACAGAGTGAATCCCTCTGCGAGGGAGCTGGCAAAGATCAACCGGTTCTGTGGACTCTCTCTGAAAAAACAGAAAAAAGTATATGTAGAGATATAGGAGTTAAACAAAAACCATTAAGAATTTGCGAGTGTACATTTACATCGAGGCCTCCCTCATGGCGAGGAGAAATAATGAACTAATAACAAAGGCTACCTGGATTTTCCTGTGTTCCTCTAAGCAGTCTCCGGAAACATGCAAGAACGGACAAAATTGTAAATTTAGGAGACAGATTCCTGACCTCGACGCAAAATTCCGACCCGCCGAGGAGTTATATATAAACATGAACGTTAAAAATGCAAAGTCGACCTCGTATTACGCTATCTCCAGAACCACATGACACTAAAGTACGAGAGAATTGATACCACACTTCTGTCGGATCAATAGGGATCGGTTTCCCCTAATTTCAAAATGCCGAGGTAAGAAAAACAACAGACACAAAAAAGGGAGACCTCCCTTAGGTCTCACCTTGCGAGTCCCCTACACCTCCTATTACCCCACGGGGGTAATTGACGTATAAAACAGGTCAACAGAAGAAAACGAGGCTCTTTCGTTTTCGTAAAGAGATATAGAAGTCACCGGTAGAGAGTTTCACGGCAAGTTAAGAAAGACTTGCAGTTTCTTGGACAATATCAGATTGTTCGAAGTAGTCTCAGCACAGTTCGAGCCCATGGATCGTCAAAGAATCTAAACTACAACTACTCTTGACACAGCTTAAGTACTCAAGGATCGTCAAAGGATCTAAACTACAAATACTATCGACACAGCTCGAGTACTCAAAGATCGTCAATTGATCTTACTCTATCTGAGTTTGACAACCACAAACTAGATAGAAAAAGATCAAACATAGTCCTCGCTTCGGAAGAAAACCTTTTCAAGGTCACCAACAGCCACCGAAACCAAAGAATCATTGGTTTTGTTTTGATTCTACTTCGCATATTCGAATTTCCACGTGACGTCACTCGCCCACTCTTCATCCAACAACGCCATCTCTCGAGCAACTTAAGAAATCATCCTCTCCACGCCTCCCCGGAACAAAATCGAGTGAAGGTATTTCTTTGGGATTCTCTGCTTCAAACCCCATTATATAATGTGAGTAAGCTATCCCATTTTTTATGTCCTCGTGCGTTAAAGTAGTTTATTTTGTATATTTTAATTACGAATTAGATTAGAGTAAATTGTCCTCCCCTAAAATCCACCCAGAACCGAGCATTGAGAGCGGGACATTAGACACCATTTTTTTTTATCTGTATCTTTTAAGTGTAGATAGTAATTTTATTTGAGTGTATTAATGTTCATTAAAAGTCTATTTTTTGTAGTTCTTTTTTTTTTTAAATTATCCTTGAACGAGTTGAATTGGCAATAGTTGGTAAATTCCAGAAAGAACTCCCCTTTTATTCACTCATTAGATAACGTTTAAGTAAAGCACTCTTAGAGACCGATCCTGAAGCGATCATTGAAGTACAACGACTCATTTTTATTAACCATAATAAAATAAATATATATATAATCTCGGCTAACCCACGAAAATATACATCATCTACGTATATCAGAGTCACAACGAATCCGGTGGTCGTGAAGCAGCAATTGAGTCGAAGTTCTCAGAAACAGTTGCAGAGAGTGCAAAATAAGGCCATCGTGTGCAGATGTGGAGTCCGCCGATGGGACCACGTGGTACAGGGCGAACTCCACCGGAGAAGCGGACTGGAAACATTTAATATCATAGTCCACAAACCAACAAGGAACAAGTGGGAAAAAATAAGAAATAAACCCCAAGGCTCAAAAACAAGAATAACATATAACTAAAATCACAAGATGTTAAGAATCAGCTCTATTAAAATAGCTAATAGCTAAGAATGTAAGAATGAGTGTATGAGAAAAACAATATAAAAGTAAATGATTTTTTTTTAAGGCGTAATCTGGCTAAGAGTAAATGAAGGATGACAGACGAAAACAGGTAAAAACCTCTAAAAAAATTGAATGCTACAAAGAAAACACAAAATGATAACGAGAAAAAAAACAAGAAAAGAGCAAGTAAAATGCTTGTTAGCCCCCCTCCCCCCCCTAAAAAAGAAGAAAAAGTAATTAACTTAAAAGGACATGCAAGTGATGCCCTTATCACGAGAGCAACCTATAACTAAATATTTGATTTCCACTCTAACTCCGCCCCTCTTTAGCTACTACGCCCCCTGCATCTTTTCAGACTTATTATCCTCAATATTAACTAAAATTTAATAAATGATCCTAAAGATGGTGCTCCTTGATGGCATTTCAGGCCACTTCTGTGCAGAACAACGGTGGTTTCACGCTTTTATTTCGAAAGAACCATTTTTGGAATTAAAACAAAAAAAGATTAAAACATTTATTTTTAAATAGAAATTACACAAAATCATTCATTTAACCCATATTTGCCATCATTTTACCCTTTTAATCAAATAGTAAGGGACAGAGGTAACCTTTTAATACACCTGCAGTAATTTAAATCTTAGAACAATTATTCCTATCACGTAAATTTTAAAAACGAAGGAAAAGTAAAGATATATTTAATCTCAAATCTTATGGCCATAACTAAAAACTAACTATATATGTAGAAGTCTAAGTACATCCATGCATTAGTGCATACATAAATATACCAACACAGCTGCATGTGTCCTCCCCTCCTCTTATTCCAAATTCGCCTTTTCGTATCGAATCTCCTTCACCCCTTTTCGCGCCGTCATAAACCCGCGGTTGGAGACGAGGAAAGCTCAGATGGCGGCGAGGCGTAAATATTTTGCATGTCTTGGCAGCAGACAAAAGGTCTTTTGCGCGACGATAAGGATTTTATGAGAATCCAGTGCTCTCTCTCGATTTTAACTCTTGAGGGAAATAAAAGGAAAAATTCACCCTGGAATCAGGCAGAAGATCTTGGACCTACGTTGTGTGTGGAGCTAGTCTCACAAAGGAAACAGTTCGCCCGTTGTAAGGAAGAAATTTCGGGGAATTGGTTGTTGCCATCACGGTAATTGTAGGTGCCAAACTTTTCGCCGCCCCCACCCTTCAGAGTCAGAGGTTACACAGCTCCCCCCCCTTCGTCAGATTACCCTAGACGCAGCTAGGTAATCATTTTGGCTACCCACTCCATGTGCCAATAATCAGAACGGACACTTCTAGGAGAAGAATTCAGATTTGAGTCACAGTTTGACTCGCCTTCGCGATCCGGCCTAGGATCATTACATCAGGACACCGTTCTAGGATTACCCCCATATTCGGTAACCTCGGACGACCGGGCTAAGTACGAACATCGTCAGAAGAAGAAGACATTCACTGTCATCCCCCAAATACTTACGAACTCCAAGGTATGGTTAAAGTGAATTATCCCCTCCCCGAACTTCACTAGTTTAACCGTTAACTAGAATTTCCCTCCCGAGCTCATAACCTCGATTATTTGAAGTGATTAATTCAGTGCTTAATTCCATAATATTATTAAATTCATTCTGCCGGGTGAAATTAAGACGCAAGCATCCTAGACTTACCTATTCAGTGCAAAGACTAATCCTATTTATACCTATATATGCTATTTCATATTTCTAATTCATGTATATTAAAGATTATTTTTGTATGTGTGTTTAACTATTTTAGACGATCCTTTGGCAATTGGAAAGCAATCCACTCGGCTTGATTCTTATTATTACATAAGTCCACCCATGACTGGCTTTTACTGAGTGAGGACACACTCAGGGGATCATTATCTTAACTTTGATCAAAATGGAAGCACCGGGGTTATTCTTATTCACCGGAAGTGGCTACGGTAGGTGTATTGGCTGCACTTCACCCTCACTTTACCTTGGTGCGGGATTATAATATATGCCAAGGAAGTGAGACTGGGATTACCCACTCACTAACCTTCGACAATATATATATATATATATATATATATATATATATATATATATATATATATATATATATATATAAATATATATATTAATTTCTTTATTGCAACGTTTCGAGTGTTAACTTTACCTATCTTCTGGTATTGGAAATATGCATATTCATGAATAGACTAACGTCTAAAGTTAAAATTAAAACATACAATTATGGAATTGATGGAAGATTTTTCCAATAATATAGGCAGCAATGCAGAACTTACTTAAAATAATGTTGGAAAATTTAAATAGTAAAATTGGCTATATAAATTTGAGAAAGCACTTCATGCACATCAAGAAAATACTAAGCTTGTCAATTCAGTTGAGAACGGAAGACTTTTGGGAAAGCGGGAGGAGTGTAAGAAGAAAGAAAGGATTATGAGGTTGGTTAATGTTTTATAACAGAAGTAGTGTATGGGAAGAAGAATATGAATTTACAGAAGGGAAAATGTATTTGATTTATATTGATTCTTGGATTCACGAAGAGACAAGATCGAGGATAGTTTTAAAAATTTTAAAATGTTCTAAGGTAACATCGGTTTTACATTGAATCGAATATAATCGAACAGGCGATAGCTCTTTCCTAGAAAGAGCTTTCTCACTCCTGTAGCTAATTTCCATATGAAAACAGAACCCTGCCTTCAGCGAGGCAAGTAAATTCGCATACATATGACCAAGCACTTCACATCTAGCAAAATTCTGTCCTTACAATTGAAATATTGTCCTAAATGGTTTTTATTTCTAAAAATTATCTTATAATTGGTATGGAGAAAGAACTTCTTTAATAAATTTGTAATTTCTTTTGTAAATCTTTGGTTTAAAAATCCCATATCCTGAAAAATTTCCTAACGCATATCTTTACAGACAGTTGTGAATTTTAATATAGGTTGGTAAATGTTTTTAAAAAAATACCGTTCTCTCCACAAGAGACCCAGGAAACCCGTTTCCTTTGAAACATACCTGCATAAATTCAACTTCTGTATGGAATATAGTGTAGGACGAACAAATTTTGTATGCACTGATTATTAGTGTTTTTATGGTACTGATTTTATACTAAACGTCACAAAAGTTGAGGCATTGACCAGTAAAGGTTGGCTTGCAAAAACTTTGGTTTCAAATTTTGTTAAAGAATGGGAGATGTGAATATCCAAAAATGAGAAAGAATCATTGAGCTCCTTTTCGCAGGTAAATTTAATATTGAGATGTATATGGTTGGAGCATTGCAGTAATCTATCACATGAGTCCTTGGAATTGAAAAAGAGGTATGCGTCATTAACAGAGCGACGGTACACTATGGGTCTAATTCTTCCCGGTTTTTGGTTGAATAATTGTTCTTCAAACCAGGTCATGAAGATATGAGCAAAGACAGGACCCAAATGACTACCCACGCCTCCCCATCTATTTGACAATAAGTTTCCTTAAACGTAAAGTAATTGTCTTGAACCGCTAACTTTGGTAATTCTTTTAAAAGGGAAGGAGTAAACTCATGGAAATTAGTTGTGTTGGGAAAGGCACTTCTGGCAATGATGTCGATGGTTTGATCTATTGGAATATTATTAAAAAGAGAAAAAAAATTCAAACTACTCATAAAACACTGCAAAGGATGTTGTAAATTGAGTAATTCTTTGAGAGAAGAAAAACAATTTTGAATTTTAAATTGGTTTGAAAAAAATGGAGCTATTAGAGGAACCAAGTATTTTGCTAGATTATAAGAAGGGAGATTGTATAATGCTAAAATAGGGCGAAGAGGGATGCCCCCCTTGCGACATTAGGGAAGCCCATAAAGTAAACCCAAATAAGACCCAGAAACGTACAAGCGGTTATGTGTCAATGATTCTAAAACCATTTGTGGTTGTTTTTTTATTTAAGCTAACAACGGTGAATTTTGTCGTTCAACCTGATGACCAATGAGAAGGGAGATTCCGAGACCTTTTAAAACTTGGAATTATCTGACAAAATAATATTTATTTTCTCTATGTATTCAGACTTATTAAGAAGAATTGCACCTATACCATTATCAGGTATAGGTATATTTAGGTAATTTTGATACAAAAAAAACGAAGAGAATTTGAACTTGCGAGAAAGGTGGCGAAATTTCTGCGCAAAATATGAGTGTTAAGCGACTTTTAATTCGCTCAGCAACTTTTCAAAGGGAAAGAAATAGTCAATATGATCAACTTTAAAAGACGAAAGTTTAAATTCAAATCCTAGATCAAATAAAAAAGATTCTCTCGCGGTTAATTAGCCCCTAATGTGAAATTATTTTTTCAAAACTATAGAACAGATGTTTCTTTTTGTGATTATGTTTGTTTTTATACTTTTATAACCCAAACTACTGAGAGCTATGCAAACTCTGTCCTCAAAGTTCATGACCGCTATCTATTTAAACTTAACTTATCTCTGCCTTGCTTCTCCCCGAATGATAATATATATATATATATATATATATATATATATATATATATATATATATATATATATATATATATATATATATATATATATATGTCGTGGTATTGCAAGGACCAAGTGGTGGTGTACGTACGTATAGGTTTGTTACGTACTTCAAAAACTCCTTGATTAAGTTTTCGCTAAGAGTGCTATATTTTATTATTATTACGTTATTTTTAATCTTTGAGAGTTTCTAGTGCAATGTTCAGCGTTTCGAGGATTGAATTAAATACTTCTAAGAAAATAAACCTTTAATTACAACATGAACAGAAAATGAAATCTAACAAAACAAATTACACAGTTTTGAATTAAACGAGTTGAAGTGAGACTTACTAAATTACACAAATGAATATACAGTAATGGTTGACCCAAAGCTCACTTTAATATTGAACGCTAATTGACCTTCAAAAAAAGATAATGGAATTTATTTACCTTTAAAAATAACCACAAGAGAATCTGGTTGGAGACTGACCTTGGCCTCAATTTTTATGTAGCCGAAAGAATGTTTTTTGCGGCAGGCGAGTGGACGTATAAACAAGACACTCCAGATGTTTGTCTGGCGCGGAGATTGGATTAAAGCCACAGATGAATTCGGTGCGGGCAACGGATGGCCTTAAGCACGTTGTCTTGGTAAGATGATTTTACCAACGGGACAGGGAAAGTATGCTTTTTCCAATTTTCTGGTTAATCTTGGAATAATTTGCGCTGACGAGCGATGAGCAAACGAGTGAATCCTTTGACGAATGGGGGGTGTTTGAGGAAATTCACTTTGGGGTATTCCTCAATGTCGAGGACTATCTCTTGGTTTTGTTGTAAACCAGGATAGGGTGTTTCTCTGACTAGAGATAATTGAGCTTGTTTCTCACTACAAGCTAACTTAAATTTCGGTGTGACCACCAGGAACTGGCTCAGCATGAGCTTCTTCTGTGTTCCTTTTGTAGGGTTGCGGGGCACTTAGCCGGACTTCGTCGTCTCGATCGCAAACTCGATCTTTTTTGTTCTTCTAAAATTATCTGCATATATACTTCGCCACCCCACTGGGGGTAGGGGAAAGAGGAGGAGGGAGGTATTTAGAATTAAGCCTCCTTCTCTAACGGTTCTTCCCCGAGTGTCTTTCGCTTAGCCCTAAAGGCACCTTCTGGATTTTGGTCGACTCTCCTCTAATTTCGTCAATGAAGTGAAATTAAATACCAACTCTTAGGGGAAATATTGCCGGTTTAACCAATGTTAGGCTCGCCAGACCCGAAACTTGATGATTCGAGCATTTTGTGGTTGTGCCAGGGCGTTGCGGTTACCGAACAGGGCCTCAGTTTTGAGGGTGGGATATCGATTTCCCTACACTATATATATATATATATATATATATATATATATATATATATATATATATATATATATATATATATATTAGGTCATTACGTTTCTGCGTCGTGTGAACCTTCGAAATCGTAAGAAGTAGTACAGCTAAAACATGTATGGGCAGACAGTGGTCAAGTTAATGAATCTGTCAGAACCGTCCGTCGCAGACTGTGTGCACAATGCCTGAAGTCAACCATCAGCTGAAGCCACATCGACTGGCTTGGGCACGTGATCACTGCAATAGTCTATGCCTCACTAAATACGGCATTTTTCTTATGGTTCGCCGAGTACACGTTCCAGTTGTTCTCGTCATGGGCCTTCTACTTCAGTCACCCCAAATCAACCCACTGGAAAACCTTGGGCATGAGCTGAAAGAGGCCGTAAGACGTCGTCAGCAATCCTCCACTGGGTAACTGAAGTAGTCATCACTGATGAGTGAGTCAATATCACATCCATTAGTTGTCACCCCATCGTGGAGAGCAAGAAGGCCTCGAAGAATAAATGCTCTCATCGTTGCCAAGTGACTCTCGACAAGATACTGAAATTCCTGCATCAGTTTGATTTTGCTGTAATTTTTACAGGGCTTCATCAGCTTATCTGTTAAATTGTGCTGATGTTACATGTTTTGGCAAATTTTGTATTTTGTTCATTCTTGTTGCTTGTTTGTGGTATATATAACTGATTGATCTTTCTTTCTTCTTATTTCTATGTTATATTCATTTTGATATGCAAATAAAAATTTAGCTGCGAAAAATTTGGGTGCGGCTGTACGTCATTTATGTTTTTTTTATCGCACCTTGCAAATTCAGCGAAGGCTTTCGTCAAGAGAATAAAGAAGCAAAAGGTTGAGGTAATATATATATATATATATATATATATATATATATATATATATATATATATACATATATAGTACAAGAGGAATAAGAATTGGACGCGAATGAGCAAATGAGACAAGAAACCGGAGTTTTTTTTAAAGGCAAGAGAGAGGGACATTAGAAGAATCCAGAATCAAAGAGAGCAGAGGGCGGCACAGTGAAGGCGATCCTCTACCGAGAAGACAGAAATAACGCCAGGGGGAAAAAAGTTTTGAATTCCTGTCCGGGACTCGAACCCGGGTCTGCTGATTGCCGGTCAGATTCTTTTACCGCTAAGCCACCAGGCACAGTAACTATATTTCTCCCAAAGCGTTACCCCATCAAACCCAGTATCTCCCTAAGCTAGGAACCTCCAAAGAATTTTAATACTACATCCTTTTAACCGCTCACAATTTAAAGGCTCACTGCACATGTCACATACAAAGAAGGAGCAACTACAGGATCTGCGGGTGATTATACAACCACCACAGGGCTATGCCGGGTAAGAGGATGTGGTATAAAAATTCCTTGCAGGTTTCTAGCTTAGGGAGATACTGGGTTTGATGGGGTAACACTTTGGGCGAAATATAGTTACTATGCCTGGTAGCTTAGCGGTAAAAGCATCTGACCGGCAATCAGCAGATCCGGGTTCGAGTCCCGGCCAGGAATTCAAAACTTTTTTTCCCCCTGGTGTTATTTCTGTCTTCTCGGTAGAGGATCGCCTTCACTGTGCCGCCCTCTGCTCCCTTTGATTCTGGATTCTTCTAATGTCCCTCTCTCTTGCCTTTAAAAAAACTCCGGTTTCTTGTCTCATTTACTCATTCGCGTCCAATTCTTATTCCTCTTGTACTATATGTATTTATAGTCAGCTACACAAGGTTTCTGCATCTTTCTTTCTGTCTTCAAATTATATTTGAAAGACAGAAAATAAAAGTGGCATAGCCCTGTGGTGGTTGTATAATCACCCGCAGATCCTGTAGTTGCTCCTTCTTTGTATATATATATATATATATATATATATATATATATATATATATATATATATATATATATATATATATATACATATATATATATAAATATATATATATATATATATATATATATATATATATATATATATATATATATATATATATATATATATATATATATATATATATATATATATATATATATATATATATATATATATATATATATAAGACTAAAGGTACCCTCTGCCACCTTTTGGCACTCAACTTTCTGGCACTTAGATGCTTAGACAATAACGGAACTTCTTGTTTTCGGAGAAAACATCTGTATCAGATCCCGCCTATGATGTGTACCTAATGCTTGATCGTAAATATTTCCTTTGAGATGCACCAAAAATGGACAACAAGGAAGTCGTTAATCCAACTGTTTAAACACAAACAACACTCGTCAGAAGCGTTCACTCAAATATGTTCGCGTATCGTAGGTTCACTATGTCCGGTCCATTAATTCACTGAGACCTCATATTCAGTTACACATTTTCAACGATTGTGTCAAGAGACACCATTAGATGGGTACACGATTTTCGCGTTTTCGGGGTGGGCACCTTTCACGCAGAGTGGAAAGAAACATTGTTTTCAGTTTACTTTAGCAATCCCATCTCACCTTTTCTCATTAAGTTCTCTCCTCTTAAGTATAATATTTGTAAAGTCTTTGTGAATTAAACGCAAGGTAATTTAGACTCTTTACTGGAATTAGGTAAGCGCGTAGCTTCATTATTTTGTAGTAGTGTAATCTTCTACTGAAAAATAATTTGCAGGGCAGTCAACTTTGCTTCCATTGCACGTACTGCCAAATCAATCAAATCCCTCTGATTGCATCGTGCAGCCATTTTTCAAATTTATTCCTCTTATCAAACTTTAACGCCTTATTTTTTGATATTCAAATCATCTTTCATCCCTCTCTATAACTAACGAGAAAATTTCGATATTTAACTCATTTCAATGCACATATGGGAAGGCATTTAACTTTTACAAAACTATCAATCAGAGATTGTTACCTATCCTAAAGCCCTTTATTAACCAGTAAAGAGACTATCCTCTCTTCATCACACTGAGAAAGGTCGATACTAACACCGATTGATTTTTGGATAATATATCTCTCCGGTGATTCATTCGTTGATTCCTTCTTTTTCGCTTACCAGAAGCGGTCATCCTAACACGTGTTGCTTTTTTCAAATATTTCCCTTTCAAATGTTGTAAGGAATAAAGTTTTGGTTTATTTATACTCGAAAATTGTACTAATTGCGATAACAAGTACTTATCCTGGAAATTCCTTTACTGTTTTTCTACAATTTCTCTTCAATTATTGAGGTTTCTTAAAATACTTCCAAAACGCTTTTTATTTATTTTTTTAATTTCATTTTTATAAAGAAAATGGCCAATTCTGGTAGCCTTTGATCCATGAGGTTAAAAGTCAAATTAGGTTCATTGTAAAAAAAAACGAGCTATAATTAAACACAAGATTACTGTAATTCTTAACAAAGTTAACACAGAAATCGGGTGAGAATTTAGTTCAAACGATCAATTGTGGATAAAACTAAATACGATTGAGTCCCACCTCTGTTCCGTTAATCGGTTATATATAGTCAAATTGAAATTTTTTCGTCCTTTAATATAGATCAAGTTAATTTTGAAATAAAATCGTAGCTGAGCGTTCTTTCCAGGGAGGTAAGTGTCACTTCTCACAACGCAGCCTCTTTCACGAGCTTACCTATCTCCTACTTTGCCCTGCATTTCTTTCCATGGAACATCAAACAAGCTCAATTTTCATATGTTCTTGTTCCAAAAGTTACCTATGGGATTACGCTTTTACATTGGTAAATAAATCGCGGCAATTTGGACCAGAACTATAAGGTTGCATTGGACTGATCAAATTTTAATTCTTTAAAATTTAAATTCAGATTCAATTCCGGATCTAAACCTGCAAAAGCTCTCGGTGTAGCTAAACGAAATCCTTCCAATCTTGCATGAAATTGGAAGCGTCAATTTGAACTTCTTTGAGGATTAAAGTGCTAAGAATCTCTCTTTCCCATGCAATTTATAGCAAGTCACCTCTTGGTTTTAAGAGAGAACTAAGGTTAATTACAAAAATGGGTTATCTTTCCCTCACCGAGATACTAAAGAACTATACGTCCACGCTTCGTTGCTTGGATAAACTTAAACCTCCACGTGCGAACAAGAAAATGCCTGCACCAAGCGAATTTTAAGTTCCGTTCTAAGCCTCAGTTTTTCAAATCCTTTCGTTCAAACTTTTAAATCTAACAATTTAAATCTCCGGAGAAAGATTAAAATTTTCAAGTCCAACTTTTTAACAAAGGGAAACACTTTAGATTCAAATACCTCTTTAAAGTTGACAATACTAATTCAAATTTGCCATCAAATGAAGAGACCATACCCCTAAATTCCAAATGCTAATCATGTGACGAAATTCACAATATGCTATATTGTCGTAAGTAAAAAAGGATAGCTAGGTGCTAAGAGTTTACTAGTGCAATCTTTGCTCTTCCTCTCGTCATTTGTCGGCCCTCTGTCCTGCCTCTCACTTCCTCTTATTATACCAGTACAAGATTTGTAAAGCTAGAACTCACATTTCAGCTCTTTGCCCTATAACATTCAAAAGAGATTTTTAAATTGTGACAACGTCAGAGGCACATTGTGAGACCCTGGGCGGATGTCCGATCTGCAGAATGTTCCGGAACGTTGACAAAACTTGACACAAATTCCTGCTTCCTAGCATCATCGTAGATTTGGGACTCGGGGTAAGTTCAGACCTTTAAGGTGCCAAATTGATTTTGCCTCTCAAAAGTCTTACATCTCTAAATCGGTGGCATTATTTTTCAGTGCAAACTAGAGCGAAATTGCGTCGTAAACATGTGAGATCAAAACGTTCATTGGCACACAGACCAAACGCATAGGATAGTTGGAGTTTGTCCATTCTTTTGGATCCGAGAGAATTTCGGCAAGTTTCCTAGTCGAATCCAACTAAAGCTTCAATTTTACTAAAAGCAAGGTGGAACCTGCGATTCCGACCTTGGGAGAAAAGGTGCTACCTTGCAGACAGAGCCTTCTACCCTCGTTTCTCGTTGAGAGGATTTTATGCGTTATTGAAGTGGACCAAATTTAAATCTAAGGTTGTACAATGAGGAGTATGATCGTGTTATTAGGTCTTTGCGGGCGGGAAACTAGATACCAATAGTGGTCAGGGAATTATGAGAGGACATTATAGTACTGAAAGTAGAATGGACTTGGCAGATAACAGAAATAGGTTCCAAGGCGATAGAGGTGAGGTCATTCAAGTTTCAAGAGGTGCTTCAGGGATAGGGGGGTTAAATTGTTTCTATACAAATGCTCGTAGTCTTAGAAACAAGAAGGATGAGCTATTTAGTTATATTAGCAATGAGGATATAGATATATTATGCGTTACTGAATCATGGGTTAATGAAATAGAATTTAGTGACACTATAAGTGAATTTGATTTTCAGGGCTATAATATGTACATTAGTCAAAGGACAGGTAGGATTGGTGGAGGAATAATTATCTATATAAAAAACAACATTGTTTCAAGTTTAAATACTTCAATAAAGCAGGATGGAGTTGAGTCACTTTGGATAGATATTAGGTTCAGTAAAAATAGAATGGTGCATTTGGGAGCTTTTTACAGGCCACCTGGGCAGACTGATGATATAGATGAACTAATGATAAGGGAAATAAGTAAGGGATGTGAAACAGATGCAGTTATTATTGGGGACTTCAACTTAAACTCTGTGGACTGGGAAAATATGATAGGTAGGGATAGAACAAGTGGCAGGTTCATAGAATGCTTTGAGGATAATTTTTTGAATCAATTTGTTAACGATTCAACGAGGGGGGACAATATATTAGATTTAGTACTTTCTAACAGTGATCATTTAGTTCAAGAATTGACTGTTGGGGAAGCATTGGGAAATAGTGACCATCAGATAGTTCGTTTTAACTTGGGAATTGAGAAGGGTAAAATAACTGAGAATGCTGAAAAAGTTCCAAATTTTCATAAGGGAGATTATGTAAAACTTCGAAGCTTGCTAAATTTGGTAGACTGGGATATAGAATTCAGAGGTAAAAATGCTTATGGGATGTGGGATACTTTCAAGCATATAATAAATGTAGTCCAAGAACAATGTATCCCAATGAAGGCCATTAGGAACAAAAGTAGGAAACTATTATGGTGGAATCAGGAGATAGCTAGAAAAATTTCAGAGAAGAAAAGGGCATATAAAAAATTACAGGTAGAAAATAATATTCAAAATTTAAGTGATTATAGAATGGCTAGGAATGAGTTAAATAAGATTATAAAGAAGAACAAAAGGGTGTCAGAAATTAAATTAGCCCAGGATAGCAACAAAGATCCTAGAAAGTTCTTTAGTTACTATAAAATTAATAACAAGTGTGGCAGAGTTAAAATAGGACCTATCAAATATGAAGGGTTTGTGAGAGAAACTGATGAGGAAATAGTTGAGGTACTAAATGGTCATTTTGCATCAGTATTTACAAAAGAGAAACTAAATAGTCCTATGTATAGTACTCATAGGTCAGGAAAAGAGGTGTTTACTAACATTTGTGTGGATCGGAGGATGATAAAAGGACTAATAGGTGAGTTAAATACTACCAAGGCCTCCGGCCCTGATAATATTCATTCTAGGATACTTAAAGAAGGGGTAGAAAGTATCTCAATAGCTCTGGACAAGTTATATACTAGGTCATTGGAATATGGAGAAATACCCGATGATTGGAAGAGAGCGAATGTAGTCCCCATTTTCAAGAAGGGTAGTAAAGAGGATCCAAATAACTTTAGACCGGTTAGCCTAACTCCTGTAGTCTGTAAAATTCTTGAGAAAATAGTTAAAAAAGGGATTTGCCAACATCTAGAGAGGGAGGGGTTAATCAGCGATGCTTAGCATGGGTTTAGATCAGGTAGATCATGTTTGACTAACTTACTAGACTTTCTGGAGTTTGTAACAGATCAAGTAGATAAGGGAGAGAATGTAGATATAATTTACTTAGATTTTAGTAAAGCATTTGATAAGGTACCACACAGGAGACTAGTTCATAAATTAAAAATGATTGGGATATGTGGGGGTGTTTCAAATTGGATAGCTGAGTGGCTGAAAGACAGGAAGCAAAGGGTAGTGCTAAATGGTGTAAAGTCAGAGTGGAGGGATGTTATCAGTGGGGTTCCTCAGGTATCAGTTCTCGGTCCATTATTATTTGTCATCTATATAAACGATCTTGGGGAGGCAGTTAATAATAAAGTGTCAATTTTTGCGGATGATACCAAATTAGCAGCTGTAGTTAAAGATATTGATGATAATTTTAAAGTGCAGGGGGACTTAAATAAATTGTTATCCTGGGCACATAAGTGGCAAATGACTTTCAACCTTGATAAGTGCAAAGTTATTAACATGGGAAAAGATAATAGAGAATTTAACTATGAAATGGATGGGCATTGGCTGAGCTCAGTAGAGGATGAGAAAGATCTAGGAGTAGTAATAGATAAGTCATTAAGGTTTTCTAAGCAGTGTATTGAAGCAAGAAATAGGGCAAATAGAGTGCTGGGTTTTATTAAGAGAAATGTCAGTTACAAAAGTAAGGAGGTTATTCTTAAACTCTATAACTCTTATGTTAGGCCACATCTAGAGTACTGTATACAGGCATGGTCCCCACATTTTAGACACGATATTAACCTTCTTGAGTCAGTGCAACGGAGGGCAACAAAGATTATTCCTTCCCTGAGGCACCTTGAATATGAAGATAGACTGAGGGTATTAAATATGTTCGCGTTCGAAAGGAGGTGTGTGAGAGGGGATATGATTGAGCTGTTTAAAATTTTTTCCGGGATAGATAAATTGGATGTTAGCAAGTTTTTTGAGTTAGATGATGGAAATCGGACTAGAGGTCACCACTTGAAAATTAAAAAGCAAGGGTGTAGGTTGGATTTAAGAAAATATTTTTTCACCAATAGAGTGGTAGACTTCTGGAACAAATTGCCGCAGAGGGTAGTAGGTAGTCCAAATCTAAATGTATTTAAGAGTAGGTTGGATGAGTTTATGGGAAGGGAAGGTTGTGATGGTTCCTAAGTTTTGTATATATTAATATTGTTTGTATATATCTATAGCTGCATGATTTAGTTCTTGACAAGCCCTGATTGGTGATACCCTTGTTTCTGGATGCAATCCTCTGGATGTAGTTTTCCTGGGAGTTTGGGTGCCTTGAAAAAGAGGCCGCTTGACTCGGATGACCTATGATGAGCCCTTGTGGCTTTTGTCATCCGTTATATTATATTGTGGGGGACTTTGATTTTGTCTTCCCCTGGTGATGGTGCTTTTTGTGGGTGGGTTTTGACGGAGGCGGATGACCTTTGATAGGCCCTTGTGGCTTTTGTCATCCGTGTAATTATGTTATGTTATGTTATGTTTAATTCCCTATGGAAACCCGGTCTGGCGACCGAACTCGCTATACTACCGTACGGTTGTATAGCGTACGGCATCTCACTTCTTAAATCAGACATTAGGCCCCGAGTCAGGAGAATTACCGCCGCACGGCAGGTTGGCCTTCCAAAAGCCGAGAGGATTCCTCCAGGTCTGTGACCAGAGTTTACCAGACACGTTCGGGGAGGGGGGAGGAATTTTTGGAACTAAAGGAGGGTGTACCTTGGAAAGGATACTGTACTTCTATCACCCAAATGACACCTTTGTAACATTAGACTTTACACAATTGGTTTAACGAAACTTAGCTTAAAAGTTGCCAGCCCCACCGATCACAACATCAAGGTGGAGAACGGGGCAGGAGTTCAGATCAAATCACCAGAGTAGGCCAAGTTTTCGAACTAATTGTCAACTTTGCTCTCAATCCGTCACCTTTTCATTTGAGATTGGAATACATCGAGCTGTGGGACAGTCAATAATATTTCACTTTAACTTGGTTCAAGGTGGTTTTTACGAAAGTTTTGTTTAATTTAAAAACTGCTTTGGGAACTTTAAATAAAGTGAAAGCCAATTTGGACGAAAAGGACCGAATAGCCTCTATTCGGTCCTTTTCGTCCAAATTGGCTTTCACTTTATTTAAAGTTCCCAAAGCAGTTTTTAAATTAAACAGAACTTTCGTAAAAACCACCTTGAACCAAGTTAAAGTTGTGGGTGGGTGCAGGGGTTACTTTTAGGTTACAATTGAAAACAGGTCGGTCAATCTTTAAATTATTATACATTTTTAGGTCTAAGTTTATATACTAAAAAAAATGCGCTATTTTAAAAGATTTTCAAATACCTACCCGTAAGCCTCTTACGGGTAGGTATTTGAAAATCTTTTAAAATAGCGCATTTTTTTTAGTATATAAACTTAGACCTAAAAATGTATAATAATTTAAAGATTGACCGACCTGTTTTCAATTGTAACCTAAAAGTAACCCCTGCACCCACCCACAACGAAGATAACTTTCCGGGGATAAACCTCTTTACTTCCCTATTCAGTCTTCTCTGTCGTCTAACACTAATAAATTCGCCATGTTGTCAGACATTGAGCAAGTATTTCTTTAGATGAAATTTATATCTGAGCGTAATAAAAGACAGAAAATTTGTAATCTACCGCTATAATTCTTTTGAATTTGGTTTGTCAATATTTTCTTTCATACTAAATTACATCCCAAAATATCATATCGGTCATTTCCAGAACGACCTTGGTTCGCAAATACTTGATGATTCATTTGGTGTTGATAACTTCGTTTATACGAGCTTGAACCCCAACCTTCTTAAAGAAGTTCACGTCAAAGCTAACGAGGATTAGCACAAGGTGGATTCGAACTCAGATCGTGGAATTCG
Organism: Ceratothoa steindachneri; assembly: GCA_963969495.1. Classification (NCBI taxonomy): domain Eukaryota; kingdom Metazoa; phylum Arthropoda; class Malacostraca; order Isopoda; family Cymothoidae; genus Ceratothoa; species Ceratothoa steindachneri. Next base: position 187,216,888 of record OZ018320.1, read on the forward strand.
AACCACAAAGATTAAAATCACTGGAGATGAACTTTGCCGTAAATTCAAAATGAACATTTCTTTTAATTATGTGAGACATTTCCCTCGAGGTATTTAGGTCTAAAATGAAGTTTAGGGTGAACGGCCTCTCTTGAGTGACTTACTCGTATGACAAAAAAATACTGGCCCTCCTCAACCAGAATTAAAATTTCTCACGGAAGAGAGTAAAATGCAAATCTCGACCCATCTTACTCTTCAAGACGAATTCGAACCCCTTTTAGAAATTCAAAGGTCTTTTGATTTAATAAACTTTACCTTGTCTTAAAATGTGTTTTTAAATTGGAAAAAGTGCACACAAAACAATCCCAATATTAATTTTGTGTGTAAATTGTAATGGATTTTGGTTATGCAATTGCACTTCTTCTCTCGTAAAAACGATTTTCTCGAGGATTAATCATACCATGAGAACAACGTCTACCCTCCCACGTTAGGGAGCTCGATTTAATTTTCGATATTTCCCGTCTTATCAGAAGCGAAGGGAAAATATTTAAATCTTACTTTTATGACTATAATCTCACAAATTCCCTATTGTTGGATAAAAATAATTTCTTAACTCGGTTAATATTTGACAATTGTCACTTTGAATACAAGCACCACTTGAAAATTAAAAAGCAAGGGTGTAGGTTAGATTTAAGAAAATATTTTTTCACCAATAGAGTGGTAGACTTCTGGAACAAATTGCCGCGGAGGGTAGTAGGTAGTCGAAATTTAAATGTATTTAAGAGTGGGTTGGATGAGTTTATGGGGAGGGAAGGTTGTGATAGTTCCTAAGTTTTGTATATATTAATATTGTTTATATATATCTATAGCTGCATGTTTTAGTTTTTGACAAGCCTGGATTGGTGATACCCTTGTTTCTGGACGCAATCCTTTGGATGTAGTTTTCCTGGGAGTTTGGGTGCCTTAAAAAAAGAGGCCATTTGACTTATATGACCTATGATGGGCCCTTGGGGCTTTTATCATCTGTTATATTATATTGTGGGGGACTTTGATTTTGTCTTTCCCTGGTGATGGTGCTTTTTGTGGGTGGGTTTTGACGGAGGCGGATGACATTTGATAGGCCCTTGTGGCTTTTGTCATCCGTGTAATTATGTTATGTTATGTTATGTATTGATTCGACCTTATTAACAACCCTTAGTAGCCAAGCCTTTTGAGTAGCATCCCTTCGTCAACCCGTTAAAAGAATCCTTGCTGATATTTTTCTATACAAGAAATTTAAATCTTTTGCATTTCAATACCCGCAAAATCACCAACTTCACAAAGGCCCAAATGAACTTCGTCAAACATTTCAAACATACTGGTGTCAACTTCCAATGACGAAACTGTCAAAATGGACTTTTTGATATTTACATACGTCAATGTCAGAGCCCTACACATTGAAAGCGTGTAGGACCTGGTTTCCTACCAGTTTGTCAAAATAGTTCAAATATTTTAAAGCCACGGTGTCCTTGACGCAGTCTATAAGGATAATGGTAAGGGTTTTGTAAAAGGCAGCAAGACTCTCTCTGAAGCCTTGTTATCTGATGAATTGCAAGCCCACCTGCTTGCCATCCCGATTTATGCGGCAAGGGTGGAAAAGTTGATCCTAGTTATCAAATTTTGCAGGCTTAGGACAACGGGGCTTTCAATTTTAGGTTATTTCGATTTGATGAATTTAATCTGTTCCATTCAATGTGCCATTAATAGTCGTCACCTCGCCTATCGTTCCCCTGAAAAGGATTTAATCCCTCTTACTTCCAATTCCTTTATTCTTATTCTAATCTTATTTTACTGATTTCGGAAAGGATGAGCTTTTATGGAATCCGAACGTCGATCGCCACGAGGAACTTGACAATTCTTTCCGGCAAATCTCTGCAAAGTTGGAAATCTTAGGAGAGCGTTGGCACTCTGTATACCTTCTTAATTTGGGAAAACGTTAGTAAATATCTTTTTCGAAGCGGCTGAACGAATCGTTTGAAGGTAGGAAGCATTGATCTTATTAAAACGCGGTCGTTTTGGCAAATGAGGCGAGTTCTAGAGCTTGTTCTCGGGGACGATGACAAGGTCCGAATAGTTACAATACTAACGAGGGATGAATAAATTCTTCAGTATCCTATTAAACATCTGTATCCCCTTGATCTACCTATTACCCACCATGAGTCCGAGGCTACGAATCTTTTCCCTGCGTACTCCGACAAGTAATGGGATCCCCAAATTTCTGATTGAGTCTCCGCTCCTGAAAGATCATCCCCTCCTTGCAAGATTTCGCATTCCTTTGCACACCCAATTAGGAAAACTGACCTTCAGGCGAAGAGAACTACCGAATAGCGCATATTAAAGTTGTCAAGATAATCAATTGAAATTTCAAAAAAATGCAAAAAAGTCTAGATTTATATTGGTTAAAGCTTCAATTTTTTTCATGATTTGAACCTTATCGTAAAGGGTAAATTGTTAGAAAAATATGTCCAACCTGTAGCTTTCCCCTCCCCTCTTTCTTCTATCTGCTCTTCATTTTTCTGTATGCGACCTTCTATCTGATCATTTTTTACGGGTCTGGGTATTATACTTGTGTTAAGAACTTGCAATGGGTGTTTTGGAGCTCTGTTGTGGAAAATTGAGACGGGTGGCCAGTGGAGAGTGGTCAATGCGCCCGCATTTTCGCTGACTCTGGGGGATTCTTAACAGGGTTACGTCTCCCCCTGTACTTGTGCTGGTGGTGGGGGTTTAAAGCACATTTAAGAAGGGTGCGATCAGGATGGGTGGTCTTTCGAACTTGCACGCCTCTCTTGTAGAGTTGGATGAGGTGCTCTTACTCAGTTACACATTTTCAAGGGCACACGCGTTTTATTGGCAGGCACCTTTCAATTAACTTCTATACTCAAATATAATAGTTGTAAGGTGTATGTTAATTAACGTTAAGCTCATTTATTTTATAATATTCAAGTCATCTTTAATCCCTTTCTACAACTAAGGACTCAACTCGTCTGAAAGCATCTCTGGAAAGACTTTTAACTTTTCCCAAACCATCAAAATCAGTTTGTTTTATTTCCTCAACACCCAAACATCGGCAGAGGTCGATACTAAAAAATTATTTTATTTATCCCAAGATTTTATTAATCCCAATATTTCTTTTAATTAATCCAAAATTTCTTTAAGTCTTTGACAAGATTTATTGTATTTATCGCAAGCTTTCGTTTATTTATCGCAAAATCTCTTTGATTTTTCGCAAGGTTTCTGTTAATTAATTCAAGATTTCTTCAATTTATCAAAAATATCTTATATTTAGCGCAATGTTTCTTTTATTTATCTCAAGCTTTCTTTCATCGTAAGATTTCTTTTATTTACCACAAGGTGCCTTATATTTATTGCAAGCAACATTTCTTTTATGGTAAGATTTCGTTTATTTACCACAAGGTTTCTTCAATTTATCGCATGATACATTTTATTTATTTTAGATGTATTTTATTTTCTTTATTGCAAGATTTCTTTTATTTCTCGCAAGATGGCTTATAGTTAATCCTAAATCTGTTTTATTTATCTTAGATTTCTTCTATTTATCTCAAGGTCTCTCTTACTTAGTCTAAGGTTTCTTATTTATTGCAAGCTTTCTTATATTTAGCGCAATATTTCTTTTATTTATGGCAAAATTTCTTCTATTTATCCCAACATTGCTTTTAATTAATCCAATATTTATTTTATTAATCGCAAGGTTTATTTTAATTAATACAAGAGATTTTTATTTATTGCAAAATTACTTTTTTCACCGCAAGGTCTCTTTAAATTAATTCAAGATTTCTTCTATTTATCGAAGATTTCTTATATTTAGCGCAATGTTTCTTTTATTTATAGCGAGCTTTCTTTTAATATTTGCAAGATTTCTTTAATTGTAAGATTTCTTTTATTTTTCACAAGGTTTCTTTTATTTACCGCAAGATTTTTTTATTTATCGCAAGATTCCTTTCAGTTATGACAAGGTTCCTTTTATTTATCGCAAGATTTCTTGAATTTATCACCAAATTTCTTTTATTTATCGCAAGGTTTCTTTTAATTAACCATAGATTTCTTTTATTTATCGCAACCTTCTTTTAATTAATACAATATTTGTTTTATTTATCGCCATATTTCTTTGCAAGATTAAACGCAGCTCGCTCTATACTCTTTCCCTATCCTCTGTCACAGGCTGAATTCAAGCTCTTTGTGAGCGCCCGAATAGACAAATATGTTATGGAGCGCAAAACCTCTCTGTGTGTGTGTGTGCATGTGTCCTTAAGATGTATGGAAGTGTGTAGGCGGTGCTTGCATTGAAATATGTTGGGCGCTTGTGTTATATCTTTGAGAAATGCCGGTGTGAGGTTTGTGTGATATGTAACGTGTTGGGAGAAAATACCATATGCCCCCTGTCACCCCATGAAGAGAGCGCGACTGTGAATGTATAAAAGTAAGCGCGTGTAATAGTGTGGAAATCATGAGTAATTCCGGTGTGAAATGCAGCTAAGAATTGTATTCTACCATGTAAGTAAAAGAAGAAATGAGACGGGGCTCCCCCAATTCTTCATCGGCGCGTCTTAAGCTTGAGACTTATGGGTGTTTTGGTGGTGGTTGTATTATTATTATTATTAGGTAGGTGTGGTTGGTAGCGTTAGGTTGTGGTGGCTTGAATATCAGTACGTAACCAGTTATCAGGGTTACTCTCTACGGAGAATGCAGTTGTGAGGTTATCCACGGCCTTAGCGGTGAACCATCCAAGTATTAATCTGACCCGATGTTTCTTAACAGTGACGCTTTCGTTGCAGAGCCACTCGGTAACCTGGCGCTGACCTGAGGCTGACTCTAATTGTTCGAGGAAAGATAATACTCTCCCTCGGCTTGAGGTTAGGTGGGCTGGTTAAGAGGATCGATAAGGATTACCAGCAGGAAAGGAAGTCCCAAACGGCGAAATTTCGCAATCTTTATTTACGGCGTAGAACTTGGGTTGCTTCGGCGTAAAATGAATTCAAAACGGGCATGTCAGGTATTCGGGTGAACCTATTCCTTGTTTGGGGTTGGTATCTTAGCTGTTTGCAACTCAGACTGCGACTGTCACTGTGACTGTAATTATGAATGTGCCCGTGACTCTGATTAACTGAATTACACCTAGACTCTCCTCCCTCTGTCAACTCAAGATGTAGAAACGGTGGCGCACACCGTGGGCGTAGCTTACCATTAGCCAATGATTTTGTTTGGGTGGAGCCTCCTCCCCTCTATGTTAATTTCTGTGTCCACCGAGAAAGAGATTAATTTTATCTCGATTTCCAAAAGATGCGACTTTGCGTTTCGCAGTTTCCTGCCCCCAATAATGGCCATTACTATAGTCTTTTCGGCTCTGCACCTGCTACCAAGCTTGTTTGAACAGCTGACTTCTTAGCGTGACTGTGGAAATCGCTTTACTTCGTTTTAATGTGTATGTGTGTGTGTACATATGCACAGGTTAGCTAACGTGTGAACGTCTCGAATTCATTCTCCTTGCCTTGGCCTTTATAAGCAACATACTCGTATATATTATTATTTACATGGGCTATTGTTATAAATTATTTGTTACAAAAGCTATACATTATTATTTCACAGAGATATTACATATTATTTGAACAAAGAGTTATTATTATTTATGAAAACTGCTATCCTTATTCTAGATTATTTGCATGTGCATACTTGTGAGCGTGCCTGTTACAAGCCTTCATAGGATTCAAATGATGCTCATATGTGAGTCCTCATTGTGAAACCTATTCCACCTTGCATAGTGGCAATTCAGACTTATGAATGCACTGGGTGGGGGGTGGGGGTATGCTACATGTGTGAGATAAGAGGGTGGAAGAAAATCATTTATTGATACCGATGCACAGGAAGGCAGACGTGCATCATGACGGGGCAGTGACACAAAGGACAATCAATAGCGGGATAGAGAGGCGTAACACGTTGATGAACAGTCTTGGACAGAGGAGAAACAAACACATTCTTTCTGAGGGATGAGAGATGTGATACATCTCACTCCAGAAGTCGAGTAAGTTACTATCCAATGGATAAGTAATTAACAAGCAATTCCACAAGCATTCAGAAGTGTTTATTTTACTTTAAGATTACTTGTAATGGCAAGCCACGGATGAGTAATGGAACGATGGGCGAGGACCGGGAAAGAACTAATCACGTGACAATGACATCACCCCTTTAAGAAAAGATTGGGGCTACTAGGCAGAGGTAGCATCGTGCACTTGCGTTGGCTCAAGGTTTCCCCTTTCAGTCTGATGCCTCAGACAGGCTGGCAGCAGTCAGCGAGTTGCCAGCTCTGAGTAGCATTCGAGGCCTCAAGCCAATCGACGCGGATTGGCCCCTGCAGGGGACCTTATGGCTATGGCTGCTCTAAGCTTCAATAGTCGCAGAAGAGTCCACCATTTGGCAAAGGCTGCAAATATGTTTACACAAAAAATGCCCTTGACCAAGTGAGCTGAGAAACTTTTATATTTAGTCATATAAGAGAGAAAGCGAGGTAGAAATGGAGAGTGTGAAAGAAAGAGTGAGTGTGATAGAGGGTGAGGAGAGAGAGAGGGTGTGTGAGAGTGAGGGAGTGTGAGATAGAGTGAGTATGAAAGAGAGTGAGACTGTGAAAAAAAATATGTGAGATAAAGTGTGAGAAAATGGGTGTGAGAGAGTGTGAGATAGAAAATGTGATAGAGATAGAGTGTGTGAGAAATATTGTATGTGAGTGTGTAAAAGAGAGTGAAAAACAGAGAATGTGAGAAAGGGAGCGTGAGAAAAGGAGATAGATGAAGATGGAGGGAGAGGAGGGATGTATAGAGAGAGAGTATGGCATGTATGGAGAGGGGAGTGGGAGGGAGATAATGGATGAAAGAGAGGAGAGAGATAGAGATGATTGAATGAGGAAGAGATGGAGGAGAAGAAAGAGAGGTTAGAGTTAGGGATTTGAGGAGAGAGGAGGAGAGAGAAGGGGGGGAGAGAGAGGGAAGAAGACTTACAAGGAGTTACAAGGAAAAACAGTACCTCATAAGTTATTGTGAACCATACCGAAGAAGCACTTTATACGAGACCTAACAATAAGTATGGCCAAAAAATGAAGGCTCTCTCCGCCCACTTCTTTCTCGCAATATTGTGGTATGGAACTTGAAGAACGTCCTAGACATGTTGAAAAAGAGCATACCTAGAAATTTTGACAAAATAGCTGAAATATTTCTAAGTTTTCGATTGTCTAGTCTAACTTGTGCAGTAACTTGTCCATCCGATACTTGAACTGTTTAACTGTTTAATTTTCATCACCTCCACTGGAAGATCGTTCTAGCAGTAACATATACTGTACGAGAAAAACTTCCTGCAAACGCTTGTCCTAAATCTGGGAAGTTCTAACTTGTAACCGTGGTTGCGTGTGGGATTCGTGTTCAAAGTGAATAACTTCTTGTAGTCCGTTTTCTACTTCCCGTATAATTTTATACGATTCGATGAGCTGGCCACGTATATGGTGCGCCTTCAGGGAGAACAACCCCAATTCTTGTAGGAGGCATCGGTATCTCTTTGTCTAAATGACTGGCTCAGCTTGGTGGCGCTGTCCTGAACCCCTTTCTAGCCGTTCAATGTCTTTGCGCATCGACGTTGATCAGAACTTTTCGGCGTACTCAAGGTGCAGCCGGACTAGAGAGTTGTACAGGGTGAGCACAATCTCCTTGTTTAGGAAACGAAACCTCAACAGTCTCTGGGCTCTTTTTTCTAGCTGAATGCACTGCCTAGAGCAGCATTTTTCAAACGTTTTTTTACTATGACCCACAGCAAGAATCTGATTTTGCATTGCGACCTATGCAAATGTAAAGTAAATAATATTTGAAAGAAATAACATTGAATTTAATGAAAGTGATGTGCTTGCTTGTTTAAAAGCAGCTGATTCCAATTGGGAACACGCATATCAGGTGTGGTGTTGATTGAGCCTGTTTCTGACCTTCCTCTTTAACTGAGTTAATATTGAAAATCCCAGTTCATATTAGTAAGTAGTTGTAAAAGGCAATAATAATAGAATCACCTTTTCACTCAGTAGTGGAAATTCTACTTTATTCTTAATCCAAAATGAGCACAAATTTAATTTCTCAAAATCATTCTTAAGTGTGAAAGAACAGCAAGGATGCAACAATTCAGGTTCGTCTTCAGGTAACAAGTTTAACTAAATTATTGATTCAGGACTTTGGAAAGCAAATGGATTTTTTTTTATCCAAAGGCTATTCTTAGCTGGATCAAATTTTTCTTCAAGTAAATACTTATCAAAACTTTGAAAATGGGAAATGAGATGGGACAAAACTTCTAGTTATAATCCCCTTAATTGCCTTAATAGTCATTGTTGACAATGTTCTCTGCAGCGTATTGTAACAATATTGGGAACATATAATAGGTGAGAAGATCAATTATGTCTTTCTTGCCATAACATCCTTATTTTCTGAAACCCTTCAATATATTCAATATATTGAAATATATTGCCACTAGATCCTTGAAGTTTCATGTTTAACTCGTTAAGAATGCCAAAAATATCAGTTAAATAAGCCACTTTAGTAACCCAAATATCATCTTCAAAAAGTTGTGCCAAGGTATTATTTCTTTCTACCTAAAATATGTGAAGCTCAGTTCTAAGTTCATACACCCTGCTAAGTACTTTGCCTCGTGACAACCAACGAACTTCTGTGTGATACAGTAGGTGGGTGTGTTTGGATCCGATTTCCGAACAGAGTATTTCAAAATTCTACTATTTAGTGAGCGCCTTTTGATAAAATTTACATCTTAACTACAATTTCAATACTTCCTTAAAATTCTCCGAAAGTACTTTTGATATCAGAGCTTGGCGGTGTATAAAACAGTGATTCCAAATTGCATTGTTATTAGGTGTATCTAAAAATCTTTTAATAACACCGGTATTTTTTCCGGTCAAATTTGCAGCTCCACCACTTGCAATTCCTTTGCAATTTTTCAAGTTTAATTTATACTGGCCAACATTACATTCTTCTAATGCAGCAAATACATCTGCACCAGTTGTATAAGATGTCAAATTTAGACAGCAGAGTAAGTCTTCCAACATATCATTTTGCCACACGTATCTGACATAAACTAAAAATGTAGCATAATTTGAAATTTCAGTGCTTTCGTGTAGCTGTATTGCAAAATCTAACAGAGATTGCAGTCTTGCCATAAGTATTTCTTCTAAAGTCTCCGCAATGGAACAAATTCTCCGTGATATTGCATTGTCACTGACAGGTATTACAGCTAATTTGTCAGCAATTCTTTCAGGAAGCAGAGTATTCGGCGTGTTTGTGAGTGAGTGAGAGGGACTGGGGGCCTGAGAGAAAGTGAGAGATTAAGAATGAGAGTGAGTGAATTTAGAGTTAGAGTAAAATTGAGATTGAAAGTGAAAGAGATAGTGAGATTGAGAAGGACAAAATGAGAGAGAGAGAGAGAGAGATATTAAGAAGGATTAAATGAGTGAGAGAGTCACAAGGGGGCACAAGGAATATTAGTACCTTAAAGGACATTGCTGACCATACCGTGGAGGTACTATTTTGGGAAAGCCCTAATCTATAGCATAAGAGAAAGTATAGCATTGATGAAGGCTCTTCCCGCCCACCTCTCTCCCGTCCGCATTTGCGGGCCAGAAAGCTGAAACGATACCTGAAAGGGCTGAAAAAATGAAGAACACAAACATGAAATGTCGATAAAAAAAGTTGAAACCTATCTACTTTACTCACATCTATAATCTATACTAAGGTGGTACCATCTAGGTCAGAGAGAGAGAGATAGAGATTGAGCAACATTAAATATGGGATAGAGAGAAAGAGTGATATTGAGTGCAACTGAGAGAGTAAGAAAGATAGTGAGATTTAGTAAGACTAAGCGAGTGGGAGAGAGAGAGAGAGAGAGAGAGAGAGAGAGAGAGAGAGAGAGAGAGAGAGAGAGAGAGAGAGAGAGAGAGAGAGAGAGAGAGAGAGAGAGAGAGAGAGAGAGAGAGTGAGTGAAATTAAGAAAGACTAATTGAGTGAGCAGGGAGAGAGATACTGAGAGTTAAAACGAGCGAGATTGACCAGGACTAAGTGAGTGAAGACTGGGATTGGGCAAGACTAAATGAGCGAGTGAGATATTAAAATTAAGCAAGACAAACTGAGTGAGAGCGAGTAAAAGTGAGTGAGATTGATCAAGATTAAGTGAGTGTGAGCGAGAACTGGAGAGTTAGTGAGATTGGGTAAGTCTAAGTGAGTAAGAGAAATAGTAAAATTCTATAAGACTAAGTGAATAAGAATGATATTTAGCACGACTAATTAAGTGAGAGCGTTACAGTGAGAGATATTGAGATTGGTAAGACTAAGTGAGTGAGACAGAATGAGATCGATCAAGACTAACTGAGTGAGAGACTGAGAATGTGTAAGACTGAGTCAGAGAGAGATTGAGAATGATTAAGGGAGTGAGAGCTAGAGTGAGAGTGAGGTTGAACAAGGCTGTGTGAGTCAGAGCGAGAGTAAAATTGAGCAAGATTAAGTGCATGTGAGTGATAATGAGATTGAGTAAGACTAAGTGAGTGAGAGCGGGGAACTCATAGAGATAGTGAGATTAAGTCTAAGTAACTGAGAGAGATCGGAAAATTGTGGAATACTAGTTGAGAAAGAGCAAGTGGGTGAGGGAATGAGAGTGAGAGAGATTCTGAGATTGCGTAAGACTAAGTTAGCAAGAGTGAGAAAGATAGTGAGATTGAACAAGACTAAGTGAAAGTGAGAGAGATAGTGTATGTGAGAAAGAGAGAATGTCAGAACGAGCGTAAAAGAGTGTGTATGAGTGTCTGTTATTGCGTGAGAGAGGAAGTTTTAAAGAGGAAGTGAGGGGGAAGGAAAATAGAGGAGGTAGGGATATATCGGAAGGGAGATAGGAAATGAGACTAAGGGAGATGAAGGGGAGTTAAGGAGGGAAAGGTGGAGCCAGGCAGAGGGGAGATGAGACTGAGAGAGAGGAAGGGGGAGTTAAGGAGGGAAGCGTGGAGGGAGAGAGAGGAATAAAGAGGGAGGAAAGAGGGGGAGGGAGATGGACGAAGAGGGAAATGGAAGGGAGAATGGGGATGTTGTGGGAAGAAGGGCGATGGGGGGAGGGATGGAGGGTGATGAAGGAAGGAAGGGAGGGAGATTAAAGAAGGCGAAAGAGGTGTACATAGAGGAAGGGGGAGTTAAGGAGGGAAGCATGGAGGGAGGGAGAGGAATAAAGAGGGAGGAAAGAGGGGAAGGGAGATGGACGGAGAGGGAAATGGAAGGGAGAATGGGGATGTTGAGGGAAGAAGGGCGATGGGGGGAGGGATGGAGGGTGATGAAGGGAGGGAGGGAGGGAGGGAGAGTAAAGAAGGCGAAAGAGGTGTAAATAGAGGAAGGGATGAGGAGGGAGTAAAATGGAGAGAGGGAGAAAGAGGTAGGGATGGAGAGGCAGGAAGAGGTAGGGAGGGAGCAAGAGACAGAGGGAGAGGGAAGGAGGGAGGTAGGTAAGAAGGGATCAAGGGAGAGTGGGTGGGAGGGAGGAGGGAAGGAGATTGAGTGGGAGAGAGGAGGGAGGTAGGGTATAGATATGAGAGAGAACGAGGAGAGTAGGGAGACTGATGGAGGATAGAAAAGAGAGGGGGCAGCTAGGGATAGCTGGAGGGAGTGGGAGAGAGAGAGGGGCAAAATAGTATGAGAGAGAGTGGACATAGGGACATATGGATGAGAGAGAGGGGAGAGTTGACTGGGGAAGAGAGCTAGAGGGGGTGAAGGGAGAATGAGAGCGGGAGAAAGTGAGAAGGACTTGGGGTCTGAGAGAATAAGATTGAGAGCGAATGAGAGTTACAATGAGATTCCGAGGCGAGGGATTGGGGAAAGATAGGGAGAGAGCCGCTTGGCGTGAGAGGTGGGGGGGAGATAAAGAGGAGGGGAGGACGTTGGGTTGGTGAGAGTGGGGAGGGGAAGCTGGGATTGAGAGAAATAGGAAAGAACTCTAGAGGGGGAAGCGCAGCAGAAAGAGAGGATGGGGATATATAGTGTGGGAAAATGAAACTTTGAAGGAGAGAGTGAGTGAGTGAGAGGGACTTGGGCTAAAGAGAATGTGAGAGAGTAAAATTATTCTCGCGTCAATGGTATGCATATACAGACATGCTCTACTACATACAGGAGGAAGAATTGCTGTAATTCAAAATATCTTCCTCATACTTAATTAACAATTATCTTGTCGCTCCAACCATTCATGACCCGAACATAAATTTCACTGTTCAAAAAGTTTAAAAATTTTGATTCACAAAAGACCAAACCGATAATAGTTTTTAATATTGCTTCTTCTATTTATGCTAACCAGCTTTAATTTACCGCCTATATTATTCGGTGTTGCAAGTTTTTATCAGATTCCCCTCGAAATTGTAAGAGTTTTAGACTTGACGTGGAGCAAGTGAGTGTTAAATTTCTTAACTAATTTATGTCTTTTCTATTTCGCGAGAGAATGAACGCAAAGAAGTCATGTGCCTGCGTTTGTGCAGAATACACGTGCACAGTTGCACATTCCCTGACGATATTAAAACAAATCTTTATAAATCCAATGTGTATACGCATTTTTGGTCGTTCTATCTTGGGCTCTCAGCCACATCACAGACTGGCATACATTCTTGTCAATCCCTTATACACACTAGTCCACATTTCTATTTTCTTCTCTTCCTATACACCCATTGAAATTCATAATGAACCTACATGCACACTTAAATTCCTGATTCAAATGTATGCGCGGTAATTCTCGAGTGTGATGAATTTACACCAAATGTAAAACAAAAGCTACTGTATAGTTTGTTGCACATGTGATTGTGGTCGCTTAGTCAAAGAACAGCCAACACACACTTGGCGTTTCCAAAACAAAGTGAAAAGGTAGGCCGTTTATTAGCGCGAAAAAAACAAAGTCTTGTCGAACCTAAATATATAAGTGTATATCAACCGATAGGAAGGAAAAAATAGATTCGTTGCTTGTATACAGGTACCTAAAATGTGGTCAGGAAAGGAACTAATTATTAAGTGAATGAGCCATTAAAAAATTGCAGGAAGAAATAATTGAGCGAATGGGACCAAGAAAAATGGATTTATTGTATTCTCTTTTTCGCTATCCATACCATTATTATTTTACTCCACGGGACCTTATCTCGGCGCAGAATGGTTTCAGCCCCAGAAGAGTTACTCATTCTCCTAGGTCCCCAAGCAGCGAGTCGGGTTGTGGCCCTTCATATTTTCACTTCATCTACTTCATCAAATTTAGTCGATTCGTTCTTCAAAAAAATCTAGCGAAGTTGGTTTTCGATTTTTTTAAATACTAGCTATGTACTAATTAAGATAAAAGAAGAGAAAGGATGTGGATCAACATGTAGCTATCGGTGATTAAACTAATTAGTCGAGAAAATTACCTTTATGAGTCGTCAGAGAAGTAGGACAGGGAGTGGTCACACAGGAATTCGCCACACATCTTCCTCTTCCCTTTTAGACTTGAAGATAAATTTAAAAATAATGCAAGCTGTTATAAACTGCATTACAGATCACTACTTACTAGCATCTTAATGTGTCACTTTGTTATGGAGGTCAGTTCATGCTAAGAAGTAAATCGAAAGAGAATGTGTGGGGAAAACTATTTGTTTTATAGGATGTATCAAATAATAATACAAATTTATTATGTCGGTGAAATATGTTGGAAAATATATTTCACATGAAACAATATAACTCATAATGTGTCATATATTAAATAGTATAAAAGAACAAAAAACGAGCCAATGACGAAATGGAGAAATGTGAAGTAGAAAAATACCCCCCCCCCAGCATCTTGTCTAAAGTGAACTAAAAACAATTTTAGCCCCCCTCGATTTCAATTTCCCCTAAATCACTCGATTAGAATAAACTTTTGCAGGAGAAGGGAGACACTTCTCGAGGAGCAAGGACTCAGTCAGTGCCATTAACAGTGCCAATGATTGAAGAGGTCTTACTGGCTCTCCTTCTGACGCGGACTCAAACCTAAACTACTGCGAGTGACCATAAGTGATTGCAAGTGTCATTTAAAACGGGGTTTTAATAGAGTTTTGTAAAAGAAGAAATGGCTTCATCCATACATACGGATGTCTGTGCGGGGGATAGAGACCAGTGTGTGCGCAATATGGAAGCGTGTGCATGCATTCATTGGGAGGATTTTGTTTGATTGGTTAAGAGAGCAGCCACCCATGACTCCTGGTCCGAATCACACTCCATTGTCGCCGGCATAATCTCCTCACACTCTTCCTCTTTCATCTATCCCCTCCTGCAAATGGATTACAATTATTACTTCTGACTACTTGCACTCTTTGTAACAATTATAACTTGTAGATTTCTAATGTACATTCACTATCTTTGCATTTGGGTGTCCTTTTCACCCCCCCTGATGTAATTTTGTGTATTTTCTGACTTGTTTTTCTCTCCAGTAGACCCAACCTTAAGTGAAAGAAGGCGTTAACCGCCTTCATCATCTATTCTTTAAAAATCACAAAATGTTGAGTTTGCAATATACCTGTGTTATGGTTCAACCGCGTGAAAGGACATCCCACTGAAGAGAACAGTAGAGATTCAAAGTATAATTATCATCATCATCATTTTCTTCTTCCCTTTCTTGTTGTATATAAGAGTAGACATGAATAATCGTTCTGTCATTTAATTATATCATGGAACTACAGCTTGAATATGCTGCCCAAATCTGGTGGCAATTTTTACGTAAATATGTAGATATGCAAATTGTAGGTTGTTCAATGTCGTAAGATGAAAGGTATTCCAGGACATCGCACCCAACCGCACGAGAAAAGACTTGTTTTCTCTAGAGGATCGGCGGCTTCTTGGTCAGCTGATTGAGGGATTTTAAATTATCTAAGAATTTGACAATATTAACTTTTAATTACTCTTCGAACGAGCACCTGAAAGTAATAACAGAATAAATTATTAAACAACTTAAGTTAAAATGTTTCAAGTCAACATTCGTGGCATATTTCTTCAGTTATAAGATAACCTTAAAATGGAATTCTCTTCAGTCGATTATAGTGGGGAATTATTATGTAATTTAACACAGTATCCTCCTCCCCACCTCCGTATTTTAATGCTTTAAAAGTTATTATACGAGCTGCAAATTAGCTCCTAGTAGAAGTAATAAAAACGTGTTTCTTCTAAATGTTATAATTTTTGAGGTTACAAAAGGGTAATATAAAAAGCACAAAGGTACCTCCGAATTTAAGTAATGAGCTAAAAAAACTAAGAAAGCGTAAATGTTTCCTGTAAATGTTTTCCTGTATTATGTGTAAATGGAAAGAATCAAAACATATTTACATATATAGATGTAAAATGACATAATTTATAGTATTGTAATAAAACTATTTAGTGCAATCTTATGTTGTTAATTATACAAAGCAGAGAGACGGGAATTGAGCTGTATCTAATGTGAATATAGGTGATCATATTATTATTATTAAATAATCGAAGTGTCGTTGCTTAGGTGATACTTCCAAATGGAAACTAACTACCTTAGTTGCGAATTCATTTTAATATTGAACGTAACATAACATAAATGCATGGTTAGTTTATACTTCATCATACATGTACATACTCGTAAGTGTAGGCCAGATTTTTATCCCTTTTCGTTTTCTCAATCTCCCCCGCCGAGCCTCAGAGTGGATCTATGGATCTTTGCTAGCCTGTAATTCTTCCTTTTTGTTTCCTTTTCTTTTTTCTTCTTCGGCATGCGTGTACCTGATAATTCAGTGCTTGGGTTAATCAGTTGATCCAGTAACCTCTCTCCTCCCTCTTAAGCTCGTGCGACAATCAAGGGTTGATCCATGAGCCACTCCCATTCGCGATTGTCTTGATTGCCTTAAGAGGTCCCTCGATCGAGGGTTGAGCGCAAATCGACATACGAACGCATCCGATTTCCTCTCCAGACGCTCATCTGAACGACCGGCAAAATGCCCCCTTCTAATAATTCCACTCCGGCCATTATCGAATTGACGCTCTCGCAGAGTAAGTATACAGATACACAAATGCAAGGAAGATACACATGCACAAACACACATGAACTAGCCCCCTTGAGTTAGGGGAATTTGTCTTTTCTGAGTAATGTAAACAGGTTCGAGATGGTGCGTGTTGTCCCGGTCCCTTTGGAACCCATTTGTTTACTTGGACAATAGTACCTATTGGACATTTTCATTCCTGTAACTTCACTACTTTCTTTAACAAGGTTTACTGACTAAAAAGTCGCGTGTTCTGACAAACTCTGATTTATGACCTTACCCCGTTCAAAGCTTTCAACAATTACTGGACTAACCATGGGGGGACCTTGACATTTCTATCATTCGAAAGAAAATGCAAAACGATATAAGGATTTCAAATTTCGTTAGAATCGGCCGAATAGTTATGATGTTATTGCCAAAACAAAATAATACCAGGGACATCCTTGGGAGGACTTTGGCAACTATATCATTCGAAAGAGAATGTAAAACAACATAAGGTTTTCAAATTTCGTTTGAATCAGCCAAATAGTTACAATTTTGTTATAAAAAAACGGGGACCGACCGACCGACATGTAGAGTCGCCCGCGACTAGACTCACATGCGATTAAAAATGCCTCTTTATAATAACTTGAGGCACTGATGTCCTCGTTTTTCAGCGATATGAGGATAAATTGGCCTTAGAAACGTGAAACTTGGTCTAAATAAACGTAAAAAAATATAATTAAGGAAAATATAAAAATGGAAAATAGGCTTTACATCAGGTGTCCAAGAACTTTCGTTCGTCTTTTCTAACCTACGTCAGCGCTGTCGATGTAGTTTACCTGTATTTTCAGAAGGAGTGTAATGCTGTTCCTCATAAGAAACTTCTAATAGTTAAAAGCGCATGTTATAAGGGGTTATGTATTTAAATGTCCCGAAAACTGGCTGCCAGACTTTCCAGGGTCGTGATAGATGGGATTAACCCAAGCTGGGCATCAATCGCTAGCAGTGTCCCTTACGGATTAGTTTTTGGTCCAATGTTGTTCATAATCTATATTAATTATCTTGACAGTAAATTATTATTCAAAACTTCAAAATTGTAGATGATTATAAACTAGGAAATAAAGCACACTATACCAGTGATGTAATAAATTTACAAAGGGACTTAGTGTATAGGCTGAAATATGCCAGATGCATTTAAATGCCAATGATGTAAAGTAATCCACTTAATTCAGCAATATCCACAGAAAACTACAGCAGAAGCGGGCATAATCCCCATAGGCGAACATGCGAGGAGCGGTCGATAAGTTTTGCAATTCGGATATAAGGAAACGAGATATGAGGAAGAGTGTTTCATTATTTTCCAATATAACTACCCTCGACTTCAATGCACTTGCGCCACTTGTCCCGGAGACTTCGAATTCCCGACAACCAGAATTCTCCCGACTGCTGTTTAATCCACTCCTGGACGGCGAGCTGGACATCTTCATCGTCCATAAGCCGGCGTCCATGCAGTGCAGCCTTGAGATGGCGTAGGGCACTCGCGTAGGGCAGCTTGTGCAACTCTGACTTGCGGACAGGGGCATTGCGTGAAGGAGCAGGACACCGCGTGTCAACTTGCCGCGCCGCTTCTGACGGATGCACTTCTTCATCCAGGCCAATTCCTCGGCGTAATATTGGCCTGTGATCGTCCTTCCACGAGGCGCATAGTCCATCATCAACACTCCTTCAGAATTCCAGAAGATGGTGACCATGATCTTCCCGGCTGAGGGTTGGGTCCGTAACTTGATGGGGGTCGAAGAGCCCCTGTACTTCCAGGCCATGCTTTCGAGCTTGGTCTCGGGATCCCAGTGATGGACCCACGTTTCATCAACTGTCACTCTGCGTGACTCGAATCCCACCGGGTCTTGGTTGTACAGGAGCGGCAGCTCCTCCGAACTTTGTCGACGTTGAAGTCGATTATGGGGCGTGAGGTTTCTAGGGACCCAACGGGCACAGACATGGTCATGGCCAAATTGTCGTGGATGATGTTAATAACATTTCCATGTGATATTTCCAGTTCTCGCTCGATTTCTTTGACCTTCACCCGGCGATTTTCGAGGATCATCCTCTCCACACGGGCCACGTTGTCCTCGTTGGTCACGTCTGACGGGCGTCCTGGACGGGGGTCATCTTCAAGGGACTCACGACCATGGTGGAACTCCCTATTCCAGCGAGCAAGGGCCGCATAGGAAGGGACGGTGTTGGTGTACACTGCAACCATGCGTTTATGGATCTCTTTTGCATTCTTGCCTTCCTTGGTCAAAAATTTGATCACTGCGCGGTGCTCAACCTTCTCCATTGTTGAGAAATTTGTGACTGACGATCTGCGATCAGCTACTGCTTCTTAAATAGACGAAGCAGTTGCGTGCG
This sequence comes from Ceratothoa steindachneri, assembly GCA_963969495.1. Taxonomy (NCBI): domain Eukaryota; kingdom Metazoa; phylum Arthropoda; class Malacostraca; order Isopoda; family Cymothoidae; genus Ceratothoa; species Ceratothoa steindachneri. The sequence continues at coordinate 187,235,354 of OZ018320.1, forward strand.
GCTGCAGGTCCTAACTTGGCATAACTTGTCCTAACACCCCTACAAACAGCCCTCCCCCTTCCTCTGTTTTTCCTTACCGATTCGCAAAACTTATTGACCGCCCCTAGTATTTCTCAGTCACCTAACCAAGAGTTTTGTAATCAAATGGAAAGATATGTTCTTCCGTCATATAAACCGTTTGTCAGACCTCACTTGATATATGCGGTGCAGTTTGGGTCTCCTCATCTTCTAAATGGCACCTTAATTTTAGAGAGGGACGACAAAATTAACCCTTGGCCTCAGAAATAAATCATGATCGTCATCAGCTCAGTGACGTCTTTAAATTACGAGTTTGATAACCAAGCGGTCGATAGGGAATAACGGACTCAAGCTTATTTATTAACAGAAGATTAAATTAAGACTGCGAGGGCACATAACTTTATCTCGGATAATATTATTCAGAGATCGGAAGTCGTTACAAGTCCTCGGTCGATATGTTTAAGAATATAAATAATATTATTACTATGAATAATATCACTCATAAGTGATGTACATATATAATTTGTATCAGCTTCGAACGTCTCTCCTCCATTGTAAAAGTACGAATTCTTAACCCTCGATTAAGTTCTGTAAGACGCTTACAGCGGTCTCGTCAAAGTGCCACCGTCCATTCTATTTCCCACTCAGGAGTTCGCAGTGCCATACAAACCGTTCTCAAAGCCTGATGATCCCCTACCACGATTACCACCCCATGCACTTAATAAAGAGGGGGCGTGAGGGGGGGGGTGAGGTGTACATAACTTTGAGGGAGGTGGGTGATAGGATAAAGGGGGAGGGGCACTTTCGATATTGATTTAGCGTCAGTTTTCGATGATGAGTTTGTCCGAAGGCGAGAACATGTCCCCCAAATGGAAAGGGGGGGCTCGTTAGGCAGGTGGGGGAAGGTTAAGACCATCGGCGACGTTACGCCACCTCCTTGGGTGATGGACGAAGGCCTGTTAGCCTCCCTGCTCCCAGTTCTATCCCCCCAAGCTTCCTCATCCCAGGTCGGAGGATGCTCATTAACATAAATCAAGCAAAATCCAACGAGGGCACCAGAATTAGGAAAGCTAAGAGAGAGATGACGTGGGGGGGGGGAGGTCACCCATCCTCCCTGACTCCAACTTCCGAAGTTGTGTTTACTTTTGGTCCCACTCAATATCTCTTTCTCTCTCTCTCTCTTCCCCCCCTCTCTCTCTCCCCCTCTCTCTCTCTCCCGCACATTTTCACTTCCTCTTCCTTTACAGCTCTCTACTTACAAATTTCTCCTGGAGATGGCCTCGTTGGGTTTCGCTTCTTAGTTTTAGGTAACACTAAAATATTATTTCATTTTTCTTCTTTCTTTCCTCCTATTCTTTTATTCTTCTTCTTTTTCTCCTCTTAGGCTTTTATTCTTTTTTTAGATCTTGTAAAGATGAAGCATTCCAAGGTTTTTTCGATCCTAATTTAACCTAACCTAACCTTACCTCGCCTAACCTAACCAAACCTAATCTGGAATAGGTTGGGTTAGGTTAGAGTCGAAAAAAACTTGGGATGCCTCATCGTTACAAGATCCCTTCTTTCTAATTATTCTTTTATTCTTCTTTCTTGTGATTCTTTCATTCTTCTTAATTTTTCCTATACTTTCATTCTTTTTCTTCTTCTTTCTTCCTGTAATTTTATTAGTCTTGTCTGCTTATTCTTTAATTTTTCTTTTTTATGCTTCTTATTTCTTCATATTCTTTTACATATTATACTTTCTTATTATTTTACTCCTCTTCTTTCTTTCTTCCTATACTTTTAGTCTTCTTTATACTTATTATTTCATTATGATGAAAGTTGATGCACTAACGCAAGGTAGATGAGGAGTTAATCTCTCTTGATTAAGAACAGTTTCGGTGTATTACACACCCTTGTGAAAATTACAGAGAAACCCATATGTACCTCCGAACAGAAAGACAAAGATTATGTTACATGACCCACTCCCCCGCTCGGGCTAATCCGAGGGGGAACACAATTTACTACCTGATTAGGGCTGGGCAGTTTTCCAATTTTGTTTATCTTCTTACATATCAAACTATTAAAAGAAAATTTACCTTCACATAAATTTAAATTAGGAATGGATGTGATCAAACTTGATTCAACAATTCTTCTTTTGACATAATTTTTTTATTTCAAAAACCAAATTACTTCCTTGGAAATCGATGGAATGATTAAAATCTCTGACATGACAAAATACTCCACTACTTTCATTGCCAACTCTGATGTCCCTCTTATGTTCATACAATTTTTTATCTCAATTTCTTCCAGTTTAACCTACATAAAAACTATCACATTCTTTACATGGAATTACACATAACCCTTTATCCTGTTGATCTTTAGGATTCCTGGAAGTCATCATATGGTTTATAGAATTATCATATTTAAAAACTATTTTAATTCCTGTTTCCTGAAATAAGTGATATAACTTATTTAGTTTTTCATTAAATAGAAATGCTATACATTTACTGAAGTCATTAAAACGTGCAGACTTATTACAATAGTAAGTTTTCCTAGCGGCAAAATGAGCTGATGTTATAAACCAATCTGGGTAATACAGTTCTGAAAAAATAGTCTTGATTCTAACGATTTCTTCGTCTAAATAAGAAGGATGACATATTTTATATGCTCTAAGAAACAGGGGAAATATTACAGATTTGTTAACAGTATTATCATTGCATGAAAAGTAATGTATATATGCATTTGAGTGTGTTCTCTTCCAGTATACAGATAATTTTATATCATGGTAATCTTTATTGATAGGGACATCTAAACAAGGTAATTTGTTGTCTTTTTCCCACTCATATTTAAATTTAATTGAAGCATGCAAATTATTTAAGTTACTGAAAAATGGGTAAAGTCAAGACCATCAGGCCATACTGAAGAAACATCATTAATATACCTTCTTTCTTTCATCCCATCCTTTCATTCTTTTTTCTCTAATTCGTTTTTCTTATTTTTTTTTACTTCTGTCTTTCTTCTTTTTCTTCTTTCTTTCTTCCTATTTCTTTAATGATCCAGGGGTAGGGAAACCGTCGCCTGCAGGCAAAGTTTTGTTTGCCCCGAGCCCAATTTTCATCGCCTCCTGAGTCATATATTTTTTCTAATTTCCGTGGTAGCAGTGAATACAAATGTTGCCTATTTATTTTTTTTAGATATTAATGCATGAGTCTATCGCAACATGTAATAAATTTAAACAAAATTTACAAAAATACAAGAGACTTCTTTCATTAGAAATTTTCACCCACGATTCAAAAAATTTCCCCACCCTTCCTTTAATCTGATTCTCACTCTTTCACCCTCCATCATCTTCTTCTAGATGGCCTTCCGCATACTGGAGTGACTCCATAATTTGAATTGTCTCCTTCATCCGGTTCTTCCTCGAACGCGGTACTTTATGAAGACCGTGATCGAGAAAGGTTCTTTCTCGTAGATCAACAATTCATTTCACCCTCTTTAAATGGACCGTGTATCAGGAATTCGTTACTTTTGTAACTAACCCCTACCCATCTTCGTTCCCATTCGAGTGACACTTTTTCCTCTATTCTTTCTGTTCCCTCGTGAAAATCTATTCCCGCGATACTATGAGGAGTTAGCTCAATCCCCGTGCGCTCCCTCGCATCTCCCTCCTTGTCCCTCCTTCCGCCGACGGGGGCAGCTCGAGCCCCTGAACAGGAAACGTCGCGATAGCTTTAGCGGCAAACTGTCCTCTAATTGCACTTTGAGAGATCTCGAGGAGTCATCAGTACTTTGATTACACCGTGCCAAAGTCAATCAAGTCCCATTTGACTCCCATCGCTTCCCTTAAATGATACCAGACACTCCCTAATACGCCAATTTTGCCAGCGATACATAATTTTCGTTCTTTAATGCAATTAAAATCACATCTTTCGTATATTTGTGTATAGATGTGTCTACGCATGTATAATAATATGTATTAATGGGCGCATCCATAGATAGGTTGGTAGGTATAGTGTGCGAAAATTTGATTCTAATTTTTAGTATTTTTCCTTTTTGGTGCCCTTAGTAGTTTTAGCATTAATGTGTTCGATCATATACCCCTACACCACACACACATACACACACACACACACACACACACACACATATATATATATATATATAAACACACGAAAAAGGAAATTCACATCCTTAAAATAATCCTAAGTTCCACCTGCTCCACCCTTTGTATACCATTTTCCTATCTGTTTACCAACAGTCGGGATTGATGTGGTGACGCTTTTTACGAGTTCCATTTTCTTCGTATCTCTTCGCACTTTGAGCGGTGACTCGCAGAATCAGAATTAAATGGGAAAATATAATTCAACCGAAACTCAATTTCAACCCTATTACCCATCAATTACTGGGATTATTCCGTTAATCTCGTGTTTTACGGTCGGCTAACAGAAGATTGCTCTCGGAGTCATGAAATAGAACATTTCACACCAGATCGAATTGAATTAGTAGAAATAAATAAAATAAATTGACTGTGATTAGCCACGTTATGGTCCGCAGCGAAACGCAGGGAGAAAAGCAGACACGAAGAAAAATGATGAGAAGAAATAATGAATATAAATCCTTCAATGGTACAAATGATCAAGGATAACAAACGCAACTATTAGGTTGATGTCAATAAATTAGTGTTGTTTTTAGAGGACGTATAAATGTTTTTTAGAGTTTTTAAATTCATTTATAAGTTGCTGCAAGCTTTTAAAAGAAACTGTATCCCAACGACTTTTTTAAAGCTGTTTTAATGCCTAAGTCTTTTTAAAACTATAGTATGGTTATATACCATTTTTAAAGCAGGAGCAATGCCTGGGCCTTATTTTTAGCAACAAAAATGGCGTTTGGGTGCCACACCAACTGTCTGAGGGACCCCGTTTACAATGAGTGAATATTGCTTCATTTCTATTAGCTCAAAATAGCCGTGAGGCATTTCTGGACAGATTTTCTACGGGAGATGAAAAGTGAACTCTTTACCGCAATGTTATGAACTAAAAAACCGGCTTGATCGCAAACAAAAAACTTAGACTTGGGTTTTGAAAGCATTTAGGCATTATGACATCCTCAATAATAAGCAAACTGTTACCGCAGACTTTATATTCAGCACTTGCAACGTTTAAATGAAACTCTTGAACAACAACGTCCTTCATTGTTAAAAGAAAGGGTTTTCCTCTATGCACGCCTCCACATTCCACGCTTGAACAAAGTAAGAATAATGCGTTAGTTTTGGAAGGTTTTCCTCATCCTTCGTATTTACCGGAGCGCCATCAGTGTAAACTTTACCTAAATGGCAAAGTTTACTCTTATATGAAGGAAGGAGAAAAGGATCTCAAATCCTATACTTCTTCAAAGCCGGATGAATTAAACGATGGTTAGAACTTTGTTAATAATGATGGAAACTAGTCTGCTGAATAAACGAATTTACTTTACTCTCCCATAACAGATGGAAATTACTTTCTTGACAGCTATAAAACAAGTAAGCGTTAACCGCTAAGCTTTGAACTGGGAGCAAGTTGTATTTGAAAAGCGCCACTTACCTAAGGCTGTGGCATGGTCTATGTAGAAGTTACAAGGAATTAGTACCTCAAAAGGTTTTACAACCCATACCAAGGAGGTACCGTTAAAAGGTTAATGGAGATTCGCACTAGTACTTACACTAATGTGTGCAGCACCTTGTCTAACCGACTTTGGACCTGTTAACTGAGTAACTATTGGCCACATCCTTTGGTAGTCTTTACCAAGTGTTGCAGATTTTAACAGGGAAAAAGCCACCAACACTGCCATAAGAGTAACGAGGGGGATTGAGCTTCCACCCATGGTTGCGAGTAGCATTCACGTTCAAGCTAAAGAGATGCCTATAGTCAATGTTATCAAATCCTTGAAGTATTTTGAAAACCTCTCATTAACTGTCCTCGCAATCTCCTGGTTACCAGAGGAAAGAGCCCCATGGCCCTGAAACTCCTCTGGTAACCCATGCGTTTAATGGCGGGAATAAGTTTCGTTGTTCGTGCCTCAACTCGTTCTAGCCTCTGCACGTCTATCCTCAGTTTGGGCGACCAGAACTGGACGGCGTGTTCCAGTTGGGGACGAACTAGAGAATTGTAAAGTAACAAGACTATTTCTTTGTTCCGTTAACGAAACTGTCTTCTAATGTAACCTAATTGCCTTTGTGCCTTCTTTTCTGTTTCAATACACTATTTTGAGGACTTGGGGTGAAGGCATATCTTATATTTAATAATGATGGCTTTTTTTCTTTATTAACTTTTAAGGAATGCCTAAATGTCTTTTATTTAAAATTGCTTTTAATATTATAAATTTCAAAATTTAGCAGTTCATAGTTGTGCGATTAACCATTTTTAATCATATTATCAAACTAAAACGTTACCCATAAAAACTGAACAGATGAGCACTGCGATGGAATGGACAAACTTAAGTACTTCTATGGATCACTACTATACAAGTGGTCGAAATTAGCCTAGTTTCTGAAAAAGGCCATATGAACGCATTCGCAATTAACTCCTCCCCTACACCTCATCTACCCCACCCAACGCAACAGCATTACAGTACTTCCAGCCCTGCAAGAGTGCTCCTTTATGGACGTTAATTACTGTCGTTATTCCTGGCGCACGGAGTGGGTGGGGGTGATTTCCTAAAGTGGAAGAAGCGAATGGGAATATGATTGGTTTCGATAATGCGAACGGAGCGGTGTATGGAAACAATGAGCAAGCAAAAGGGTGTTGGAATTGTGAGAAGCGTAGACGAGGGGCTACATACAGCACATTTAGGACGAAACTCCGGGGAAAAAAAGATGGGAAGTTTTGGGGCTACTTGGGTGGCTAGAAAAGGTGGGGGAATGGGAGCGGGGGTAGAAGCGTTGAATGGTGCTGATTCGAATTTGCGCGGGAAATGGTTTCTCTTAATGGTTGGGGATAGTCATTGGGGTTCGTGTAACTCTCACGAAGTTATTTGGCTTAAAGTTGCCTTAGTCATCCCTGTTGCGTCTCCCATCACTCTTTCATTTTCTCACTTATTCTTCTTTTCCCCAAATGCGCCGCCGTCTGTCTCTTTTTCACCTTGGAAACAATTCTTTTTTTCTATTTTTGAAAGATACCCGATGTTAATTAAAGATAAATTTGCATTTCTAACAGTTCGTTCTCTATCTTTTAAAACCTTTGAGGATCAACAAGTTTACGGAACGCGTTAAAATAGATCTATAAAGAGGCACATAGCTTTTAATGCGTTTCAGTTCATTTAAACACGTTGAAATAATTTAAGCCCTGCAAATACGAATAAAATATTTTACCTCAACATATTTCAACCATTTTTAGACATTAATTGTTTTAGGCATGTTTAAACTTGTTTGAATTTATTTAAACAAGTTTGGATTGGCTTACATAAATGCCATTAAAACAACTTAAAATAAATTTGAAGGAATGGAGATGAAGGAACACGTTTGTAACACGTTTTTGCTTTTCTTCTCACAGCAATCCGCTCTTTAGATTCTCTCAACGACCAAATTGTCGAGTTCTTCATTAGCAGCACAGAGGCCAAAAACGAAGATGATTTTCCCAAACACCGATTGGTCTTGGCCCCGTCTGTCGCGCTTATGAAGAAACTTCTTCTGGATGCACAGGTAAGTGGCTTCCAGTCAGTCCATTTGCACTATTTACAACCGTTGACAACATTCTTCTAGATATACAGTTAAGCAACTTCAATTGTGACCATTTACACCCGTTGGTGAATGCAGAGGTAATCTACCTACATTTTATTTATTTATACCCATTGTTAACAGTAGAGAAAACGTAAATTAGAGGCGATTAACAGGGCATTGTTCTCGGTGGAGAAATAATGGGAAACACCAGACGAACGAAAATGTTTTAATAAATGTATGATAGATGAGAGATAGTATAGTCAGTTAAGCCACACCATGTGTGGTAATTAATCAGATGGGGTCTCGAATCGGGTTGACTTAAGGGTAGCTACGATACGCTGTGGATCCCAACAAGTTATTGTTTGTTAGTTATCTAGGGTCCTGAAAGAGCATGTAAGCCTCAACACTTACAGAATTTGTAGATACGTAAATATATGCCCATACGCAAATCCCCAGCCTTACATTCATGATTCGTCCTGGCTTATGTATAGCTTATCTGTAGATACATAAAGTTCACAGATGTGTCAAATTTGGACATGGATAAGTCTCAAAGATGTGACCATAGATGCAACAAATTGCGGATATAATATACATGCAACAGCTCATTCGGAAAGTTCATGTCACTTTGGATTAATTTTAATAGCAAAGTTAATCAATTATTTAGTTATTATTTTGTGTACAACTTTTTCCCATTTTCTTGGCGTCAAAAACGAAATAAATTTCTGTAGAAGAATAATTGCTAGGCAAAATAATTGAGTTAACAAGGCACCACTCTCTAATATCGTGACAAATGAGGACTAGGCTAGCGTAGTTAGGCTATTAACTAGGATTGGACGAGTCTATTAACTCAAATAAATAAGCGAATTTCGACAGGAACGAACAGGTTAGAGCTTGTTAAACTGAGTAGTAGTACAAATACATGCGATATTTACGACTACGACAAACACGCGCGTGTTTCGTGAGTGAGACTAACATGCAAAACTTGTGATTAGAAATTACACGTGAGATTCGCGACTGAGATAAACATGCGAGATTCGGGACTGCGATTAAAATGCGAAACTCGTGATTACTACAAACACATGTGAAACTCCTCACTACTGCAAAGACGCGAGATTTGAGACTGCGAAAACAAAGATGCGAAACTCGTGACTACCAGAAATAGAAGTGAAATTCACTACTACGAGAAATACGAGAGATTCGTTACTACGACTTCGACAAACATTCGAAACTCGTGACTACTACAAACAGTTGCGAAATTCAAGACTACGAAAAACCACGCAAGTTTCGCGTCTGCGAGAAAAATTCGAAACTGCCGCTCAGGCAATCATGCCAAACTCGTTACTACACCAAACATATAAGAAAATTATGACTACGAAAACACGCGAGATTCGGGACTGTGACAAACGCAAAAATCTTGATTACAAACACACGCGAGATTCGGGACTGCGACGAACATACATAACTCTTGACTACTACAAAAACAGGTGAAACTCACCACCACGAGAAAAACGCAAACATTCGCGACAGCAACTGCGACTAACATGCGAAACTCGTGACTACTACAAACATATGAGAAACTCACGAATGCTAAAAATACACGTGAAATTTACGAATGCGGCAAACGTGCGAAACTCGTGATTACAGATAACACACGCGATATTCGTGACTGCGATAAACATGGAAACTTGCGACTACTACTAAAACATTACGAAACTCACAATTACGACAAACATTTGGGAGATACGCGATTCCGACAAACATGAGAAATCGTGACTATTACAAACACATGCGAATATCACGAATACGACCAACTGACGCGTAATTCGGGACTGAGAAAATCATGCGAAACTGGTGACTGCTACAAACACATGCGGAGGCCACGACCACGATAACACACGAGAGTTTTCCAACTGTGACAAAAATGCGGAAATCCCAATTATTAAAAAAAACATGCGAAATTCACGATTACGACAAATACACGCAAGATTCACGAGTGCGACACACATGCAAAAATCGCGACTACTACAAGCACATTCGAAACTCACGACTACACAAACACACGCGAGATTCGAGATTGCGACAAACATCCAAAACTCGTAACTACTGCAAGACATGCGAAACTCACGATTAGGACAAACACATGCGATATTGGTGACTGCGACAAACATTCGAAACACTCGCTTACTACAAAAAACATGAGAAATCTAACGACTACGAAAAACATACGTGATTTTCACATCTGTAAATTACGAGTACATGCGAAACTCGTAGCTACTGCAAATACATGCGAAATCACGACTATGACAAACACGCAAGATTCGCGAATGCGACCAATATGCAAAACTTGTGAATACTACAAAGACATTCAAAACTCACGACTACGCATACACACGTGAGATTCTAGACTGTGACAAATCTGTGAAATTCAATTCGCGCCTACTACAAAAACATGTAAAACTCACGACTACGAGAAACACGCAAGATTCGCGAGTGCCTCTCAGACAATCATGCGAAACTTGTGACTACTACAAACATACAAACATATGAGAAACTCACAAATACGACAAACACACGCGAGATTCACGTCTATGAGAAACATACGAAACTCACCACCACTACAAACACATGGAAAACTCATGACTACAAGAAGCACGTAAGATTCTCGACTGACACTGCCACAAACATGCGAAACTTATGATTACTACAAAGATATAAGAAAACCACGACTAAGGCAAACACATGCGAGATTCGTGTCTGCGACAAACATGCGAAAAACGTGACTAATAAACACATTGCAAAACTCACGACTACGACAAACACACTCGAGATTTGCTTCGACAAACATGCGAAAATCGTGACTAGAGCAAGCGTATTCGAAGCTTGCGACTACTAAAACCATACATAAAACTCGCGACTACGCCGGCTACATGCAAAACTCGGGTGCGACTACGACAAACATGAGAAACTCGTAACTAACGCCTAACGAAGGCGAAACTCAAAATATACGCAAAATTCATGCCGTATAACATGTGGCTACAGCAAATTATTGTAGAAGTGGTGTTCGACATATGCACACTAGATATGTAATGTAATATACGTGCCGAACTTTCGATTCGACACTTACAAAACTCGTTTAGAGAGAAAAACGCATAGAAATTAATTATCTCTGTATGGACACACAAAACTCGTGCAAACGCATAACTGTATTTTAGTCAATTGCCGCATTAATAAACTCTAGACTGCATCAAACCTCCCTTAGAATCCACATACTGTTTTTCTTCCCTGAAGACGTCTTTCCCTATGCTACTTATCATAAAAAATCCCTGATGCACTTTTCTCTTCCTCTCTGCGTCGTCATAGTTATGGAAAAGTGGGTTTGAATCCCTTTCATCATTGACAAAGTTTATGGAAATTTTAATCACTACGTTCTTCGTTTCAGGGTACATACGCCCTCCTGCACAGTTCCTCCTGGAGTCAAGGGAACGAAAGGAGGGGGGGGGAGGACATTGAAGTGGTCTTTGTATTATACAGTGAAAATTTTCATCTGCATTTTTGCGAGTACAATAAGTTTGGTAATTTGGGCTTCCAATCTCATTTTTGTTGTCTGATTCTATTATGCCTCAGCCGTTTTAGTTATGTGCGTGTGTGTGTGTACTTGTGCGCGCAGTTTAATTAAATTCGAAGCCAACTTTTCTGATACTTTAGAAACCCACACAGAGATTTACTTGTTTATGTAATATACATTTCCTTGTTATTATAAATTATTTTACTCCCATATGGACGTGTTTCCATTCAAGTGTTGTATTGTGATTGTTATTTAAGTGCACTTGTTCGATTCCCAGCAATACAGCAACACTTTTCCGTCTATGGAATCCTTCGAAGTGGTTTCCAAATTAAATCTCAAGATGACAAAGGGTTGGTTGACTCTCCGTTGGGCCATGGGCATTCACACGCTAAATGGTAGAAATATACAGCACTAATGCTATTCCTGCATCTCTACCCACACGAGTATTGGCCCGTGGTTTCCACAGGGTTACCAGTGAATGTCATTCTAATCCTTATGGGAATTTCATTATATTGTATGGGACCTCCTTCACAATTTAAAGTGTGGCGTGACGCAATTAACTAATATTCATGTAACGTGATCCTAATACTACTTAGGTATTGTAAGTTATGTATTTAATTATTCGGGTTGGTCTTAAACTTCGAGATCTAAGAGTCCTTTTGCAGGCTTGTATGCAAAGCTTTGTTCGTGAGGAAACGCCGCCTTGTAGTTATGGGCAAAAGGATATTTGGTTGAAGAGGTCTCAGAAATAGCGTGATTTTGCTACGTGACCCATATTCACCAGACCTATCTATCTGTCTATCTATCACCGTCTCATTTCCACCTTTTACCTGTTTTTGTTGCTTTTTCTATCCACTTAAATCTTAGGTTTGTGGGGGAAAGTTTTTATCTGTGTAACAAATTAACGCTGTTTAAGAGACCTGGGTCGACGCCCAAACCTAAAAATTATTTGCTGGTGGCAGGAAAATGGTAAAAGTATGTTGCAAATAAAGGCGATGATTACTTTGAGCATCAAATCTACTATCTTTTCCAAGCCTGCATAGATCCAACAGAGGGAGAATGTGGGTGTTAAACGTTCTGAAAAACACCGAAAATTAATTACCTTAGATTTTCTTGAACAAATGTTATTTATCACTCTTTTCTGTTCTTTTTATTCCCTTCTACTAAACAGGTTCTATTTATTGCTCGATGCAAGATTCTTTGGTTCCTGTATTAAATCATTGGCGGATTACTATTGCTAGTGAATTGGAAAATTACGCAATCCAACTCATACGTATTTAGCTAAAGAGTATTGGGCTTATTGAAGGTAGAAGTGAAAAGGTAAGAATTCAAAGATGAGTTTAAATGGCAAGAACTGCACTAAGGAAGCCTCAATAACCTTTTATATTTTCAGCAGAATTTTGTTTTTATTTTCGCCTTTAAAATGTTGACTTTCAATGTGACTTCAAGACTGGATTCGAATTAAGGCAATTCTTCTAGATTTGAGGAAAATAATACGATATCTGTAGCGAACTGCGGGGAGTTAAATATATCCCATTAAATCTGAGATTTCCTTTTATTCCCATTTCTAAGTTCTTCAAATCTTCCAAGCGCTTGCTTAAAGAGTTTAGGGGAGAGGTGGTCTCTGTTTTACTCCTTTTGAGTTTCTATTTTTATGTTGAATGAGTCCAAACTGAAGTTCCAAAGTGATATATTTAAGAGAGCAGGTCAATGCAGACTTGCTGATTTCTTATTGCTGTACATTCAGTAATAAATTTCGCGCTAAATTTGTTTACTGAATCAAAGCTTTCTTTTCATAGTCTACGAGTGTCATGTAGAGTGGTATTTCGGATTCCTGTAGAGGGCTATTCCTTATTGATGTAGAGGAGCATTTCTGATTCATGTAGAGGGGTATTTCGTATTCATTTGTTCGCTGCAATAAATGTTGCCGAAATGTTTGCTGATGATCCTAATAAGTTAGTGGTGAAACCTGCCATTTCCAGTGTCTGATTGCACTTGAAGGTTTTTGTTAGTTTGTTTGGTTACGTTTGGGTAGGCATTTTGAGTGTGATCTAATTGTTCCTGGTTGCCCTTTTTAAATGAAATACAACGCAACCATGTTATTAGATTTATTTTTTTTCATACAAACATTTTGTAAATAGCCTGGCAGTCTAAGAGGTCAGCCAGCAAGGCGTCAGATTCATTTTTTATAGCCCCGTTTGTTGCAACGATGTTCTCCAGGCATTTTACCATTTTTCGTGCTCTTAAATGCATACAAAATTCGCATTTCTTTGCTGGTGAGATTTCCTCTTTGACCGTAGTACCACTAAATAGGATGGAAATTAATATTTAAATGATACTAATTTCGGCATGGAGTTTATTATAGCAAAACTAGTCTCTTTTAATAAATATTTAGCTCAAACTCATTGCCATTATTGTCGTTTATCGCATTCATTACTGGGATACATATTCCTATACTTGCTTTTTATTTATTGGTGGTTCGTAATTGCTGTTTAGTGTCTACTTTAGTAGTAAAATTAGTGTTGTTTCAATTGTTTTAGTAATCTGTTATTATATGGCATTTCCACTATAGTTTTATTATAGGTATATTTTATGATCACTCCTGATTTTTATCTAAATAAAACTTGAGTTCAGTATTTTAAATTCTTTCTCAGATTTCCTCATATATTCGCATCTTTTCGTCTGTTGTCTAAAGTTCCCTTAAATTATCCTAATTGTAATTTAGTATTAAATTACCTCGTCGATATGTTTTATCAAAGTTGCATAAGGTAAAATAGTTTAAGTTATATTTGGGTTGCTGTTTTTAATGTTAATTCCAGTTGTTTGATCATTATTTTCGCTGTGCTGTAATTTGGAAAGCATTATTCTATATTAGAATCAAGTTTTTGTACTTATGTTCTCTTTGTCATGAATTTTGATCTTTCTTGTTCTTGATTTATTTGATTACTCCTATTACGTAGTATATGGTCGCTACCTGTGATAAACAAACTAAAAACATGTTTTAATTCAATTAATCCATGGCCGTCATCTGCCTTGTTTCCTTTTGAAGAAGTTTATAATGCAAATGTTTGCTTTTTCTGCAAATTCTTCTAATAGGAGAGTATTTCAAGATTACCCCCCAAAAATATGATTTCAAGTTCGGTTACCTTTCCTCATAGGGGCCTTATTCTAAAGTAAAAATAATAAAAAAAGTGCTTTGAGATTGTTCACTTTCATTAGGGTAATGAGCTATCTGTCAAATAAGTCTGTATTTTCTGATCAGTGTTTATGTGTATTAGAAACTAAAAATTGAAAAATCTAAGCAACTTACTGGTATTAATCCATGTACAGTGTGACCACAAAAATTATCCCTGTTTTCATTCACTTATTACTCATTCATTATTAAAGCTTCACAAATGAAATAAAAACATTCGAAAGATAACATTTTAAATTGTTATTTATTTTTTTCGATTTCCCGGATACAAAATCTGTACTTACCAAAAAATGAGAGAATTATCTCTTACACTCATGGGCTATTTGTTGGACATGCAAGAGATGATCAAACATGACTCTGTAGTTGCCGCCCAACGATCTTTCAGACAGCAATACAGTCAGCCAAAGATCATAGATCAAAAAACGATTCGCAGGCTTTTTGCAAAATGGAAACACCCCTACTGAATCAAGAACCTGCATAAAGGCAACTCTAGGTGCAGCAAAGTTGTGTTAACCCCTGAAATTATTGATTTAGTCGCAAATCAGCTTGAAACTGACAACAAGAAAATTTGTGAGACGACTATCAGCTGTGACGGTAATCAAATGGGAAAGCATTCCAAAAATAATCACATTGAATTTGAGAATGAAGTCATTCAAAATTATATGTTTGCAACAGCTTAGCTAACAAGACTACAGTCGTCGTTTGGTGTTTTGTAAATGCATTGAAACAATAAATTAACAAAACCAGATAAGATTAGATGACATAATATTTAGTGATGAATGCAACAGTTATCTTAGTGGGGTCATCATCAGACAGAATTACCGGTGTTTGTCAGTAAAGAAGACAAATTTACACTTAGAGAAACTTACCAAATTTACCGAATTTACCAAAAGTTACTCTCTAGTGTGGTTTGAGTAGCAGCAAGGTTAATGGTTCCACCTTCAGTGCAAGAACAAGTTTTTGGACTAAATATGGAATCCATTTACTGCCGAAACTTTTCAAGAATTGCGTCCCTTTTTTATATTTATTTTCTGCTATCTCTTTTCTTTCCTCCTGCTTTCTCTAACCAATATTTTTTTATTCCCTTCATTTTTAAATCGCAAAAGTGTCTTGAGTCGTAAACACCTAAGTTTAGTGTTAAAAAGGTGAACAAAAAAATTTAGTTTCATCCATCGACGAAACTTAATTTAATTTCCATCAAAAGTCTATGGTAATGCAGCGCGAACTTTCAAACTATCGTCTAATGGCTTAGTTTTAGATTGAGAGCGTTACCCAAAATTGGGCCAGAAATATCCATTATTAAATCCGAAAGTGTTGAAGGTTTTTCACAAAGTTATAAGGACTAGAGGCCGCTTCTTTTCCTTACCTTTATTGCATTTACATTGTTTTTAGGCCCTGAAGAAGGGGGGAGGTTGCAAAAAATGTGAATTTGAGAGTTTGGAAAAGAAACCTTAGAAGGGAGATTGAGACGGAACAGAGAGGTTTAGAACATTTTTATAAAAACTAAGATGCAATTTTTATATTTTATAGATTTTTATGTCTTGCTTTCTCTTGTAATCCATCTGACCAATTTCGTTCATTTATATTTCTCAGCTGAAGCTAAAGAGAGATTTGAAAAACTGCACACAACCAGGTGTTTAGTTATGCAGTATATCCTTTTCAATAGGGTTTTTACCACCATTTGGCCTTAACCCTTTACTTTCAAGGTGCTTTTTATCAACTTAACTCGAAGGCATCATGTTAGCTAAGTTGTTTAAAACTACTTCTGTATGCCCAGATGGAGAAATTTGTACATTTCAAAGGCTTTTTCTGAGTTTTCAGTTTTAATTTTCATTATTAGTGCAAATACTAGAATTTGATAGATTAGTGATGAGGAGGTAAAAAGGTAATATAATTTCTTTAAGGGGAGTGGGAAGGATGTTCACAACCTTCAAATACTGTAAATGGTGTACCAGTATTCACCCAGAGCAGCTCCCAATCGGTCTAGAAATGATGGAAGAAAGAACTGTCTGACTCCTCATAGTGGTACTTTAAACCTCCTGCTCCATCCAAGGGAATCCTGCTATGCGTGGCACCAGGGGGATAGGCAAGACCCCAGTGGCAAGGAATGAATAGTTTACTGAGTGGAGTGCCAAACCTATAGCCAGGTCTGGGGTAGCTGGTACGTTCACCCGACTCCAGTGACCCTGAAATAAGATAATAGGTAGATGATCACCCGCGCTACTTAGTGAACTCGCTGTTCTTATTTATTATTTACCCTCATCTACACCTCCTAAATTTCGATTTATTGATCTTTTTTTAAATGGGGACACTTCCACCATCGTACATAAAATTAATCCAGAGGCGGGTTATACCCTGAGTTCCTTTACTGCTGCGAGGACCCACTTTTCGATCACTAGGGAAGGTGGAAAATGAACTAGGCTGCCGACTCTCTTCACCGGTTATAATTCTATGGAGACTTTTCCTATAACTGCTAAGGCGTTAATGGCCTACAGTATTCTTACTTCCTGAATTTTCTTTTCCTTCTATGTAAATCTGTATCATGGCACAAGAGAAGGAAAAACAGAACAGCGCTCGGAGGTAACGCCACCTCTAAGCGCCTCATAGCCACACCTTGGTGCCGCCGCGAGTGAAGGGGGGGGGGAGGCACCGTTCATACGACTGGAGGGATTCCGTCACCAACTTTAACATGCACAAGGGTGTCCCCCCTTTGTCTCTTTATGTGGATGGAGAATAAGTTTTCCCCTCTCCTTATGTCCAGCATAAAGAATTTTCCCCTTTACAGCCATCATTGGAGTTGCTCCCCAGCTACTTTCAGTTCAGTCTAACCGTAGCTTTCTTTTTTGTTTTCTCAGTGGCCGCAGACACGCCAAAAGTCATCCGGGTTGGTATCAGCTGTCTCCAAAAAGAGTGTCTGCGAATATCTGTAGTCCCTGTGAGGAGAATATGGACGGTAACCTCCTTTAGCCGTTGCCCCCATTCATCGATCTCAGAATTTGACGTTCTTGGTGACCGGCATACCATCTCCCCGAATATTCCTGTTGGAGGCCGGCGTGTTAACCCCCATACATGCGGATACGCAATAGGCCACGGGCCTAAGAAGTCTCCAAGTCCACTGGTTGGGCCACACTAACATAGCTTGTAAACGTGCTATGACGGATAAACCCCAAATCCCTGCTAATTACTCTAAGGCTGTGCATGATAATGCTGTATCGGCTAAATGTGGGGATTGTGGCGAACCCGTCCCTGCTTATTAAAAAAAATTGTGATTATTATCTGTTTGAAAAGGAGGTCCTGATCCTCAATGCTGTGGCCTGAAGTTCGTTTAGAGAAGCTGATTTTATCTTGTCACATTCTGCAGACCAGGGATTTCTTTAGCCTCTCAGGTTAAAAAAACCCCTAATTTTCTCTCCTCCGAGGTCTAGGAGCGCGGTATCTTTCGCGCTAGTTAGGAACCCATTTCTTGGCTGTACCTTCTATGTGTGCCACCCAGGTCAAATTGGCAGCTCAATGGGCGCAAACCTTGCTCTAGTCAATAACGGTGTCTCCATTTCCCCTGCAGAACCACTTCGAAGAAAACGAAGCCACCACGCTCCTCCACTGAGTCGCTGAACTCGAAGGAGGAAATGCTTAGGAAGGGTACTTCTAATACCGCCCCCGAAAGGAGAGTAACAGCTAGCGAGCTTCAGCTCTCTTGCCTCTGCCCGAAACTAGAAGGGACGCTATTGCTATTCGTCTTCTCGCAAAAGACAGGAGAACCCCAACCCAAAAGACATCCGCGAGCAGAAGGATTCAGAGCCCGGCCTTCGTAGCTATGTCCTTGAATATGAGAGCGCCATCAGCGCGTTCCGAGGCTAATAGCCCACGCCCATCCCAATGATTGTTTTCTGCAGAAGAATACTACTGAAACTAAATAGACTTGTAGAACATTTATCTACAATGTAAATGCCGTAGACTCCAGGTTAATTGGGGGAAATTGAGGTGTCTTGTCTCCTCCCGTTCCCAAATAGCAGTATTTCTTAGGAGAACATGTAGAGTGCGTCCCCCTGCTCTCCCAGGAGGAAAAGCCAGGGGACGTAGTGTACATACATACAATATACATCAGACATGATGTCTCTGTTCTTTCTTTGGCTTCAAATAGCTCCTTCAGGCTGTGACGGTGCAGCGACACATTGAAAAGAGGTACTCTGTCAGAGCTGTCTATATTCCACCGTCAGCTGATCTTGATGATGCGGATCTCCATCGTAGCATACTTGCCGATGCATTTCTTTTCTTCATGAATTTGAATGCTAGGCACAATCCTTGGGCTACTCTATGTTCAATCTCAAGCACCGGGTTCTAGCGGACATAATCGAAGAACTAGAAAATGTTATTTTAAATGTGCATGTTTTCATATCACTGTAGTAAACTTGTTTCGTTTTCCTGCCTTGGCATGTTCTTGTGCTCGCAGGATATACACCCTGGTTTAGAGTGATGTAGACGACGACCTCCAAAGTAGCAATCACTTTCCTTGTCAAATATCAGAACGCTTTTATTTCTATTACAAAATGTTCATAACTTTCCCAGAGAAAATACAAGGCTCCTAAAATTGGTGTACGATGATCTATAGGTATAAACTACATATTGGTAAAGGTTATGCAAATTTGGATGAATAAAACGAAAGTTTTCAGCAGATAAACAATTTACTGGAAAAATGGAAGTGTCCAAAATGATCCGAACGCTTAAATTTCTTGTCGAGAGAACTGACACTGTTTGCATAGCAACTAACTTCAGTTTAATCAGGTGTACGCTAGGTCATTTCTCTTGCCAGCTGTCGTGCAGGTAACATTCCTAAGAAATATGTCATGGTTCCCTTTATCTGTGACCTGATTGTTAAGCTGCACCACCAAGATAGTCTTTCAATTGGAACTATTGCAGAGACTGTCATGCGTTCTATAACATTCTGTCAACCTGTGACAAAAGAGGTTTATGTAATTCTGGTAATTGAAGAGGTAGGCTAAGGAAGATCTCAAAACGGGAAGACTGATCCATTACCCAAATTGTGAAGAATGACCCTTTTCAGAGCGCCGAAGCAGTTTCTCTAGGGATTAGTGAGATTTTGATCATCGATATCTCCAGGCAGACAGTGTAACGTTGCCTGGACGAAAATATTCTTCACTCTCGGACACTCACGGCCAAGCCATTGATTAGGCTCTAGAACAAGTAGGCTCGTCTTGCATTCGTCACTGATCACGTTGCATGTACCGATGATCAATGGAGCCAAGTCCACTTCAGTGACGAATCAAAGTTTAATTTTGTCGGCTCCGATGACAAAAGGTTTGTTACCACAGAACACTCGAAAGATTGTGTTTCAAGTGCACAAAACAATGTGCAAAGTTTAGCGGAAGAAGTGTCATGGTATTAGGCATGATTTCGGTAGAAGACCATTGGGCCACTTGTGCACGTACGGAGAGGTCTAAAGCGAGGAATCCGTAAACAGTTCAAGAACTCTGAGAAATTCTTCAAGATGAATCAAACGAGAGTGTCAACAGCTGGTTCGGTCCTGTGACGGGACATGTCAAAGCCTCATCGGGAATAAAGACCACCAGACTAAATACTAATTATTACAAAATGTGCAAATGTTTTTACTGATAATTTACTCATTATATTAAAATAGAAATTTGACTTTTGTTTGTAAAGTGTTGTTATGCGTTGATAGCTATCGGTTTATTCATTCAAAATGGCATAACTTTTACCCATACGTAGTTTCTAACTTTAGGTTTTTGTACAAAAATTTGGGAAACCTAGTATTTTATTTAGTGAAAGTATGGAAGATGTTGAGATAGAAATATAGGCGGTCTGATCATTTGTTATGCTTTGCATACGAGGTCATCGTCGCCATGGAGACAACTAAACTTAAAAAATTAGACAATTTGGTTGTTCTGGTTAAAGTCGCTCAGGCAAAACAGATATCGACGATTTATCTCCATTTTAATTTTCACAAGTTTCTCATTTGACCGATCATTCATATATTCTGAAAGGAATTGGCACATATTTTTCTCTTGCTAAACCCTATCCAAGTGCGGGGAAGAATCCGCTGAAAAACGAACATAAAAGGACGGCCGTGACCGAATACTGGGCCTGGGAAAGTACATGAAAGGTTTTTAGAAGATAAGTTAGTACAAAGAGCATATGTAGTCGAAAGTACATATGTGAAGCACCTTCCTAGGATACTAATAGTACTGAACACATCGTCTAATGTACTCACATACTTAGAGAGCATTAGCGAACAAAACTTAAGTGAAAGACAATACTTTTATTCAGTGTAGTGCCCACAAAAACAATCTAATAACCCCTATAATAATATTTTTCGCATTGTGGTCTGTATACTCTTTTGATTTACTCATTATCTCTCCGAATACCAAGAATGTCGTTTAAAACTTATCCTCACAACAGGGAAAATTTCGCAAAATGGTCGAAGAGAATGGACAGTTGGCGGTGCGGATAGACAGCGAGCTGCAGGTGGCGCACAAAGAAGTGGATACCTTACGGAGAGATCTGGCTGACACAAATCGCCGAATCGCTGAAATGCAAGCAAGCAATCTCCCATCAAACCTGGGTGACCCCACAAGTAGTCAAGTGACAGAGTTCTTGGTTAAGAGCGACCCCAACAAAAACCAACCCCTTACAAACGGAATGGAAGAGAGTAAGTATTTTATTAAATAATTTGGGAAGATTATCAAATTTCTTCCCGGAAAGAACTTTTGCTCGTTTCACTCATATACACCGTTACTTATACCGACACTACAAACTACCCTATTTGTACTTTAATCATTTAATTTTAAAGTTGTAGATAGAGGCAAGGAACAAATCTTATGCTTAAAGTGGGACATTATTTTAACTGTTTGTGAGAGCTGAAGAGTTTGTGAGAAGTTCCATTAATAAGTTCATTTTGTTGCATAATCCTTCGTGTATTTGAGACGCATAATAATGGGGTTGTCATAACTACAAACTGTAACAGTAAGAATTTACCAGGCGGAACTGCTCGTGCAAGTAAGTATGGGATTAGGTTCAGACCAGTTTGAGAGGCTCTCACCTGAGTATGAATAATGCAATAGAGACTATGCTTAAAGCCAATTCTGGCGTCAAGGAAAGCGTACATACGTCTCTGTGCCACGTAGTTTTACCATCGCCCATTAAAGGCAGCGGCTGATATCATTTGGAGTGATTTTAGATGCAATCAAGACGATCGAAAGTGATTGCATTGTCAAATGCCGTGCATCGGTTGCAAACATTTACAAGAACGCAAAAGCATCAGTGTACCGCCCTTAAGAGCCTCATTTTATCTTTATTTTAAAGTCATTTCCCCATCTGCAATTGACTTCTATGAGACCTTGACTAACACTCATACTAACTCATGAATCTAAAAAGAGACCAATTTTCCCATGAAGTACTACTTGAGTTGGCTCATTACTTCAAAATGGTCCCGGAATCGAGTGAGGAAGTTTTTTGGAATTGGAAAGAAGCCGAGCGCAAACAAAACATCATTTTTGATAGCTCCGAGGTCATGCCGTCGTATCTGGGCTGCCAAATGGAAAGGATGAGCCAGAGTGATTCAATAAATAATGGTAATTCAGGTAAGTTCATAAACTTTGTCGATTCCCAAGAAGAGGCCAAAGAATCTAGTCCAAAATTACCTACTCCCCAAAATGTTTGGAAGAACGAAGAATATAAAAATCAAGATGATTCTGATAAAAAAATAGATATAACTTTCGAATCAGATGAAACTGTGGACAAAGTAGTAGTTCAGAATCCATTAGTTGAATCAAATCCCCAAACTGAAGAAATTGGTACAAGAAAATTTGGGAAGTTATATAAAAAAGGAACACGCTCTCATCACAGAAACTCGTGTCTCTTCGTTCCACCAAGCGGATCTCTCTCAAAAGATCCAATTGAGACCCATAGAAAGGACCCTGTTTGGAAGAAAGTGTGCCTTCCACAAGTAACAGCCCAATTTTTACCCCAGAATTATAACGATAAGACTCTTCTAGGAAAAATTACCTGCCAGACCACCCCTCACTTAGAATTGGTCCCTGGCGCTATTCAGACTTTTCCTATTGATAATGGGAACAAGAGACAATCAGAGAGTCACTCACCCTGGACCGAAATCGAAGGCAATTACAGCCCTCTTTATATCTATTATAACCACATATCAAACCAAACTATCTCTCCCAGTCTTTCCGAGACTCATGGTGATGATACAGAGATTAACACAAGCGCAGCATCTGATCCGGATTATTCGAACGAACGGGAAACTTTAGAGATTAAATACTCTCATGCCGATTTCAAGAACAGAATTAAAATCTCAAAAGAGGATTCCATGACGAGAAAAGAGGAGAAAATAGGCGGGGCCTCGAGTGAAACTTGGCTAGACAGTTTGAAAACAACAAAAGGCTTTACCAGGACGAAATGCGCAAATCCTGGAGAAACACACAACAATCTACCGACCCGAACGCAGAGCTTAGAACAGGCCTCAACCACACCGAAAAGTCAATCTTCTGCCAAACGATACAACAGCGCTTCCATTTCTGCTTCGCGATCGTGTATCGACCTATCAAGAAGGAGCATTGATGTTAAGGTTCCCCTTAATTCTCTTATTCGTACTGTTGATACCATTTGTGAAACAAGGAAGAGTCAACTGATTAACAATATGGAAAGATTACAAGAAGACAATACCCGAGTGGATATAAATAAAAAAGAAATCCCTATAAATCTAGCAATAGCAGACTGCCTCTCTCATGAACAAAGTAATGATGAAAACTTTGGACTAAATCGATGCTTAAAGAGTGAAGGGACCCTCCTCCGGAATCAAGAACATCATTCCGCCAATTTTGAACCCTCTCCACATCTAAAGAGTGCTCTATTTTCGTGCCAGAAGTCCTTTCAAAAATCTAAAGTGGGAGATAATTCAGTGAAGAGGCCGAGGTTATGGTCAGAGCCAGAAAGACTCCGTGATAAAAAGAGTGGCCCCGACAACGGCTCTCAAGTGGGGGCGAAAAGAAGAGGCGTTCTTAAGAAGCAGAATTCAGATGTAACAGGTGTGCATTTAGAAAAGGCAGTTTTCTACACAGATGAATTTTCCGGTGCGGAAAGAATTTGCCACACCAGAGTGCCAAAATGTAGCTCTTTACCACACGGGGATAGGGAAGAGCCGACAAGCACTAAGGGCAAATACATTGACGATAAAAATGCAAGGATGCAGCGATTGCAAGCAAATGACGTTAAGAAGGGAAACAGTTTTCTGAAAAGGCTTTTGGCGAATTTTGCCACTTTTCTGTCGAGCCGAAAATTCACAAGAATGAAGAAAACGAAATTAGGCCCAGTTCGAAGCGAGACTCCCAATATAGGGCTAGAAGCGAGTCATTTCTCATCCTCTGAGGATTCTGTCTTTTTTGTGGGTGAGAAGAGGGGTCAATCCCAAGAGAAAGTAAACAAAAAATGGGCAGTTATGAAGTTCTCAGATGCCGTTGAAAATAACAGGCAACTGTCCTCGAAAGAAGAAGCATCATTCCCAGGTAAAGAAATCAAACCCAAATGCATTTCCATAAACAAGGTTACCCGAATGCCTTCTTTGGAGAGACAGAAAAATCAGAACTTGGGCAGAAAGAATGGAACTTTGGAGCTCACAGCCATCAAAAAGACAACCAACCAACGACTCCTTTCTGACTTCACCCCGAGTAGTGAACGAAAGTTACCAGAAACTTCTAGAAAAAAGTCCGATCTTGACAAAACTAAGACCAATAAGGTGTACTCCACTACTTTACCCCAATCTTGCCCCAAATGCCTGTCTCGAACAACTAACGCGGATCATATGGATCCCTCAAAAGGACAGATTCCACAAAACTACAACGAAACACTTTGTGGAGCAAATGAAAAGGCCTCGATGAGAAATAAACGCGTCATCTCTTCCCCTTCTGCAAGCGCCTGTCTTTTCCCCTCTCCAAGCATTTCTCCCCTTTCCTGTGACGTCACGGCCCATAATGAAAACAACTTTGATTTCCAAAATGAGAAACGAACCTGGAATTCAGCTGGAAACCGAACTAGCTCGCGGCTGGAATTATCTCGCTATTTGCGACTGACCCCCAGCCATTCAGAATCCCCCCAGAGCCCTAGGGCAGCCCCATTACTCCCGTCCCAGGTTCCTCTTTCTTCTAGAAAGGCGAATTCTAGTCGAAATGAGGCGTTAAGAGGCGAACGGAACAGTAACCGTGGGGGGAATTCTGAGGCAAATGAAATATTTTCGCCCGAAAACGACACAGATTTCCCTTTCTTGCGACCTCCACTAAAAAGTAAGCAAACGTTGTAGTTTTTGATTTAGTTAGTGTGTGTACTAATTATGGAGTGGTCTGGTAAATATGTTTTGTTGGAATGGTTTGATGCATGATTTAAATTGCAATGAACTGGTTTTGTGAAGCTTTAAATTCTAATTAAATAATTTGGTGACCTTTTTAAATTGTGGGGAAATTATTTTGATGGATGTTTTATAATTGCAGTCAAATGGTTATGGAGATGTTGCAAATTGTTTTAAATTGTAGTTGAATAGCTTGGTGACTATAAAAGATTTTTAGTGGTGTTCTGTTTTGTAGTTGAGTGGAGGTTCACTGATAAAATACGAGTAGAAGTAGAGTGATCCAGTAGAATGTGAGGTGGGAGTACATGTGCCTTGTAGGTATATCTGGAACAGTATCAAAATCCTGCAAACCTCCGAAATATTTATTCCTGTGCGAAAGGAAGAAATTCTTCAGGTCTTTTGTAAACAACAGAAAGAAGAAGAAAAGGAGGAGATGAATAATAAAATAGTGAGAAAATAGGTCAAGTGAATTATTTAACAAACTCAAGCAGATGATTGTATATAAAGTTTTATCGTCCTTAAGCTGGTAGTGAGACACATTTAGCAATCACTAGAATGCGTTCGTACAAACGAAAGCGTATCTAATAGTACGAACATGAACATTCGATGCTTTGCTCCAATAAAAGCAGATCAGCATTTTTTTTGATAATTCGTTAATTGTTTAGGAGGAAAAATTAAGATGCTTAATCCAACGGAGGTTCTCTAGAGTGGAATGACGTAAAGATGTTTCAGAAAAAGAAATTCTAAGGAGTTCAAGGAAAAAGAAAAGTAGAAAAGACAATAATGCAGAAAAAGAATATATAGACAAAAAGAAAATTAGAAAGGGCAAGAATAGAGCAAAAGGGTATAAAAGGCAAGGATAAAGAAACAGAATGGAAAGGTTATGGTAGAGAAAAAGAATCAAAGTCAAATAAGAGAAAAGGAAAGATAAGAAAAGACAAATACGGAGAAACTGGAAATGAAGCAAAAGTAAAGACATGGGAAATAAAGATAAGAAAAGGCTAATTTAGATAAAAAGAAAGAAAGACAAATAAGTTAAAAATGAAACAAAGGCAAAGACAGAAAAAGAAACAAAGACAAATACAGAGAACATGAAAGAGAAGCAAAAGCAAAGACAGAGAAATCGAGAAGCAAATACAGAGAAAAGCAAAACAAAGACATAAAATGAAAGATAAGAAATGGCACACACAGAGAAATGTAAATGGACGAAAAGGCAAAACTAGAACCAGGAAAGACATAGAGGCAAAGAGAGAAAATAAATGAGAAGACAAGACAAACTATAAAAAAGGGAGAGAAGATGGCAAGAAACATTCCCCCATAACTTGAGCTCACTGGCCCACAAGAGGGCGTCTGATGTCGAATAGAGCCAGGCTGTAGCTAACATCTGGAGGATTACGTATCCGACCGGCCGCAATGTTCATAGATGCGTTGCCTCCCGCTCTAAGGAGATCCGTCGACATATTCTCACTTTCGCTACCTTCACCAACTTCCTTACAAACATTCTGAGGGTAATGCTCTCGTTGGTTTTGCTTTATATTTTGAGGAAACAAACCAACTGCCCTGGAAATTGGTGGGTAATTTCAAATGCTTCGGAATGGTTGGGTAGAGTTACTCGTATTAAATTTCGCTGGAGTGGTTTGGTGGTTGTTTTAAAATATGGTGGCATGATTGATTAGATCTTTTAAAGTGGAGTGGTGGATGTTTTGTACAATAATGGCGTGGTCTGTTGAGTATCGAAGTGTATGTTTTGCTGATGTATTGGGTATGGGTAGAGTGAGTGAGGTCCTAGACTGTGTTGGGGGATGGGGGCTGATTTGAAGGATAATGGGTTCTATTTCGCTTATGTAGCAAACATGTTTCAATTCTCAAAAGAATTCAACTTGAATTAATTTCGAGTCAACCTCAAGTTCGTATGTCCGTGTGCCTGCTATTTATTTGCTTCCTACTTTGATCTACATATTAGCCATCTTCCCCCCCCCCCTCCGCCCAGACAATTGATATTATTTATTGCATGCAATGAGCAGGCATAAAAGCACGGAAATGTCGGAAAAAAGGAATGCAGTATCCCCTCCTTCCGAGAAACAAATCATGACATAACCCATACGTCCCTTTGTCTATGGGCGCTTACCGGGACGCAAGTGTATTGTTTTCAACGGGTAGAATGCTTGTTTTTGCGGGGCTACTCGCTCGGGGTTCGCTCCAGTCTCAGCTTTCACAAAGGAGGGTAACTGGAGCCCGACAAAACCGGTCCTCCTGGATTGTTGGCTGTAGGAATTTTGAAATGGATTTGCTTCGTGGCCAAGAGACGTCGGCGAACTGGGAGGGTCACGGAGCCACAGCAGAATCGCGCTTCTGCACATACAGGCTTCGACTCGATCTTTCTTTCTTTACTTTTATCCACTAACACACACACACACACACATCTTAGTACACCCGGATTTCACCTCTCTATTACTAAAATCCTACCTTTTTAGCACGTAGAATATATGTACTTTTCTTACACCTGACTTACACCTCTTTGGTGGCTAATTTATACCTTTCTGGTAGCTGGTTCTAGCTCGATGGCACAAAGTTTCTACCTCTCTAGGCCTTGCCTTTCATCTCCCATGTATCTAACTTTTCCTTTGTGGGCACGTCCCTTCTCCCTCATTTGCACCTATATTTCACCTCGTCGACACAACTTTTACAACACTGGCATCTCAGTTCTACTTCTCTAGACCTTTGGTTTTCTTGAACTTCTTTTTCGTCCTATTTTTATCTTTGCTTTTATTAAATTCTGTGGCAGCCATTTCTGATCTTTCTCTTTTTCGTCATGAATTTGGTTCGATCTTGGCTTTTTCTCTTGTAAATATCTTATTCCCTCTATTCCTATTTCACTTTTCGTTCTCTTCTATATTACTGTCTCCCACACCTGCGCCAAAGCTGCCCTCGCTGATGAGCGCCAGTATTGCTTTCTACCTCACGAGGTCGAGTCCACTCCCTCCCGCTGCAGTGCCACAACGGTCCCAAAAGACGAAATGATCGAGTCAGTTCAGTGTGAGGGGTCCCTGCGACCCCACCGTCACACTCCCGATGCTTCCAGCCGAGGTTTAAACAGGCGTGCGTGTAGTGTATACACGCCTGTGTTGTGGTGTATCATATTTAAAATTAGCTTTTTATGGGGTGTCTTTTCAAGATGTACGTTGGATGAAAGCTAGCGAGCGAAAGATTTCCTACTGTGAGTTAGGGGGAAGCAAGGAGAAGATAAGCCGTTGGCGTGGTGATTTAGAAATCTGTGATGGTATTTAGAATACGAAATACCCCCATTCTTAAACCAAACAAGGCTATCGACCTTTTTAATTCACTTTCGAAGGAAAGCTGGTTAAGTTATCCCATTAAGTCGCTGTGCCCTTTCATGGAACTTTAAAAGTTGCGAGCCCTCCCCACCCACCAAGTGCAAAACCCACCGAAATGTCTCCTCATTATATAATTATTATGTTCATTAGGATATTCTCAAGTTTCTTCTTACACCTCGGCCCTTTAATATTTACAATTCACAAGAGCCGCTCTTATACCAACCCTCCATGCCAACCACAAGATTTTTCGCTCACTCCTTTAGAGTTAGTTTTCTTCTGTGTCTTCTCCCTCTCTACCTCCCGAAGGCGCAGCTCCTGCTTTGCTGTCTTCTGGGATCGAGAGAAATGGATCGCAATGCGGCGTAGTGAAATTTGTCGTTTCACACACCATTAGGAACGCGATATTAAATCACACCTCCAGTAACCCATGACACGTAACGCACTGCAAGAAACGCAATATCAAGTCACACTTCAGGTAACTTAATGTAAAGTATCCTATTCCATATATACAGGGTGGAAAGAGAAAAGTAGAACGGGCTACGTAGCCTACCACAAAGAGAGCACTAGAAACTAAATAAATAAAAATAATTATAACTAAATAAATATAAATAAATAAATAAAGTCGCTTTTCTAGCAGCATTAATAGACAGCTGCATTGATTTGTATTTATGATATGCTACAGAACACAGGCTACTTTTTTGTGCGCCAGTTGTATTCAGTCACACATCTTCAAGCAACATAATAGTAAGTCACGACTATAGTAACATACTTTTAACTAATACATAACAAGCAATACATTTAATATAAATGAGTTGAAGTAACACCAAAATGCAACACATATATTTCAGAGTAGCTCTTCAAGTAACACGAAAAGCTAGACACATCTAAAACCAAACATTTATGCCCAAGTAGCACTTCAAATAACGTCAAAGGCTACAAACCAAAATGAAAATAAACGCATTGCTTGAGCAACACATTTATTGCCAAGTAACACGAAAGGATACCCATATATCAAAACCACGCTGTAAAGTAGCACTTCAAGTTACTCCAAATGCTAAACACATCTCAAACAACATTCATTGTCAAGTAGGACTTCAAGTAACGACAAAAGCTACACACATCTCAAACACCACATTTATTGTCAAGTAACACTTCAAGTAACGTAAAAAGATACACACATCAATCAACAGGTTGCCAAGTAGCACTTCAAGCAACAGCAAAAGCTACACATACCTCAGACAACACATTTATTTCCAATTAGCATTTCAAGTAACGCCAAAAGATACACACATCCCAGCCAACACATTTATTGCTCAGTAGAACTTCAAGTAACGTCAAAGGCTCCACACTTCCCAAGCAACACATTTTTTGTCTAGTAGCACTTAAAGTAACGCCAAAGCTACACACATTTCAAATAACTCATTCATTGCCAAGTAGCACTTAACATAACGCCAAAGGCAACATTTTTCACCGCTGTCCTTCCTTGTTATCCTCGATTTTCTTCCAAATAAAAAAATGTTTCTCTTTAGATTAGAAATATATTTTTTTTTAGAATAATAATAATAATAAATAAACCTTTCCTATGCTTACACCATTCAGAAGTTACACTCAAATACACACATGCATACACGCATGTATTTACCTACCCCATGCATACAATATCGAGATAGTACATGCATTCACAAATACACACAAATGCGTGCCCGTGTGAAAGCACCACAGGAGCACACGAACGCACACACATTCGGCCGTTTGTGAATGTTAATCAGAGGGCTTCGACCAAGCCATTTCGGAACATTTGACTTGATTGGTCAATGCTCAAGCATATTCAGTTACCAATACACTAAGCACGTTTGCCAGCCTGTGCACTTATGTAGGCATGTGTGAATAAACTCACGCGTGAAAGTACACATAGAAGTGCGCGACAGTCCATGTACGGCTGATCAGTTCAATAATGCACCTTTAAAAAGAACAAAAATTGGCGTCCTAAAGTTGAGTTTTCTCATCCGCGATTCTTTTCTGTTTGATTTCTCTTCTTGACTTTGAATTTCAGTCCCTTTTCCAGGAACAAGCAAGTTCAAAAGCAAAAAAATCTTGAAAATTACAATTCAAAATAGGTAAACAAGAAATAAAATTTAGCCATTTTTATAAAGATGATCCCCGTCTTGACGCACACACATACCCCCCCGTCCTCAAAGATAAAATTTCAGGAGTATTTCACAAGAGGATCAAAAACCGTGAATTTAAACAGGACCTGAGGATCTAAAGAAACACAAAAAACAGCTGTGAATCATCCTAAACACAAGGCCCCTAAGCTGTTTGGGTATAGACGTAATTGAGTATAGTTAAGTTGAATAATGTTATGCAAGATTTAGGTTTAGTAATTTAAGACGAGGGTTAAGTTATCTTACTTAAAGATAGATTGTTATGTTAGGCATGGTTTGGGTTGAGTTCTGTTAGGCATGGTTTAAGTTGAGTTATGAAAGACTGGGTTTAGTTTGACCAATGTTACGCAAGGCTGATTATATTAAACAAGGTCTAAGTTTTTTACTACTCGACATGGCTTAGTTGTGTTAAATTAAAAAAAGGGTTATGTTAAGCATACTTGAGGTTGGGTAATCTTAGTCTCATTTTGGTTAAGTTATATTGGCCACGGTTTATGGAAAGCGATGTCAAGTAAAGTTTAATTTGAGTAATATGATACATAGTTTAGAATGAGTTTTGTTAAACAAGGTTTAGGTTGGATAATGTTCTGCAAGATTTAGGTTGAGTAATGTTCAGCAAGCTAAATTTAGGTTGAGTTATGTTTGGTAAGATTTAGGAGAGTTATGTTAGATATGATTTAGTTTAAGTTAAGCTAGGCAAGGTTTACAATAGAATACGTTAGGTTGAGGTACCTATGTTAGGCAAGGTTGATGTGAAAAAAATAAGGCATGTTTTAAGTTGAGTTATTTATGGTAAGGTTTAGGATAGGTTAAGGTAAGGTTTGATCCCATTGCGGAAGCAAAAAGATCCCGTAGTGGGGCACACTAGAAAGATAAATAATAGTAAAAACTAAAATAAAAGATCCCACAACAGTGATCTTTATGTGTTAACATAAGGAGAGATTTGAGTTGAGTAATTTTAGGCTAGTTTTAGTTTGAGTTATGTTAGGTAAGCATGAGAGTGAGGCACATTAACAAACGTTTAGCTTAATGATATGCAAAATTTAGATTAAACTAGGTTTAAGCTGAGTTATGTTAACAAAGTTTAATTAGAATTATATTAAGTAATTTAAGGCAAGTTTATGCTCATTAATGCTAGGCAAGCATTAGGTTTAGTAATTTTAGAAAAGGTTTACTTTGAGTACTGTTATGTAAGGTTTAGATTTAGTTATCAGAAGAAGGACGCAGTTTTACTGAAACTTGTTTATTACTATATATATATATATTAATTTATATTAGTCCTGATTTAGGTGGTTATATATTAGTCTAAATTCATGTTGAGTTATTTTAGTTCAGATATAATTTGAGTTGCGTTATGCAAAGTTTTAGGTCGAATAATGCAAATCAAAGTTTGTGCAATGCCCGAATGAGTTTTTTTTTGCGAGGTTTAGTTTATGTTAGACATTGGTAATTTTAGACAAGATCCAGATTGAGTAATGTGAAACTTGCGTTAGGTTGAGTTGTGTTATGTAAAGTTTATGTTTACAAGGTTTCGGCTATGTTAGTTGAAGTTAGGATGATTTCTCTTAAGCATGTTTTAATTGATTAATACAAAGAAATGTTTGAGTTGAGTAATGTTTAGCTATGTTAGGTTCAGTTAATAGGCAAGGTTTAATTTAGAAAAGATTTATGTTGAGTTATGTCTGTCAAAGATTAGGTTATGGTAGTCAATTTTAAAGTTGAGATACATATTTTAGGTTTGCCTCTACCCATATCTTTTTATAATGGATAATTTAGATATTGGTTTATCTATATCAGTATAAAATGAGTTTATGCTCTCTTTATAAGGTGGTTAAGTTCTGAATAAAAGTTGCACCTCAAAATTTCCTTGGATGAACGAACTTTCTTGTCCAAATATGAAAAGTTAATAATTGTTCCATTACTCAATAAGTGTCAGAGGGCCTTCCACTCTCCATATAGGTTTCGTTTTTGTGCGCTAGTATCCAATCTCGTCGTCTGAAGAAGCCCATGCTGTTCTCCCCGACCATACTTCATTGCCGTTTAAAGTCCTCACTCGGGCGTCCTCTGAGGAAGTAACTACCCTGATCTCAAGCTCTAACAGATCTGGATCCCCTAAGGACGTCTTTCCACCCAAACTCCTCCGCCAAATTCTTCCTGCTGTCTTCCCACTGATTCTTCATCTCTTTAACACTTCTCTTGCCACAGGGGTGGTTCTCTTTTCTTTCAAACATGTCTCAATTCGTCTTATCCTTAAAAAACACACCTTAACCCTTCTGAACCATCTAGCTATCGCCCTATCTCACAGCTTCCATTCCTCTCTAAGATCCTCGAGAGAGTGGTTTTCGTCTCGCCTTAATCACCATATTTTTAACTGCACTATCGATGAAATGTTCCAATCGGGGTTAAAAGCGAAGCACTCTGCTCAAACCGCTCTTCTCAATGTTTCAGACGGTTTACGTAGAGCAGCCGATAGCGGCTGTACGTACATTCTAGTCCTCCTAGACCTCTCCTCTGCTTTCGACACCATCGACCATACTGTCCTCCTTGATCGTCTTCAAACTTTCCTTGGTCTCTCGGGCACTGCACTTGATTGGTTCCGCTTATACCTCTCCTCCCGCGCTCAGTTGGTCGCGCTCGATAAACTCTCCTCCGAGCCCGCGCCTATTCATTTCGGGGTGCGTCAGGGCTCAGTCCTTGGTCCCCTCCTCTTTCGCATCTACTCACTTCCTCTTGGCTCCCTTCTTCGCGATTTGGGCCTGTCCTCTCATCTCTATGCTGATGACACTCAGATATACCTTTCCTCATCCCCTGTGTCCTCCTCTCAATCAATTACCAAGCTTCTTTCAACCTACACCTCCATAAACGAATGGCTGTCTGCCAACTTTCTCAAACTTAACCACGATAAAACTGAAGTTTTTCTTGTTGGTACCGCTTCAATGGTGGAGAAATCTAAAGCTCTCTTCCCATCCCTTAACCATGGGAAAACCAATTTCGCCTTCTCCGTTACCGTCAGTAATCTTGGTGTTATTTTCGACGAGCAACTCTTGTTTAACCCGCACATCCATCGTATATGTAAGTCTTCCCTCGGTTCCTTCTGCAACCTTTCACGTTTTCGATCCCATTTTGATCGACGAAGCCTTGAGACTGCTATTCATGCCTTCGTCACCTCACGCTTAGTCTACTACAATTCTCTTCTAGTGAATGTCTCTTCTTCGTCACTTCGCCCCCTACAACTAGTTCAAAACTATGATGCCCGGCTCCTCCTTCACCACCCTCGGTTCTTTCCTTCGATGTTTCTGTTACAGGAGCTACACTGGTTATATATTAGCTTTCGTACCCACTATAAAATTCTTTTCATCACCTACAAGGCCCTAAACCTCGAGGCTCCACCTTATCTCTCGTCTGCCCTCTTCCGTCGTCAAAATCCTCGGGCACTCCGGTCTAACCTCGCTCCCGTCCTGAACACTCCTCGTTCTGTCCTCTGCTCGATGGGTGACAGTTCCTTCTCAATTTGTGCTCCTAGACTCAGGGATGCTTTTCCTGCCGAAGTCCGATCCTCTCCTCCCTCCCTACTTTTAAACGTCTTCTGAAGACTCATCTCTTCAGAATTGCCTTCTCTTCCCTGTAAACTTTCTCTACACTCTCTACACAACCTGCGCTCTGGGAGGGCTAACAGCCATGAAGGGCGCATTATAAATACCTATTATTATTATAATTATTATTATTATTATATGATATTTATGTGATATTCATTATAATCGTTTAACTTATTCCAGACACGTACATCCCTTTCTTACTGCTTTATTTGTTTGACTTGTATTTTACCCCTGCCTTCCAATTTCCATTATGTCCATAAATTGTTGCCAAGGAACATTTTCGACCTTTATCTACTCCTCCACTGCAAATTAAGCCTACCTTTGATAAGCTGTGGATCGCGTGATGGTGTCCAGATTTACCAAGCTATGAACGACCCCATAAAATATCAACGAGTCTCTTTCGACTCTAGTCTATAAGGTTTCGTTGCATGTCTGGTGCTGAGAGCTGATTCGCTCCTCCCAAAACAAACATGAATGTCAAATAGGTTTGAATATTATTCCAAATTGCATCTCTCTACTTTTGTATCGTTTTTGTACGGGTGAAGCTTTTTTCGGAGAATTTTCAAAAGTATTCTTACTCCCTCTGGAGGAGTAGGAGGAGGAGGAAAAAGAAGAATAAGAAGCATGGGGGAGAAAAATG